>CM059020.1:21166908-21629399 GCA_030272315.1 Paspalum vaginatum
AACTCATTCAAGGTCTTATGAAGAAGGTATCAAAGAAAAATGCAGTTGGAAATGTAGCACGTAGTGTTAATCGCTTCAGTCCAGAATTTCCTAGGAGTCCTATGCTCATCGAGCATCGTCCTAGCCATCTCAACAAGGGTCCGATTCTTGTGTTCTACCACACTGTTTTGCTGGGGGCATATAGGGACAAAAATTGGTGTTCAAGACCTTGGCTATGGAAAAAGGCTTTGAAATGATCATTCTTCAACTTCGAGCCATTTTCACTACGTGGCATCACTGGATTCGTTTCTCAACCTCAAAACCAAGTCATGAACAAACTCAAAAGCCTCATCCTTGGATTCCATGAAATGCACCCAAGACTAGCGAGAAAAAAATTCCACAATCACTAGAACGTACCACTTCCCACCAATAGACCTCACCTGAGAAGGAACAAACGTATCCAGATGAACCAATTCTCCAGGGTGAGCCATCATCACTTGATTCAGAGGTGTGTGGGAAGCAGCAACCATCTTCCCGTGGTGATATGGATGGCAAACAAGGTCATGTTCACTCTTCAACTTGGACAATCCTCGGATCAGGTCAAGTGAGCTAAGCTTTGCATGCAAATCAAAGCTCAAATGACCTAGCCTCAAATTCCACATCCCCAAATCAGAGGAGGGACTAGCGACGGAACAGCAAGAAGGACCGCAGGAGCTCAAGAAATCAACACAAAAAACCTTCCCATTAGGCAAGACAGGGCTAAAAAAGATCTTCTTGAGCATCCAAAACCCGAGAATAGCCCTTCTTAAAGCGAACCTCATATCCTTCATCGAGAAGTTGCGAAACAAAGAGTAGGTTGTAACCAAGGTGAGCAACCAAAGCAACATCTCTCTGGACAAACTAATCAAAAACAGGAACAGCGCCAACATATTTCACCTTACCTATGCCTTTATCCCCAAAAATGATGTGCTCACTGAAGAACCATCTGTGATTGCCGATCATGTGTTACGAATAATCAGAATCCATGAGCCAGATGTCCTCCAAGACTCCATTGTGCATTAATAGCGGTTCATGGGGTGAGCATATGGTCCGACACTAGGGTTAGTCTGAAAAGAAGCAAACCAATGTCGAGCCATTTACTCAAAAGAAGGGTTAGCAAAGCCATATTCAAACATCCCAAAACCCCTACCCCGCGCAAACTAAGACTATCGGTCACCACGTCTAGCAAAGCGTGGTCCGTCGTAGCTCTCAAAACCTTGGTGAGGAGGACCAAAGTCGTACTGCTCATGACCCAGTGCCCTACCGGCAAAGCGTCCACTACTTGGAGCACCGCGAGGAAAACGGTCTCCTCCACCTACACCTACATGACATGGCCAGCGGTCTCGCCTATCCCCACGCCGAGGTGCAACCTCAAGTCTATCACCCTCATAGAACCTGTCTTCGTTATTCCACTCCACCTCTATATGCTCAGCCCTCAACATGCAGGAGCAAAACTCCACCAAGTGACCATCCCTGTTGCAATAGTCACACATGTACCTCCTGGGTGGGACACCCTTGGGTTGAGTTTGGTTCTTGGGCTATCCCTTAGGCTGTGGAGTGGGTTTGGGAGGATTATTCCTCTTAGCCCCTTTCGTAGAGCTCTCAGGAGGTGAGTCAACTGAATTCCTCATAGGTAGAGGGTCAAGTGGGTTCCTGACAAAGTTGGGCTTGGGAGTCCACACTTTTTTCTTGGGTGGCTCACTTGGCTTCTCTACCCACACACCATCCTTAGGATTTCCATGCTCAAAGTAGGGCTTTTCATGGGTAACATGGAACTTCTCTCTAATGGGAATCCCACTCAAGTCACCTAACTTCCCATACAACTGATCAAAATCAGCTTGGGTGTAGTGGTAGCCAACCCCCAACTTGTCACTCAACTTGAAAAAGGAAACAATCAATCCAAGCTGCGGCACGTCAGCCGAAATCCAACTGAAAATGGTCCTAAGATAGGTATTCTCATCATCTAGCTAAACCTTCTCAATGGCCAAATCATTAATCCTACTTCAAAGGCCATCACACTTAGGACAATCAGTACTAATAGGGCTATCAGTCTTTTCAGACTTCCTCAAAGTAGCCCTAGTCTATTCCAACTCCCACGAAATGGATGAAAGCGAATTTGACCAAAACCTAGGCTAGTGAGCCCTAGTAGCCACTCTCTACACAATCAAGTGCCTCACCGAATCAACCAATGAGTTCGAGTCTAGGCATGCAATAGAGAGACACCAGCCAAAAGTCCCGACGAAACACCCACGCGAAAAGAGCCAAAGAAGGTAAACTACTAGCCTCTTTTGGACTGTCCGGTAGATTCCACTGGACTGTCCGGTGACACACCCGGCACAGCCAAGCACTGGATTATCTGGTAGCCCTCACCAGACTCTCCGGTAGATCCCACCGGACTATCAGGTAACCCACCAGACTATCAAATAGAATCTGTGAAACTTCAGCTTCTAAAGCCTAAACTTGACCAAATCTTCTCCAAATTTCATAAAATTTGGCACATGCTATCTAGACCCTATTTCAAAGATTTTCTAAAATATCTATTGAAAAAGATCATGGGATTAGCGGCAATTTTAGATCTCGTGACGAGGTGAATACTTGGGCAAGAAAGGGAGAAACTCAAGAGCGACTTGCTAGTGGCAATCTTACAGGATTGTGATGTTCTAAAACATAATCAGTATGTCCTTGCATGTCCAAAATAGCAAAAGAGAAGGGGAAATCTCATAGGCAGACCAAAACTCCAAAAGCCTTTGAGATTTTACCTAAAAACCATGGGAAAGGTGGAGGAAAGGAACACTCAAAATTCAGCATGAAATCCAACTATTTCTTCTCCAAAATGGTCACAAGATCTGAGTACAAATGGTAGATGGAATTCATTCACCAAGTTGCCTCCCACTTCCTACCCTCTTACAATGGGGCTAGATCACTCTAAGACCAAGGAGAGGGCTGGTCGTTATTCCTCCTCTTAGTTGGTTTTAGCATCAAGTATAGATATGTGATGCTCTTGCTTGTAAATGAAAATGGCTGCCTAAACCTAGGTCTAAGCAAACCCTAAAACCAACTAAGAGGAGGAATAATGACCAGCCCTCTCCTTATTTATACTACAGACTAACCCTAAGGCAGTTTTGTAGCTAGACCCCCTAAGATACTGACTCTTACACTAAGAAGGCCCGTAGAGGCTAGAAAAGACCACAATAACTCGGAGGAACTGCCACGATGGAGCCCTTGCAACTTCGGTTTCTCTGCCTTTTCCCGATGTCCTCCACGTGTTCAGTAGCTCATCCCTCTGGGGTAACTCCGGTTTTTGGAATACCGGCAACCTGCCCCTGGTTTTGTCGGTGGAACCAGGAAACGGTATTGGCCCCTGGTTTTGATGCTCGAACTAGGAAATGATAGTTGAGCCTGGTTTTCACGCTCGAACTAGTAAACACTTGATGGCCCTCCAATCTTGAGTGATTTTACAACTCACGACACTGTCCCGCACCCAAAGTTACTCTTATGGGCCGAGCCTAACTTGGACCGCAGCCCAAGCCACCTGCCAGTCCAATCGGCAGGGATTTTTTCATGCCACGGTAACACTCGAGCACCGCCACCAGGTCATGCTTAGGTGGACTTTCCTCTAGGTCACGCGTAGGAGGTGCTCACTCATCCTTCAGCAAATCTTTGGTGTTGACAAGCACTCATCACAGCCGAGACGAAAGACAAGACTTGATACACATGAGTCCCTTACGTGGCTTGCTATCTCGCCTATCCCCACGTCGAGGTGCTACCTCATGCCTACCACCCTAATAGAACTTATATTGGTTCTTCCACTCTTGCTCTCTTCTCTCAGGCCTTAACCTACGGTAGCATAACTCCACCAAGTGACCTTCCCTATGGCGGTAGTCACACTTGTACCTCTTTAGTGGAGCACCTTTAGGTTGACTTTGGTTCTTGGACTGTCCCCTAGGCTGTGGAGTGGGCTTAGGAGGAGCATTTTCTGAGCCCGTTGCTTAATCCCTCATGATGTGAGTCAGGCAAGTTCCTCACAGGTAGAATGTCAAGAGGGTTCCTCACAAAATTTGGTTTGGGAGTCCACACTTTTTTCTTTGGTGGCACCCTTGGCTTTTCTACCCATACACCATCCTTAGGATTTCCATTCTCAAAGTAGGGCTTATCATAGGTGAAAGGAAACTTCTCACTAATGGTAATAACACTCAAATCACCTACCTTCCCATACAACTAATCAAAATCAACCAGGGTGTAGTGGTAGACAACCCTCAACTTGTCAATCAACTTGGAAGAGGAAACAATCATGCCAAGCTGTGGCTCCTTAGAAGAAATCCAACTGAGAATGGTCCTAAGATCGGTAGTCTCATATTCTAGCTGAACCTTCTCAATGGCCAAATTATCCAATCTACCTCTAAGACCTTCATACTTAGAGTAATCAGCACTAATAGGGCTAGCAGTCTTTTCAGACTTCCTCAAAGTAGCCATAGTCTCATCCAGCTCCTTACAAAGTGTGGAATAGATAGATCATGCACCAAGCAAAGTCAGCCTAGCCTTCGACTCCTCTAATGCAGCAGTAGTAGAGAAAAGTAAATCTACATTACTAGCATGCTTGGAGAACAAATCACACAATTCAACAACTAGAACCTGACAATCGGTGCATTCAATCTCATTAGCAACATCATTCAAAGCACATGCAACCTTAGACTTGAAAGTCTCAAGCTCAGCCTCTAGAGTAGCAACCTTAGCCTTTTTAAGCCTAAGATCCTTAGTAGGTACTCTAACCAAATGATCATGTTTCTTCAAGTCAATGAACATAGCATCTTCATCATTCTCATCGTCACTCACGTGAACCTGGGTGTTGGACTTTTCGCAGACATCCATGTCGATGGAGCTAGCTTGACATCCTGCAAGAGCCATCAGGCAGTAGCCGATCTTATCACAGAAGATGCAAAGTCTAGTATGTCCAATGATCTTCTTCTCATCATCGTCGTTGTCAGAGTCAGAGTCGCTGGAGTCGCCATCGCAATCACTGAGGCTAGCGAGGAAAGCACGGTCACGCTTCTGTGCTTTCTTCTCATAGTGCTTCACAAACTCCTTCTTGGTGAATAATGGCCTCTTCTTCTTCTCGCGCCTGTACATGCCCTTGTTCTTGTCAGAGGTATACTCGCCCTTTTGCTTGAAATCACTCTTGCCATGCAGAGTACTTCTTCTGAGCTCTCCTCTGGGGGCAGTTGGTGATTAAATGGTACATCTTCCCACACTCATAGCAACAGAGCTTGTCACCTCTTCTGTGGCTCATCCTGTTGGAGTAAAGGCGCTAGAACTTGTTTGACAGCAGGCACAACTTCTCATCATCAACATCCTCCAGCTCCCCCTCCAGCTAAAATCAGAGATAAAGCATAGCCAACAGAAGAGTTATGGTTAGCAGCACCACCAACACTAGGCCAGACATAAGATCTAGGCTCTTTAGAGTTGACCTACACATTTTGGCTTGCGCCTGAAAGTCAACCTCTAAAGCCTTCAACTTGCTGTAAAGCTCATCTGTGGTGAGAGTGTCATAACTAGCTCACTCAACTATGGACTCCATCTTCAATTGCCAAATACTATGATCCAAGGCATAGAGAAGCTTGCAAGCTTGCTCATGGTCATGGTATGGCAACACCCCGTTCTTTTCATTAGCATGAATCTTGTTGGAAATCAACTGAAAGCAACGAAACAAGTCATCAATGCTCTCACCAAGTTGCTGGGCGAAGTTCTGATACTCTCATTTGTAGGTCTGGAATAATCTAGCCTTGACCTAACTTGTTCCCTCATGTAAATTTGCAAGGGTAGTAAAGATCTCATGAGCCGTCGGCAAGTGACTCACTCTGTTGAACTCATAGTGGCTCAACGATGTGAGTAGGAAATTCCTAGCTCAATTGTTCACTTTGTGTTCCCATTGCTTTTGTTGGGTCACATGTTCCTCCAACACTTGGTAATCAGCTCTATGGCAAATATCCAGGGTGGATGAATGATGGCTTTGGAGGAAGGCCGACATGTCGATCTTCCAAATCCATAATCAGAGCCATCGAGCCCTAGAACAAATAGACTGATCCATGGCTGCCTCCTAGTGGATCTAGAACCGGTTAAGGTACATAAAATCCTAACTTGGCTCTAATACCAATTAAGGACCTAGAATAAGACCTAGAGGGGAGGTGAATAGGTTAACACCTAAAACTTGCAACCCTAAAACCTTCTCTTCTCAACCATGCAAGATTATGTAGCAACTAGTGCTACTGACCCTAGGACACGATGAGAGTAGCACACAGCAGAAGGAAACACTCACACGCCCATGAGACGGACAAAAGTGACCACAGCTTGAAACTTAGCAAGCGAGCTCCACTTACCACTCTACATAGTCAAGTGCGTCACTGGATGATCCAACACTACTAGGGTTCTTGATTGAGTTCATGGGTGGATCTCATGATCCACGGTGAGAGAAAGAGGGGAATCTAGAGAGACAGAGAGAGAGAGAGAGAGAGTTCAACTTTGATGTGAAGTAGCTCCACCGGTGCTATATGGGCAATGTATTTTCCAGTGTGGTCATACAAGGCAGCAATGAAATGGACGCAGAGGATGGAAGCAATGGCACTAAGATGGCCTGGAGGTGGTGGCCTTCCCCTCATTGCCTACATGCAGGTGATTGCATCTAGGGTTGTCGCTGGTCAGGGTCAAGAAGGCACGACTAACGTTCGCATACCCCTCTAAGTTCTCTTTTATTGTGGTGTGGGGTGAACGGGGGTCACAACCTTGGGGTCTTAGGGCCACTCATCAAAGCCTTGTTCAAGATCTAGGGTCAGTCAAGACGTCTCCTAACCAAGCCCCAAGATCAATTTCAATAGTAAGTAGCCTAAGGACCAAGAAGGTTGAAGGCTGGACCGACGCCTAAGAGGGGGTGAATTAGGATTTCTAAAACTAAGGCTCTCTAAGAACTACAACTACTAAGCAAAACCTATGCAAGATAAATCTGACTTTGTACACTATGGTTTTGGTAATTGTTGCTACCTCTACCGTGACCAAGTTTTGCAACCTAATTCCACCGAAAAACTAACCTTTCAAGCTAGTCTAGGAATGTAAGCACACAATTGCAAGAAAGTAAATCTGGAAGCTCAAGAGATAGGTAGAGAGATGCAAACTCCTGATAACGATGAAGGAGATGGCACACGGAGAAGACACAATGATATTTTTCTCGACACTTGGCGAGCCAACATGCCTCTAACCCCTACTCCTCATTTAGTGCCCCTGTAGGGCTTTGCTCTCTTGTAGTCCTCAAAGGAATACGGCCTCACCCACACAAGGATAGACGATGGCAGAGTGACCTTCACAAAGGTCAAGCAATCCGGTCAGGTCTTTGGATATGCAAGGCACACACCCACATGAGCCATTCTCTCACGTAGTCCTGGACTACGGCCTCGCCCATGCAAGGGTAAAGGATACGCCAACTTCCCGATGATGTCCACATGGCCAGTAGTCCAAATCTGTCGATCGACCCCCAGTTTTGAAGTCAGAAATCGGAAAACTTTAGGGTTTCCATCCTGGGCCTGTAATAGCGCACTCCACTCTATCTCGATGAGAATTGAGCCCATTTGCCAAGTCTTGGTAACTTGGTGGTTGGGTGGTGGATTTGAGCGAATCCACCAACGCTCTCACACATCTTCGTGCATGTATTTGGGTTGGAGCACCGCGGTGGCACCCGGCATCCCCAGTATATCGGGGTCGCCTCGCAGTCCTTCGGAGGTCTTACACTTGTCGTCGCCGTTTTGCTTCTCCGTGTACCGAACTCCCATGGCTGAACGACGCTGAGCATGCCTCCTATCCTTCAGAGGACTTTCTTCTCCATCTATCTCCAATCCATCGGAGGGCATGTGCCCAAGTCCTTATGGGTCTTGACTACTGTTGACAATCACTCCTGACTACTGTTGACAATCACTCATCACAACAGAGGCAATGGAGCTGGTCCATTGGCTCTCAATCCTCATTGGCTAGAGAGTGTGTCTCGTGGATCCATCCATCATGCATGCCATTGGTTCTTTGATCAATACTTGATTTGTATTTAAGTTGTACTTCTTTGCATGCATCTGTTGTAGGAAGGTCGGGTGACCGAGTGGGAGGCCAGGCAGCCAAAGTAATAGGCTCAGTGGCCTGAGTACTAGGCCATGCAACCAGCGCCTCCAGCACTTGGTCATTTCTTGGTCCATATGGTGGCCTTCGACCCTTTGTCTTGACTTGGGCCTGATCCCATACATGTATATGGGTCCTTGGTGAGTAACTTGGTTGATTCCAATGAAGATTGAGGCATTTGGAGGGACTGCTTGGATGGCCGACCTCCCCTTAGGCTGCCCGGCGTAAGTGATGGCTACCCAGCCACCGTCCTTGCAGCCGGAGTCAATGAACTTGCAATGACCATAACTGTCACATCCAGACTCCTTAGAGGCCATCCAAATCACTCTCAAATCACTCAAGTGGTTATGGAATTCCTCATCAGCGCCTGAGAGGCCATCATTTCCCTACAGACTATAGGCTTAAGTGGAGCTCAAGGTGGGGATAAAAGAAGGCTTACCTATGTTGTTTATGTTGTTGAGTCAAAAGCTAGTCCTAGCAAAGTATGCGATACCTCTCAATCCAATCAATGGAGATTTGAATGATGTCTATGGTGGTGGAAAAGATGAACACAAGTAGGAATTAGATGGAAATGAATCCCACATACTCAACATTTTGTTTATGGGGGAATATGGTCTAAGGTGAAAACTCCTTACTTTGATGGATACCCTTGTTTGAAACATTGAAACCTTTGAGCACATGGCGCTACCACCTCTTTTCTCTCTCTCTCTCTCTCTCTCTCTCTCTATCTTCACATATCTCATTTTCTTCCTTTCTTTTTTTTCATAGCTCCATGTCTCATCTTGCTAGGGAACGTGGGGATATTTGAGGAATATATCTAGGGTATTTATTTGGAACACCATATTTGTGAATGATGGATGTGTTGGTTATATGCTAGTGGAATATCTGTGAGTGTGAATGCTTGAATCCAATGTGAATTTAAGCATAACCAGATAAAGGAAGTCTAGCAAAAGAAAATGATAACGAAGGGGGGAAATTGATCGGGATTTGAGTTGTCACTACTTCATAAGGACTCAAAGTTTGACAAAACTCAACACAACAAAAGGTAGCATATGTAGAGGGTTCATCATGTAAGCATTTGGATCTAGATAGGTATTTCAAACCACTAAGGAACTTGCTTTAGATTTGTTTTAAAAATTAAAAATACGAGAATTCACCTTACTAAGATCAAGCCGGGTGCAACTCAAACTTTCATTATATCACATTCTCACAACAACCTAGACATGGTTTGAAAGTACTTGCTCCCACAAGGTTGAACATTAGAGAAAGGATCACAACTTATGCCAATAAGTTCAAATTTTGTTGGAGAGTGTAAAGTTGTATATAAAATACTTACAAGGAATTAATAGAACAACTATTCATTATTTCCATTAACCATGGGTAGGAGTTGGTTTATTCGTGGTTTTAAGCAAATCATTTTGGCATTTTAGACTATGCAAATTTTTATGGTATTTTTCTTTATTGGGTTTGAAAAAAAACATGGTTTGGTGTCATGCCATATGGACTAAAGGATATGATCATGAAATGTACGATATTCGATTCGGGGTACATACCGGGTGCGACGTTTCCCCAAGCTTAGATTTTGCAACAGCATGCAAACTTGAAGCTTATGCTTGGTGTAGCTCCCCCATGTGTCCATTGCATCTTGTGGGGTGCCTAACAAATCCTCCCCAAAGCTTGTACTATTGTACATTATTTCAGCTTGCTCCCTGGTGTGACGACAATGCTGCTTGACTTTCTGTTATGCTCGCCTATACCATTGCATCTGTTATACTCTTGTTTTGCCTCATCATCTCTTTCAGTTAAATGTCAGGGGCTATCCGTCATATCTTCGATGCTGCTACTTAGATCTTCTACATGGTGTTGGGAGTTTTTGATTTATAGGCAACTCAGTCCTAGTATTCTACTCCCTTTGGGTGAATGTCTCCTTGCAGTTGATGTCGGGTTCCTCCCAGCTCCAACATCATATTTGCCTTCAGCTGACATTCTTTTCCCAAGTAACACTTGTGCGGTCACGATGTTTGATCCTACTATGAAATGGAAGAACACCAAGTTCTCTTCTCAAGAAGAGTGTCGAGAATGGATTCATCTCATGGCAGGTTGCATTTCCACCTTTCTTCTATTCTGTGTCCAGTGGTGATGTCTCACTTGGCCCATGTAGTTGAAGTAAGGGTTCATCTTGAATCCTGTTCTGACGTTGAGCAGACTTCCAAGTGATGACTATGGCTCACATAGACCACTTGTTTTCTTTCCCGAATAGATTGAGTGTGGAAGAACGGAAACATATGTTGTTGGATTTGACTCCATTGTCATTTGCATCTGCCACCAACCTTTGGTTGATAAGTGTTCGCATCCGACGGGTAGAGTAGCTTAGGCCTAACGTCTAGTTGGATTGTTGCTCAATTGGCTAGGCATAATGGAATTAAGGAAGTTGCTCTAGAATTAAGGAAGGCTCTCTATTCGTGTTCCTGATGGCTATGTGATCCAAAGCTATTGTTTGCCTCCCACAAGGTAGTGAACTAATGGTCCACTAGCTGCAAACTCATAGCATAGTGTGGTATATTCAACTTCATGAAAAATACCTTTGCATGACTTCTGACACATGGTCTTGTGAGAACAATCTCTCAGGATGAGAGATGTCTATGCATTATTTTCTATGTCATGCCGCTGACATTCGCTTCCCAAATGATGCAGAGCATGGTCGAAATCTCACAGAGATCAACCATGATAGGTTGGACATCGGGTCCTTCCTCTCAGGGGGGTTTAGAGGATGATTGCCTCCTATAACAGGTTAGTGGACAACATATACAAGGGTCTATGTGTAAAGAGTATTAACACCGAGCCCATTGTACACAATGTGCTAAATAAATTGGCCTTCATGAAGCTTAGAAGCACCAAACCATGTTGTGTTGCCATGATCATTACCATCTTCAAAATTTTACTAAAATCCAAGGTAACGACATATGGAAAAGTGATTATCCAAGACCTTGATTTTTGTCTCCATGGAAACTTGAGAAAGTCTACCAGCACCTGATTCTATTGTTAGTGATGGCAGACATTTCACAACCAAAATCTAATCATAGCTTTGTCAAAATTGACCAAAGCGAGACCTTAACCTAAGCACCACGCTTAGTTTAAGAGGCCTACGAGCACACATTGGATCCTGGCCCAAACTATGTCTATAGCCGTCAATTAAGGTTGCATGAAAAACTTGTCAACATGTACTCACATGGATAGAGCAAGACGAAGCATGGGGTTTAAAATTTTATCATTTTTTTTGAGATAGAAAGAAAGAGTAACAACAATAAGTTGAATAACAATTTAATATTCTAACTCATCGCTTCCCCAGGAACGGTGCTAGAAAGCTTGTTGGCAGGTCTTAGCCTAACAAATTTTAGTTCGCAAGCGAACGAAGACAGCTGTAGCTTTCACTCGGGAGTATTCCAATGTATCATATTTATCCACAGGGAAGTATTGAGATAGATATACTAACTTATCAAACATCTAGTTATTTCACTCTTTCATTCTAAATGGTAAAAGAAAGGATAACGGCACATTGGCACACTCCACACAGATACATAGCTCAATGAGAAGCTAGGAGGACAATGAGATGAGTCTGGTTCCTAATGAGATCTTCCTATAGTAAGCACAAGGCAAAAGACAAGCTAGCTCCAACTATAATTCTACTAAAGTCGTGGCACAACTGAGGTTACGGTGTGGTCTAGCAACTTACTACATCGGACATCACAGCTATGTAGAACCACAGGAGAGTCCTCTGAGTCCAGAGTACTGGGGTCTCAACTAAGAATAAGGCGGGTTCTAGTAACCATGACTATGTGTGTACGTACATGTTGGAACACAACTTGGCACCAGCCCAGACGACAGGTGTGGACTACAGAGGCATCCTAACGCTGTCACCGAGAAGAGCGACCTAAAGCCTGTGAGTGAAATATGTAGAGTACACATGAGGCACCCAGAGCTGTGTGGGGCTAGTTGCAAACCAAATTGAACTTCTAGAGTAAACTCTAGTTGCTCACAACTCTACTTGTTGCACAAGTGAAAGCATCACAACTGTTATGACTTAACTAACAGTGTGAACAAGGAATCCACAGCAAATAGACTAGATTAACCATAACCTCATAGAGCAAATAGAATAGTCTAATGACATCCTTACAATACGATCATTACCGTAGGCAGGAATGTAAACGCTTGAGAAAGTAAAGAAATATATTAAATAAACTCAAAGTCTTGTAGGAAAAGAAAGATACAAGGGACTCATACTAAACTCCTAAAGATGACTCTAGAATAGGCAGAGCTCGACCCTAACTCCTACTAAACATTGAACTAGAAGGGGTAGCACCACCCAAAGGGGTACCTCCCCAAGGGAGAGAGTGGAGAGAATGTAGAATTATGCAAGTTGAGAGTGAGGGGCTGCTCTATATTTACAGTACAAGGTGGTAGGTCGACAAAACGGTTAAGGCACTTGGCCTGGCGGCCATGTGGCAAGCCGGTTAGCCATCAAGGAGGCTGGGCAGCTAAGTCCAAGGCCAAATGGCCCACCCACCAAGCTGGGCGGCTGGACACTATCGCATTTCAGCCCTTCAGTGCACCGACCTTTTCTTTGCATGGCTTGATCTTCCATCTTTGAGATGGTGGAGGTTGTTTTGGTTAGAGCACGTGTCGGAAGGCCTAAGTCCTTGGCCAGGCAGCCTAGGACTTAGCCTCTAATTACCACCTGGATGATCCTCATTGATTGGAGAGTGTGTCTCATGGATCCGTCCATCATGTATGCCTTTGGTTCTTTGATCAACAGTTGCTTTGTGTCCAAGTTGTGCTTCTTTGCATGCATGTGTTGTAGGAAGGTCGAGTGACCGAGTGGGAGGCCAGGCGGCTAGCCCCTCTAGCACTTAGTCATTTCTTGGTCTATGTGGTGGCCTTTCGCCCTTTGTCTTGACTAGGACCTGATCCCGTACATGCATATGGGTCATTGGTGAGTTACTTGGTTGATTCCAATGAAGATTGAGGCATTTGGAGGGAGTGCTTGGTCAGCCGGTGTCCCCTTAGGCCGCTTGGCCAAAGTGATGGCCACCCAGCCACTGTCCTTGCAATCAAAGTTGACGGACTTGTGATGACCATAACTTTCATATCTGGACTCCAAATTAAGTGAACCAAAACTCCATTTTGATTATTTCGATGAGCACTTTGCAATGGTTTGGTTCTTGAGGGCATTTGAGATACTTTGTATTGATATTATTTGTAATCCATTCTCAAGCCCTTTTGTACCAAGTTTGTTCTTGCTCCATTTGATATTATTTCGCATGGAATTTGAGCATCTCCCTATAAAACATCAAAAACTATGAAAACTCATGGAATTCGTTAGTTCAAGGGAAATAATGCATAGAAATTTGTTTATAACATATTTATTAACCGAGGAATTGGTGATCAAAATCCAGAAATAAGAACCACCAACACTCACTTACTACTAAAAGTGGTTCGGTGGCCATATATCTCATTAATCACCAAAACAGTTTGATGTGTATAATTGACGGTTTCAATGATGGTTTAGGTCGATTATTTCACTGATCCTGAAGAGGCTGTCCAAGTGTAAGGCCTCTGGTCACTAGATGCTCTTCCATTCCCTTGTAGTTCCCTAGAAAGTATTGGTCGCTAGGGCTCTGGGCTAGCTCGAGCATAAAAGTAGTCATCCGACCACTCTCCTAGAGTCGTGTATGGTTACAGGGTAGTTTGCCATAGCATGAAAACATTTTTATACTATTGCATAAACAAAGAAACTCATACATGCAGGAGATCATAGATCATTACCACTAGACACGCAGTGCAGTGAAAGACAAGTCGAGGCAACCAAGTGCCGAGTCACGTGCGTTGAGTGGTCATGGTGAGAAGAGCTGACGCCGAGTCCTCCAGGTGATCTCGGTCAAGAATCACTTGGCTAGCTTCGCAACCAGTCAGCTGATGAGCATAGCAGTCATAGCAACACCTCTATGGTATCCACACTTACGGGAAGGTGACGCTGAGTCCGAGCATGCTAGCAATATGATCTTGGTGGAGGATCTTGACAAACTAGACTGGGGCATGGCTAGGGTTTTGCAGAAACCTTTTTTGTGATGGCTCTCATGTGCACGCAACCGGTGCCCTAAACCGTGCCCCTCATGAATATTTATAGTCTCCACTAATGGTCTTTATCCACGTAAAGGCCCATCAGGATTCTAATTGCTTGCGCACCAACTATCGGAGTCCTGATATAGGTCCAACTCCGCAGACCATCTGCGAGCTTCTGGGCCAGACCCGATAGGTCGAGTCCCGATCGGACTCTGCATCGGCTCATCCAAGGCTTGGAGTTAGACCTAGAAATTGCCACATGGGCACATTATCGTCAATCTCCCACTTGCCTAAGGGAAAATATCCTGGTGTCCTAATCCCTTAAGTGTGTGACCCTGTAGGTTCACATGTAGTCGGCCATGGTGAAAAACCTTTTCTCAAGCCAATCGATCAACAGCGGCATCTAGCAGCACATGTTGCCTCCTGAAAGCATAATGATCATATCAACAGAACCTTGATATACAACACATCATAATTCCTTTTGCCACGTGAAGCGTGTCAGACCCAAGGCAAGATTTGTGCCACCATTGTTTAAGCAGTCTGACTAATTTCACTCATCAATGGTGCATTACTGGACTAACCATTAGTCCAAAATGTGATTAACCTTTAATCACATAGCACGACCATGCATTTTCTAATCCAGCCACCTCAAGGGTCCCATAGGCAATCTCTCTCTTTATGTAAGGGGGCAAATTCCATCTTGATCCACTCAAGTCCCATTCCATGTTTTGCAATGCACCCAAAAGTTACTTTTATAACTACCCAGTTATGGAATAGTGTTTGGTACCCCTAAGTACACCACTACGCAGAGTGAGAAACAATGGTGATCTCAGGTCAAAGGATTTAGTGGGTATATCACTTGAGACCATTTGATGGCACATATAAGCATAACAATCCCAGCAATGTCTCGGAGTGTGTCAATCTGACAACATGTTCTCCAACATATGTCCACATCATTAATATGATATCCAATATCCATGATCTGCTAGAAACGATCATCAATAAATCTATGTGCTATCCCTTGAACTATTACTGTCCCACGTAAGGATTATAGGCTAGGGACCATTTAGAACACAGCATTTAAACAAGAGTCTCACGAATGACTCACACACTCATTGATCCATTGTTTATAGCATCATGTTCAAGGAATAAGAATATCATTTATTCAAGAATAAAACATAACAAATTCTCATCCCACGTACACTAGAGTGAACCCAGGTATACAATACCCATTACTTTTGTGTAAGCCTAAAACTTAGATTGTAGGAGAGGATTCGTTAATGGATTAGCTACATTTAGATCCGTGTGCACTTTACATATCTTCACATCACCTCTGTCAATTATCTCTCTGATCAGGGGATATTGCCTAAGTATATGTTTGAACTTTTGGTGTGATCTAGGTTCCTTAACTTGTGCAATGGCACCAATATTATCACAGTAAAGGTCCAAAGGGCACGAATCAGTCAGAACAACAACCAACTTAGAAACAAACTTTCTACTCCAAACTACCTCCTTTGCGGCTTCTGAAGCTGCAATATACTCGGCTACTGTTTCATGCTTGGATCTCTTCTCACTAACCGCTCCACCAGCTTTTCCTCACCTCCAAACAGTAGGAACATATCTTAGTTCTTCTCAAGTACTTAAGGATATTCTTTACAGGTATCCAGTGACCTTCACCTAGACATGATTGGTATCTAGTTGTGACACTCAGAGCAAACAAAACATCTAGGCGAGTACATATCATTGTGTACATGATGGATCCGATTGTGGAGATATACGAGATCTCACTCATCCTCTTTTGCTCATCAGTTGTTGACAGACACTAGGTCTTGCTCAAGATCGTGGTGACATGGGCAAGAAACCTTTCTTGGAATCATGCATGTCGAACCATTTCAACACCATGTTGATATATGTACTTTTGCTTTATCCAATTAAGCACTTATGATATATCTCTATAGATCTTTATACCCAAAATGTAAGCTGCTTCTCCCAAGTCCTTCATCGAGAAACTCTTTCTCAATGAGTCTTTCACAGCTTCCAACATATAAGACAAGAAAGACGAGTGCACTCCCACTAACACTCTGGTATACAAAATGTTGTTCTACATTCTTGATGAAACTAAACCCTTTGATGACTTCACCAACACGTAGATTCCATCTCCTAGATGCTTGCTTGAGTCTATAAATGGACTTTAAAAGGTTTCATACCTTCCTAGAATTCTTTGGATTGATAAAACCTTCAGGTTGTGTCATGTGCACATCCACACCTAGGTTTCCATTAAGGAAAGCCATTTTGACATCCATTTGCCACACGTCATAGTCATGATATGTGGCAATCGCTAGGAGGATCCAAATATACTTTAGCATGGCTACGAGCAAAAATGTTTCATCATAATCAACACCTTGAATCTAAGAAAAGCCTTTTGCCATGAGCTATGCTTTATAGATGTGAATATTTTCGTCAGCGTCTATCTTTTTCTTTTAAACCCACTTGCACTTGATAGGTTGCACCTCATCAAGTGGCTCGACCAAGGTCCAAACTTGATTGTTAGCCATGGATTTCAACTTGGATCGCATGGCCTCCAGCCTTTTCTCAGAGTCAGGTGCCATCATTGATTATTGTAAGTCTTAGGCTCACCGTTATCCAACAACAACACATCGTGCCCATAGGACCGAAGACTCTAACTAGATGGGGGGTGAATAAGAGCAGCAAAAAACTCAAATTCAAAACCCCGACTCAAAACTTTACCAAAGGAAGCTAGATACCGTTCACTGAGAGAATACATTTCTAACTCACAATGCGTGCTTGGTACCATCCACTGAACAGATACGTACCAAACACAAAGTGGAAGCACACACTCAAATGCCGAAGAGAGAAGACCCAAAATGAGCTAAACTTGAGAAGACAATAGATTTCAGCCAGACAGGGCTGCAAAGAAAATTGCCAAAATCCTTGAACAAAAGTTCAAAAATCCCTAAAAAATACCACACCCTAACAAGACAACAGAGAATAGCTCTTGAAAAATTCAGATCATGGAGAAAGATTAGACCATCGGACCGTCTGATGATTTGAGCATTAGACCGTCCTATGTACACAAACTGACACCCTGAAAAGATTTGATCGAAAGCCCTATCAAACCTGCTCCAAACATTATGACATTTTTACTGGAGGATGAGAACGGGTTAAGGAAACACCCCCACAATATTTCAGCTTAATGGGACAAGAAACAAAAATCCAACACATATCGAACCTTCCAATGGTTTGACTATCGGACCGTCCGATGCTCAAAAACGGGCACATCTAACCAAAGAGAAAAGTAACAAAACCAAGACAAAACACCTTCAAAAATTCTAAAATTTTTATGGGAGCTTTATGATTCACAGGGCTAGAGCTCCAAAAAATTTCAGCCCAAAATTCGAAGGTTTGACCACTAAATCGACCAACGCTTGAAGATGGACAAAAACCGAAGGAAAACGGTCAGCAGAAAACTAGCCTGGTTCTTGAGCTCCCAAACCCAAATCTTTACCAAACCTTCTCCAATCTTCATGAGATTTTCCAAAGGCTATATTACCACCATTCCAAAACTTTTTCCAGAAGATCTACTGAAAAAATCATAGGATTAGCGGGAATTTCAGATCTTGTAAAGAGGTGAATACTTGGGCAAGAAGGGGAAAACTCATGAATGACTTAATTATGGCAATCCTGCAAGATTGAGATGTTCTAAGACATAATCTCCACGTCATTAGCAAGTTCAAAACACTAGCAATAGAATGGATCCAAGGTTGGCTAAAGCAAACACCCAAAAAGCCAAGGATTAGAGCCAAAAACCAAAGGGAAAAGGGGAGGAGAAGCACTTGGAACAAATGGCCCAAAAGGGTCTCAAGATTCTGATTACAATAGAGGATCGTTTTTCAAGCAACCACCCTCACCTTCCTTCTTGATTTGGAGGCTAAATCTCACTCCAACCTCTCTAAACTTTGAGCTCTTAGCTTAGAGACGAAAATCACAAGACCAAGACTAACCCTAGCAGCAAAGAGAGGTTCTAATGACCAGCCCTTAGCCTATTTATACCCTAGTACTGTTTAGACAATTTTGCACTTAGGTTCGTACTACTAGAAATGCCCTGAGGGGTTGAAACGAAAGAGTACAAGATATTTTGGGATGGACGACCACAAGGAAGTCCTGATCTTGCTTCGTAAGTTTCACGCAATCCTCGAATGTTCTCCACATGGCCAGTAGTCCAATCCACGATCCGGTCCTAGTTTTGAAGTCAGAAATCGAGAAATTTTAGGAAGTCTCTGCCTAGGCCAGATTTGGCCCATCTCTTCTATCTTAGCGAGTTGTGGCCCAACTCACCAAGGCTTGGATAGCTTGAGAGGTGGTTTTGAGCTGAAGCCACCAAAGCACTCTCGCACGTCTTTGTGCCATGTAGTTGGGTTGGAGCACCACGGATGCAACCAGCTTCTCCACTCCATCAGAGCAGCCTCACTATCCATCAGAGGACATACAAAACTGTTGCCAATCTGCCCCTCCGTGTACTGAGCTCCTGTGACTGACAAACATCGAGCCCTTGCCTCTGTCCACAGAGGTCTTCTGCCTAAGTCCATCTGGGTCTTCATCTGCTACCTCCCGTCCATCAGAAGGCCTCCTATCCATCAAAGGGCTTGAGCTTGTTGACAATCACCCATGACACCAAGAGAGTAATTGGGGCGGAACCGCTGATTTAATCCGGGCTAAGCACACCTACCACCTCTAGCTCGCAGTGCACTTAGACCAAACTAAACCTGGTCGTCCGTCGAGAGTCATTTGACCCCCGATAATACTAAATCCCAGAGGAACCGACATAATACACATCCAGCCCACGATGGAGCCACAACAGATACATCATCATAGGCAGTTCAAATAGAGTAATAATAGACATAGTTACAAACCAGCTTTCAAATAAAGTACAGTTCCAACATAAAGTTATGACATAGCAAGTTCAAAAGTATCTCGCAGCAAAATATTAAAGTTCAAAGGTCATGATAACATCTCAAAAGACTTGCATTAAAAGAAACAACATCGAGCCCACCGATGTTGCCCTTGTGCCACTCATGCAGATTCATCCTAGATGGGGGCATGCACCGCCTCCAACATAGGTGCAAACCATGAACTCCATACCTGCGCTCAAAATGTGGGGGCAAACCCTAAGTACTAATTACTCAGTAGGTCTTAGTGGATTGGCTTACGGCTAACGCGAAGCTGCTTACTAACAAGTGGATCCTTAGCCATTGATTTTAAGCAGAATCATGATCATCATAAAGTAATAAATCTTCATCATTTGCATATCCTTCAACAGAATAGTAAAATTTCAGTAAAGTAAACAGTTCAATACAAGCATATGATATTCGAAATCATGAGTATTAAATACAGGGTGTTTAAGTAGTTAATACGATGAACGTCAAAGGTATTGGCATTCCCACACCGGGTAGGCATCAGCGATTCGAATCAATTTTAATTCCCGGGAATAACTATCATGCTAGGGGTATATGCTTGCTAGCCATCACGTTCCCACATATAGTCCCAATCTTAACATGTCTCATCCCGAGTTCGATTCACTCCCGCCTAGCCCTAGGGTTGTGCCCCCATAGCGAGCCTGCTGACAACTCGGTCTCCTTGCAATAGGTACAAAGCTTCCTCAGACCACCTTCCTCTCAACCAGTGGGTAGGAACGTGTCTCTGTGCTTCGGACGAACCCAGGAAAGACTTCACCGGTCCCATATCCCAGTTAGCACTCTAGCAATGTTATGCCAACCAATAGGCTAACAACGGACGGACCTTATATGACTCGGGCGGAGTCCAAAGTATGACATCGTGAAAGGTAAATACTGAAATAAAATCTCTGCCCGGTCTCCATTTAAGTCATGAGCATAAGTTCTAATTGACATAATACTAATATCTTATAACTTTGAAAATACCTATGCGACGAGTCCACACACTTGTGTCTACTCGTACCTAGCAAATTCTAAGCATACTCATCCTGCGCACTCTATGTATAGGTGCTAGGGCCTGGGCAACCAAGGAGTCTAATGCATTTGTTTTCAAGCAACTCCTAATGCATATGCATACTCATCATATATATCATTGTTTGCTGGGATAAGCATGGTCTTGCCTACCTTCTTCGCTATGGTCAGTAGCTTCCTCCGGAGCGTAGTCGGGCCCCTACTGCTGGTCTTTCGGCTCCTGGTGCTGCTCTTCCTCGGGCACCTCCATGATCGGATGCTCCGACGGGTGTCCTTCACTCGCGGGATCTATATGCATGACATAGTGCAATATGAGCATGTGGACGTGCAAATGTTTGCTTACGGTGCAGATGTGAAGCAATGAATCGTTATTATGAAATGGAGTTATGCATTTTTGTGTTAAAACTTGTTTAGTACTAAGAAATTGTACAAACCATCACCTAAAGTAACCCATCATATCACATATAACAAAATAAGGGCGTGTAGTGACTATAACATCCATTCTAGTAAAAAGACCAAAGTTTAACTAGACATCTACTTCCCATATAGCCAACTTAGCATTCCTAACATGCATTCCAAAATAGTAGCTATGATCTAAGTACTCCTAAGTTTCATCACGATCTGTCGTAGCACCTCCTAAATATACTAGACTCACTTTTTCTATTATGCACTTAAATATGCATCATTTTGGCATTTTCAAATCCGTGCCTATACTTAACATGCATGACCTCCTACTCCATCAGTGAGTCATTTTCATAACCTAGAGCTCACACCAAGTCCATCAAGTCACCTAGAGCATATTTTCTTATAGCCACCTTTTCTTATTGTAAAAATGTGCTTAATTACATGGAAAGGGTAAAACAGTAATTAAATAGTCAATGCTAGGGCTACCAAAATTTATACAGAGCCTTGATATACTAACAAAGCCTCTGTCCAAATTTCATAATTTTTGGAGCTCATTTAACCCACATTCCCTATTTATTAGGTTTTTACATGCATGCACAAAAATCAGGGGTAAAACTATCTTTTCCTACTCAACCATCATACTCAACAGATAGATCTATTAACAAGGGTCACAATGCAGCTTAGTTTGTTATTTTTGCATTTTTCTTTGATTTTCTACAATTTTTCAAAGCTCACTACCGAATAAAGAAATAAATGAGAAAATCATAGATCTCGGGACTTTCGCGTAAATAAACATGGACTACAGGGGCTATCTCGCAAGAGCTACAAGACTCTAACAACAGTGCAGTGGACTAATTCACAATAACAAAAAATGTGGGGACTAGATCGCGAAATTGTCATCTCCCTCCCTGGGTCTACTTCTACCTCGCGCCAGGGAGGGGGACGGCAGCGGCGCTTGGCGCGCCGGCCAGCGGGACCCCGCGGGCTCACCGGTGGAGGCCAGGGAGGGAGAGAGGAGGCTGGGTAACCTCACCCTACTGCCTGCTTCAATGAAGAATGACAGGAATGGCGCGGCGACGGAGCTCCTGGACACGGAGACTTCGGCGTTGGAATGTTGCTCGGTGGAGCGGAAATAGCGGCCAAGAACAGAGGTGAACGATGGAGTGGAGCATGAGGAGGACCGGTGCAGTGGTGGAAGGGTGCGGGACGGAGCAGAACGGTGCTGACGCAAGCTCAGTTCCGGCCGGCCATGGCGACGGGGACAAAAATAGAGAGGGAGCGAGAGGAGAGCTCGGGAATGGAGAGTGGACGAAAGGGAATGGTGGTGGGGGGTGTTTTCCACTTAAGGGCGCGACCGGAAGTCCGATCCATGGCCGGGGCACGACGGCCTTACGCTGGCGGCCACGCGGCGGCCAGCAGCTCGGCAGCGCGGCGTCCCCAGATCGGAGGGCCCGCCTATCAGTGAGACGATTTTCCAAAAATAGAAAGCACAGTTTTTCTGTTTTTGTTTAGCCTCTGAAAATTGCTATTTTGACCTATTTCTACGCCGAATTTGAAGAAGATCTAATTGTATATAATGTTGTACTCTTTTAGTTCTACAGGTTTGTCAAAAGTCTCAAGTTCAAATTCTGAGTCGCAATATGGTTTCAATTTGAATTTGGCTCATGGTTTCAGTTTTGAATTACACAGCCATTGTAAAGAAAATTTTAAAAGTCCTATTTGTGGCCAAAATCACCTAAAGTGTTTTGTACCAACTTTGATCAAAATTTCAATATCTACAACTTTCTCAATTGGAGTTTTGCATGAAAATTACTGTAGGTCATAGAAAAAGTGCAATTTCGAAACAATTCAGATTTAGACTATGTTTGTATGCTGACAGTAAAAGCCCTCAATCCCTATGCAAACCTTTGTGCATGTCAAAGCTCCAATTTCCAAACTTGTTCATCATGAGATCATCTACAAGTTTGGATTAAAAAGTTCTATCTAAAACTCAATAGAATTAAAGTTGTGATCACATTCACATTGTCATTTATGCAAAAACTGAGTGCACCACTTAGCTTTTCTACCAAGCTTGCTCATGTGAGTCAAATGCACATCAACATGAGATGAAATGATGCTTATGAGAGGTAATTAAGCAAATAATGCACATGATATGCACTGGAGATGCCCAAGGCATCACAACCCACCCCCCTAAAGAAATCTCGTCCCGAGATTTTTGACGTGATGTGAGTGGTTAAGCCGATTAAAGATAGTGCTATGTGCATGTATTCAGTTTAAATCCTAAAATTGAATTACTATAACATACTGAGTTGATGTGGATTGTAGAAAACCAAGATATTTAGCGCGTAGATACTCCTCTTGTTCCCATGTTGCTTCTTCTTCGGAGTGATTACTCCATTGTACTTTATAAAAGTTGATTGTTTTTCGGCGTGTCGATCTTTGCTTTTGGTCAAGGATTTTTATGGGATGTTCTTCACATGTGAGATCCAGTTCAATCTGAATTTGAGATGTGTCTAGCACTTTCTCCGGTACCCTTAAGCATTTCTTCAGTTGCGAGACATGAAACACGTCATGAACCGCAGCAAGGTGTGGTGGCAATTCTAACCCGTAACCGACGGCTCCACATCTTTCAATGATTTTGAATGGGCCGATGTATCTTGGTGCTAACTTCCCTCTTACTCCAAACCATTGTACCCCCTTCATTGGTGATACCTTAAGATACACATGGTCACCCTCCTCAAAGAATAATGGTCTCCTCCTCCTATCAGAGTAACTTTTCTGCCGGGACTGTGCTCTTCTGAGATGGTGGTTTATGAGTTTCACTTGTTCTTCGGCTTTTGTCACCACGTTAGGGCCAAATGTAACACGCTCTCTTGGCTCGGACCAGTTGAGTGGTGTTCTGCACCTTCTTCCATAGAGAGCCTCGAAGGGAGCCATTTCTAAGCTCTTTTGGTAGTCGTTGTTATAAGCAAACTCCGCCAAGGGTAGACATTCATCCCACTTGGTGGAATAGGTCAGTGCATAAGCCCTTAACATGTCTTCTAGGATCTAATTTACTCTTTCTACTTTGACCACTGGTTGAGGGTGATATGCCAAACTGTGAATCAAGGTGGTCCCCAGAGCTGTATGCAACTGCTCCTAGAAACAGGAGACAAATTGCGGGCCCCAGTCGGTAGTGATGGTCTTTGGGACTCCGTGCAAAGGGAGAATACGAGCTAGATAAATTTCGACATAGGTCTTGGCATGGTATATGGTCTTCATAGGAAGGAACTGAGCTGACTTTGTAAATCTGTCTATTATCACCCATATCGAATCATGCCCCTTCTGAGTTCGGGGCAACCCCACAATGAAATCCATGTGTATATCCTCCTATTTCCATGCTGGAACTTCAAGCGGCTGAAGCATTCTAGCGGGCTTTAGGTGATCAGCTTTTACCCTTTTACATACGTCGCACTCAGATACATATTTGGCGATCTCTCATTTCATGTGAGTCCACCAAAACTTCTGTTTCAAGTCTTGATACATCTTATTGCTGCCTGGGTGTATTGTGAACATTGAAGTGTGTGCTTCATCAAGGATTTTCTTCCTCAACTCCATGTCCTTAGGTACCACTAGACGATTTTTGAACCACAGAATGCCTTGGTCATCAAGTGTGAAACATGCCTTCTTCTCCTCACTAATACCCTCGCGAATATATGCCATACCCTTGTCTTGCTTTTGTGCTTCTGTGATTTGTGCTTTGATTGAGGGTTCAATGATGATATTATAAGGTTCTGCTTGTTGCTCAAGGGGTATCTCAATTTCATTCATTTCACAGCAGATCACTCTTGCTATCAGATAGGCTTCAATGAAGTTGCAATGGGCCTTGCGGCTCAATGCATCTGCTACCACATTGGCCTTGCCTGCGTGGTAGTGGATCTCGAAATCATAATCTTTTATCAACTCTAACCATCGCCTCTGCCTCACGTTGATCTCAGGTTGTGTGAAGATGTATTTGAGACTCTTATGGTCAGTGTAGATGTGACACGTGTTGCCTAGTAGATAGTGTCTCCATATCTTCAGTGCATGAACAGCTGCTGCTAGTTCAAGGCCATGTGTTGGATAATTTGCTTCATGTTTTCTCAGTTGGCAGGAGGCGTAAGCAATTACTCTTCCTTCTTGCATTAAGACACAGCTGAGCCCATTACCGAAAGCATCGCAATATACATCAAATGGCCTAGTGATGTCCGGTTGAGCTAGCACGGGTGCTAAGGTTAACAACTTCTTCATTGTTTGAAAGGCTTCCTCACATTTCGAACTCCAAACAAACTTTGCAATTTTCTTAGTCAACGATGTCATTGGCTTCGAAATCTTGAAGAAGTCCTTGATAAAGCGGCGGTAGTAGCCCGCTAAACCAAGAAAACTCTGGATCTCAGTCACAGTCTCAGGTTGCTTCCAATTCAGTACTTCTTTTACTTTGCTAGGGTCATCTGTGACTCCTTTCTCTGACAGTATCTGACCAAAGAAATTCACTTCTTTCAGCCAGAATGCACACTTGCTGGACTTGGCGTAGAGCTTGTGTTCTCTAAGCCGGGTGAGTACGATCCTTAAGTGCTCTTTGTGTTCTTTCTCGTCTTTGGAGTAGATTAGTATGTCATCAATGAACACCACCACGAATTTATCAAGTTCATTCATGAACACTGAGTTCATCATATACATGAAGAAAGCCGGTGCATTGGTTAACCGAAAAGACATGACCAAATACTCGTACAGGCCATATCTGGTAGAAAATGTTGTTTTCGGTATGTCCTCTTCTCTGATCTTTATCTGATAGTAGCCAGACCTTAGGTCAATCTTAGAGAAGACCTCAGCCCTAGCTAACTGATCAAATAGGATATCGATGTGTGGCAACGGGTATTTGTTTTTGACGGTCACAACATTTAGCGGTCGATAATCAACACACAGCCTTTTCCCACCATGATCCACCTTCTCAATAAAGAGAGCTGGACAACCCCACGGTGATGAGCTAGGTCGTATGAACCCTTTGTCTAACTGTTCAAGTAGTTGTGTTTTCAATTCTTTCAAATCATCAGGCGGCATTCTGTATGGTCTTTTTGACATAGGGGCAGTGCCTGGAACTAGTTCGATAGCGAACTCCACATCCCGATCTGGTGGAAGACCAGGAAGCTCCTCCGGAAACATAGTCGGGAATTCACACACTACTGGTATCTTCTTAATCTCTTGTAGTTCGGTTGCATTTACTGTGGGAGTCATGTGTTTTTGATTTGGCATATGTATCTGCATAACCTTGCCACTTATACTTGACCTCAGTTGTATCGTCCTGCTACCAACATCTAGGACTGCATTGTGCTCTTTCATCCAATTCATACCCAAAATGATATCAATCCCCTGGTGTGGCAGCACCATGGGGTTGATAATAAAACTCTCTATGCCAATGTTCAACTTAAGTTGTCTAACCCCCAAACTGGTTTCAATAGGGGAACCCGGCGCGGTGATTTGATAGTTTTCTTTCAATTTGTACATTTTTACCCCATGCTTCAATGCATATGCTTTACTGATGAAGGTATGCATAGCCCCAGAATCCAACAACACGACGGTCGGATGACCGATGATCATGAACATACCAGCAAGTACCGGTTCTCTGGCGGGAATCTGCCCCATGTGCACATAGTGCACACGACCTGTCTTAGGTGCAGGTCCCTTTTGCTTGCTCTGCTGACTTCCACCTGTAGGGGTAGGACCCTGGATCCTACGAGGTGCCCTGCAATCCCGACTAAAGTGGCCTATCTTCCCGCAGTTGAAACATGGAGCACCGGGCCCCGGAACAGTGGGAGCACGGGGGGCCGGCAGCTGTGCAGGCGCTCGATAGGTGTGATACTGCTGCTGCGGTGTCGCCCTATGGATCCACCTTGGCTGATTGGGTCAGACCACATAGTGGGGCTGCTGGTAGTACTGTTGTGGGGGCTTGAAGGTGGTCTTCTACTTCTGCGAAGAGCCAGATGCTGATGTGATGGCTCGCCTCTTGTGCTTCTGGTCCTTGCTGGCGGCACGGAGACGATTCTCCATGTCAAGAGCAGTGTCCACCAGCTCGATGAAGCTCTGGTAGCAACGTGCAAGGTGCGTCCGAAGAGTGGGGTCAAGGCCCTCTAGGAGCCTCTCAGCCCACTCCGGCTCGGTAGCAACATCCCTCGGAGCATACTGGGAGAGATGAATGAAAGTCTTCACATACTGCATGACGGTCTTGTTGCTCTGGCTGAGGTCCCAGAACTCTCGGCATTTCTGCTCCATCAAACATGCCGAGATGTAGTGGGCTCGGAAAGCTTGACGGAACTCCTCCCATGTGGGCTCATGGCCCTCCTCCTGCATGGCGAGGAAAGTGGCGTACCACGCCCCCACGGGTCCCTGAAGAAGCTGAGCAGCAAAACGAACCTTCTCTTGCTCAGAGATCCTCGGTAGAAGGGTGAACTTGGACTGGATGGTGCGAAGCTAGTCGTCTGCCGCCAGTGGCTCAGGACAATTGGTGAAGACTGGGGGTCGCAGCCCCTCAAAGTCCTGGTAGGGGATGCCACGTGGTCGGTACTCCAGCGGCTACTACTGCCCATGGGCCTGGCGATCTTCTACTAGCAAACAGATTAGCTCAGTCTACTGGACCACCAGAGTGGCTAACTCCGGCGGAGGTGGAGCACCTTGCGCTGACTACCCCGAAGACTGACCATTGCGAGTGTTCACCATTTGCAAAAATGAGGCCAACTGTGTTTAGTCCAACTTCAGTGCAACCGATGCGACAATAAAGTATCATAGCATCAATGATATGTTACAAATACATGAAAGCATGTAAGTCAACGAAACCACTTAATTGCACATGAAGGGTTAGCCCTCATTTCACGAGGTCAGTCAATCGCAAATGGTAGCTACTGATTTAAAATGCATGTGGCTCAAGTTTGGTGCATATTCACACCATGGCCGCTTTGGAAAGAAATTTTCCTTATCTTGTGCCCTATGACTTTGTTATGTGTCATTTTGGTTCCTTCCCTTGGATTCTTGATTGAATTCCGTTGTTTATCATTGTGTGTCAATTCTGTCCAGATTCTGATCTCAAATGTTTTTGACTATATCTCCCCATCTAAATTGTTCTAGAGAAAACTTTATATAGCAAAGTTGTTCTAGGCTTCTCATTCTATAAGTTTGGTATATAAACTCTAGCTTGAAACTGCCAACTACATGTTGGAACACGCACTTCTTTCGAGTTGGCTGTTTCAGTTCAGAATTCAGATTCAAAGAAATCTGACCATAACTTGGAAACAAAGCACATTCAAAAGAAGGTCCAATTGACAAAGTTGTGCAATCAAAGTTCCCAACAAGTTTTTTATACAAAATTTTTCCCAAAACCCCACAGATTTCATGCCATGCTCAGTTTAAGCTGCTGCACTCCAGAATTTCAGATTGCATCCAAACCAAGATTCGGGTGGCATTTTTCAAGCTCATGGGCACTACACCATTCCACATTGTCCATAAGCATCCAGCTGCTATTAAATTCATATTCGAGGGTCTTACCAAGCTAAAAGTCTACTTAGTACATACGTGGGGTCATCACACCCACCCGACAAAGCATCCACCTAGAGTTCGAACCTTAAGTTACATAGCGTACATAAATGAGTTCTCTCAACCTCACCAATGTTTAGTACAGCCATGAGAAATTGCATGGAGCGGCATAATACAAAACATCGCTCATAATGTGCCACATGTACAAAAGAACTGCCTTCTCATCTCATGTTGACTCCACCACCCTAAGCAGCAGAGTGGGCGTCGGACACCACGCTGCCCGTCTCCTGAGCTGCACGGGCTGCCAACTCCTCCTCTAACTCACGGACACGAGCCTGCGACCCCAGGTACAAGTCAAGGTAGTGCTGGGCACGGTCCTCAGAGCGGAGGAACATCGCATGCACGCTACGAGCGAACTCCATGGTCGCTACGTGTGGCCTGGTGTCAATCCGATCTTGGAGCATCTCATGATGATGAACCCACTCATCGTCGTACTCATCAGTGGGGAGGTAGCGAAGCACCGAAACACCTGCCGTCAGAGCTACCTTCTATAGGACATCCTCCTCGTTGGCCCCGTAGGCATAGAAAACCTACTCCCCTGCATTAGGGCCCCTAGGAAGGATGATGTGGGCCTAGCAGCTGCCGTCCGCGTGCTCTGTCTGCACACAGTAGATGGGACAGGGTCGGCGCCTCATCTCCCATAGAGCCCTGCAGAGGATCTGTGAGAGGCCACACTCCTCACAGCAGCGGGTGTGAAGCAGACTACCTTCCACCCAAGGAGAAGTGTGTGTCACTGGTGGGAGGGGGACAGCCTTCCGCCCTTCCTGCCTGTGGAGACCCTACACTCTAGTAGCCTTACATGCAATCTGCTTGGTCCTGGCCATCTGTTTTAAATAAGAAAGTCTTTTAACCAGTGAGTGCATTAGTTCAAAGAATTTTTAATTAAAGAAACGAGCAGAAGCATATTCTTATATCATGATTTAACTTGTTTGACTTTTAACCATAACCCCAGAATGATTAAAACAATGGTATGATGCATGATTCGTCCTATTCGGTCTCACATCACACATCCTATATTATATATATATATATAACTATCGATATTTCGGTGACACATACGCACGGCACTCTCTAATACAACTAGTCGTCTCTACTCTGTCTTAGTTTCGCACGTGGTTAGTGTACCTGCAGAAAAATGCATGCTCACATCATTACCACTCTAAACCGAGAAGTGGCATCCACGCATTTTGCGCTGCGTGGACAACGCATCTGTAGGGTCCTCTGCTAGACCGGGCTGAGACCTACGCAGGCAATATTGAGCATTGCTGCACCACGAGGGATCACGTCATACCCCCATATGGCGTAACCACCCCCCTTAAAGAAAAACTCTAACCTAGCAGCATGAATGCATGGTTCACAACAATCCGCAAATCCCGATAGCATTCCACCAGTACTGGGGATGGCTATGGCCAAAATGTTGCTTCCCAAAGTGCCAAATATGCATATGAGTTCTATCTAGGCTAGAATGTTAGCGATGTCACCTGGTATTACACTAACACCCTTAATATGGGGATATCGGTACTCTCTTTTTTCAAATACTTGAAAAGGGGTTTTCAAAAATAGGTTTGTAAATCAAAACTGGATGATATGTCTATTGTCTGTGTATGATCGGCTCTGATACCAGCTATGGCGGAACCTCCAATTTAATCCGGGCTAAGCACACCTGCCACCTCTGGCTCGCAGAGCACTTAGACCAAACTAAACCCGGTCGTCCGTCGAGAGTCATTTGACCCCCGATAATACCAAATCCCTAGAGGAACCAACATACACATCCAGCCCATGATGGAGCCACAACAGATACATTATCACATGCAGTTGAAATAGAGTAATAATAGACTTAGTTACAAACCAGTTTTCAAATAAAGTACAGTTCTAACATAAAGTTATGACATAGCAAGTTCAAAAGTATCTGGCAGCTAAATATTAAAGTTCAAAGGTCATGATAACATCTCAAAACACTTGCATTAAAAGAAACAACATCGAGCCCACCGATGTTGCCCTTGTGCCACTCATGCAGATTCATCCTAGATGGGGGCATGCACCGCCTCCAACACAGGTACAAACCATGAACTCCATACCTGCGCTCAAAATGTGGGGCAAACCCTGAGTACTAATTACTCAGTAGGTCTTAGTGGATTGGCTTACGGCTGACGCGAAGCTGCTTACTAACAAGTGGATCCTTAGCCATTGATTTTAAGCAGAATCATGATCATCATAAAGTAATAAATCTTCATCATTTGTATATCCTTCAACAGAATAGTAAAATTTCAGTAAAGGAAATAGTACAATACAAGCATGTGATATTCGAAATTATGAGTATCAAATACAGGGTGTTTAAGTAGTTAATACGATGAACGTCAAAGGTATTGGCATTCCCACACCTGGTAGGCATCAGCGATTCGAATCGATTTTAATTCCTGGGAATAACTATCATGCCAGGGGTATATGCTTACTAGCCATCGCGTTCCCACATGTAGTCCCAATCTTAACATGTCTCGTCCCAAGTTCGATTCACTCCCGCCTAGCCCCCGGGTTGTGCCCCCATAGCGAGCTTGCCAACATCTCGGTCTGCCCGCAATGAGTACAAAGCTTCCCCAGGGCACCTTCCTCTCAACCGAAGGGTAGGAACGTGTCTTTGTGCTTCGGACGAACCAAGGAAACACTTCACCGGTGCCATATCCCGGGTAAGCACTATAGCAATGTTATGCCGACCAATAGGCGAACAACGGAGGGACCTTATACGACTCGGGCGGAGTCCAAAGTACGACTTCATGAAATGTAAATACTGAAATAAAATCTGCACTCGGTCTCCATTTAAGTCATGAGCATAAGTTCTAATTGACACAATAGTAATATCTTATAACTTTGAAAACACCTACCCGACAAGTCCACACACTCGTGTCTACTAGTACCTAGCAAATTCAAAGCATACTCATCCTGCGAACTCTATGTATAGGTGCTAGGGCCAGGGCGGCCAAGGAGTATAATGCATTTTTTTCAAGCAACTCCTAATGCATATGCGTAGTCATCAAATATATCATTGTTTGCTGGGATAAGCATGGTCCTGCCTACCTTCTTCGCTAGGGTTAGTAGCTTCCTCCGGAGCGTAGTTGGGCCCCTGCTGCTGGTCTTCTGGCTCCTGGTGCTGCTCTTCCTCGGGCTCCTCTACGATCTGCTGCTCCGACGGGTGTCCTTCGCTCGCGGGATCAATATGCATGACATAGTGCAATATGAGCATGTGGAAGCGCAAATGTTGGCTTACGGTGCAGATATGAAGCAATGAATCATGATTATGAAATGGAGTTATGCATTTTTGTGTTGAAACTTGTTTAGTACTAAGAAATCGTACAAACCATCACCTAAAGTAACCCATCATATCACATATAAGAAAATAAGGGCATGTAGTGACTATAACATCCATTCTAGTAAAATGTCCAAAGTTTAACTAGACATCTACTTCCCATATAGCCAACTTAGCATTCCTAACATGCATTCCAAAATAGTAGCTATGATCTAAGTACTCCTAAGTTTCATCACGATCTGTCGTAGCACTTCCTAAATATACTAGACTCACTTTTTCTATTATTCACTTAAATATGCATTATTTTGGAATTTTCAAATCGGTGCCTATACTTAAGATGCATCACCTCCTACTCCATCAGTGAGTCATTTTCATGACCTACAGCTCACACCAAGTCCATGAAGTCACCTAGAGCACATTTTCTTATAGCCACCTTTTCTTATTCTAAAAATGGGCTTAATTATTTGGCAAGGGTAAAACAGTAATTAAACAGTCAATACTAGGGCTACCAAAATTTATACAGAGCCTAGATATACTAGCAAAGCCTTTGTCCAAATTTCATAATTTTTGGAGCTCATTTAACCCACATTCCCTATTTATTATGTTTTTACATGCATGCAGAAAAATGAGGGGTAAAAATATCTTTTCCTACTCGGCCATCATACTCAACAGATAGATCTGTTAACAAGGGTCACAATGCAACATTGTTTGTTATTTTTGCATTTTCTTTGATTTTCTACAATTCTTCAAAGCTCACTGCCGAATATTAAAGAAATAAATGAGAAAATCATAGATCTGGGGACTTTCGCGTAAATAAACCTAGACTACAGGGGCTATCTCACAACAGCTACAAGACTCTAACAACATTGCGGTGGACTAATTCACAATAACAAAAAATGCAGGGACTAGATCACGAAATGGTCATCTCCCTCCCTGGGTCTTCTTCTACCTCGCGCCAGGGAGGGGGACGGCGGCGGCGCTCGGTGCGCCGGCCAGCGGGACCTTGCGGCCTCGCCGGCGATGGCCAAGGAGGGAGAGAGGAGGTTGGGTAACCTCACCCTACTACCTGCTTCGATGAAGAATGGCGGGAATGGCGCGGCGACAGAGCTCTTGGACACGGAGACTTCGGCGTTGGAATGTGGCTTGGTGGAGCGGAAATAGCGGCCAAGAACAGAGGTGAACGGTGGAGTGGAGGACGCGGAGGACTGTTGCGGTGGTGGAAGGGTGCGGGGCGAAGCATAACGGCGTTGACGCAAGCTCAGTTCTGGCCAGCCACGGCGACAGGGAGAGAAATAGAGAGGGAGCGAGAGGAGAGCTCAATAATGGAGAGTGGACGAAAGGGAATGGTGGTGGGGGGGTATTTTCCACTTAAGGGCGCGACCGGAAGGCCGATCCGTGGCTTGGGTGCGCCGGCCGTACGCCGGCGGCCACGCGGCAGCCAGCAGCTCGGCAGGGCGGCGTCCCCGGATCGGAGGGCCCGCCTGTCAGTGAGTCGATTTTCGAAAAATAGAAAGCACAGTTTTTCTGTTTTTGTTTAGCCTTAGAAAATTGCTGTTTTGACCTATTTCTACTCCGAATTTGAAGAAGACCTAATTGGATGAAATGTTGTACTCGTTTAGATCTACAAGTTTGTCAAAAGGCTCAAGTTCAAATTCTAAGTCAAAATATGATTTAAATTTGAATTTGGCTTAGGGTTTCAGTTTTGAATTACACAGCCATTGTAAAGAAAATTTTCAAAGTCCTATTTGCAGCCAAAATCAGCTGAAATATTTTACACCAACTTTGATCAAAATTTCATAATATACAACTTTCTCAAATGGAGTTTTGCAGGAAAATGGTATGCTGACAGTAAAAGCCCTAAATCCCTATGCAAACCTTTGTGCATGTTAAAGCTCCAATTACCAAAGTTGTTCATCATGAGATCATCTACAAGTTTGGTATAAAAAGTTCCATCTAAAACTCAATAGAATTAAAGTTATGATCACATTCACACTGTCTTTTATGCAAAAACTGAGTGCACCACTTAGCTTTTCTACCAAGCTTGCTCATGTGAGTCAAATGCACATCAACATGAAATGAAATGATGCTTATGAGAGGTAATTAAGCAAATGATGCGCATGATATGCATTGGAGATGCCCAAGGCATCACAGCAATGAGGCTGATCCATTGGCTCTCAGTGCCGACCCATGGTGAGGAACATGTAGCAGTCGGGAGAATGATGTGCCCTTTGTGACCTACATGGGGCTAATGGTGTTTCAATAGATTGCTCAACACTTTGTTCATCCTGTTAGAAAGCAGTCAGATCAGATCCATTTTCTAGTGTTTCTCGAACCACTTTGAGTTGCACCTAGTTCTGACCTGTTCCATCTTTCTAGAGATACTCTTTCTCTAGAAAGACACTAGTCTAGGCAACAAACACTTATGCTTCCTCCTAGTTATAGAAATAATATCCTTTGGTTTCCCTAGGATAGCCCACAAAGTAGAATTTATTTGACTAAGGATGGAGCTTATCAGATGTCAAACTTTTGACATAGGCCTCAGCAACCCCAAATCTTAAGGAAAGACAACCTCGGACTATTCCTTGTCCATATACCATATGGTATCTTCCCCATAGACTTTGATGGACCTCTATTCAGTGTGAATGCAACAGGTTCTAGAGCATAACCCCAAAAGAACAACGGAAGATCAGTTTGACTCATCATCGATCTTACCATGTCCAACAAGGTTTAGTTCCTCCTCTCAGACAATCATTCCACTAGTGGCATTTAGGGTGGAGTCAGTTGTGGAATAATTCCACAACTCTTCAAATGGTCATTGAATTCTTGGCTCAGATATTCTCCACCTTGATCCGATCAAAGGAATTTTATCATCTTGCTTGAGTGGTTCTGTACTTCATTCTGATACTATCTGAACCTTTCCAACAACTTAGACTTATGTCGCATCAAGTAGATATAGCCATACCTGCTAAAGTCATCAGTAAAAGTGATGAAATACTAAAAACTGCCTCTAGCAACATAGCTCATTGGGCCACACCGCCACATACATCAGTGTGTACAAGGGCCAACATCTCGGATGTGCTCTTACCTTGACAAGTGAAGGGGCCCTTATCACCATGCCATGTAAACAAGACTTGCATGTCTCAAATGATTCATAATCAGAAGAGTCGAGTACTTCATCCTTATGGAGCTTCTCTATATGTTTCTTGTTAATATGATGCCAGATAAAAGCAGGATTCAAACCACTCAGTTTAAGCCTTTTCGCATTAATGTTAAGAATAGGTTGATCCACAAGATCAAGAAGATACAATCCATTCACTAATGGACAATGTGCATAAAACATGCAATTCAAATAAATAGAACAACACTTGTTCTTTATTATTATGTCATAACCACCATCCTCCTCTAAACATGAAGAATAAAATAACAATTGTTTAGCTCCATCACTAATCAATCCCGAAGGAAGCGATAAGTGATATGTGCCGACTGCCAACACAGCAACCTTTGATCCATTGCCAACTCGCACATCCAACTTGCCCTTCGCAAAACTTCTAGTCTGTTTAGTCCATGCAATGAGTTGCAGGTATGAATCATCGACCCAGTATAAAAAACCCATGATTCACTAGAAGAAATTGCAAGATTAATTTCGATAACATTAATACCTAAAGCAGAGCCTCGCTTCCCTTCCTTTTTCTTCTCTTCCAAGTACTTCTTGTAGTTCCTCGACTAATGCCTACTATCACCATAGTGCAAGCACTTGTCAGAGAGAGAGGGGGACCAGCCTTAGGCATAACATCAGGCTTCGGCTTTTGGATCCTATACTCAACCTTGCCTTCGCCCTTGCCCTTGTCGTTGTGCTTCCTCTTCTTGCTATCCCTTTGGACCATCATCACATGAGTTGAGTTTTCTTGATGCTATCCTCAGTAGCTTTAAGCATCCTATGCAACTCGGTCATAGTCTTGTTCAAGCTATTCATATGATAGTTCATAATGAACGTCTTGAAACTAGGATGTAGAGATTGGAGGATCACATCTGTCGCAAGCTCTAGCACAAGCTCGAAACCAAGTCTGTCGAGTGCCTCAATGTGAATCATCTTGATCACATGAGGGCTGACTAGACTCCCTTCAGTTAGTTTACTACCAAACAAGGCCTTTGAGGTGTTATACATCTTCACCCTTGAATAGTTCCCAAACATGCCATGGAGCCCTTCAATCATATTGTAGACATCCAAGTCCTTATATTGCTTCTGAAGCTCAGCGGACATAGTGGCAAGCATGAGGCAACCAACATCAAGTGAGTCATTCCAGTGCTTCTCATATGCCCTGCATTCACCTGCAGTAGCACCAGCCGCTAGGTCCTTAGGATAGGGCTCCTCAAGAACATATTCCTTTTTCTCTTTCTTGAGAACAATTCTCTAGTTTCGATACCAATTAGTAAAGTTTGTTCCAGACAACTTCTCTTTATCAAGAATAGATCACAAATTAAAACTAGAACTTAGAGCAGGATCAACGGCCATGATCACTACAACAGAAAGTAAATATGTAAAGTCTCAGGGCAATGTTTTATGTAGATATTTCATTAAAACAATTTAAACAAAAAGATACTCGAATTATATGTATAGAAATCATTTTCCTTTCAAGGACACAGTGGACAAGATCCATGTTTACCTAAGCCTCAAGTGAGCTTTGGCATCACTGCTAGAAACTTAGCAAAATAGGTAGACAACCATTGTCAATCACACCCTATGTGACTCTAGTTTGTTGCGTGACATCCCATGTCAAAACATCCAACACCATGTCCAAGGCCCAAATCCGATTTGGTAGCCTTATCAAGTAAACCAATCAAATACATGCAGATGTTCGACATCTGCCCTACTTGATTAAGATAAATGGAGGCACCCTGCTTTGGCAGGCCCACCAAACAACAATTGAAATCCTTATAGGTTTAGCAATTGGAGGGACATCAAAAACATCTTGATTTTTCTAAGGGAATCTATTCTAACACATCCAATACATGAAAGAATAGGCAGTGATAACAATGACTATGGACCACATATCAAATCTATGATAACTTATCGGGTTTATCCTATCAAGTTGAGTGCAAGTTACATACATGTTTACCGCATCTGCTCATCTAATGAACCAATGCTCAGAGCCTGCAACAGATCTAATCTGTTACCATCAATCCATCCAATGAATTGATGCATAGAGCCTATACTAGATCCAATCTGCTATCATGGAGCTGAAATAGATCCAATCTACTACGGTAATAGATCCAGTCTATTACATCTATCTAGATAAAAAATCTACGTACAATCGGCTCTGATACCACTGTAGGGTTACGGGGTAGACTACCATAGCATGAAAAGGTTTTTCTACTAATGCATAAACATAGGAACTCATACATGCAAGAGATCATAGATTGTTAGCACTACACGCGTAGTGCAGCGGAAGATGAGTCAAGGCATCCGAGTGCCGAATCGCGCGCGTTGAGTGGTTGTGGTGAGAAGAGCTGACACCGAATCCTCAAGTCGATCTCAATCAAGAACCACTCGGTCGGCTTCACAACCAATTGGTTGATAAGCATAGTAGCCATAGCAACGCATCTACGGTGTCCACACAAATGGGAAGACGACGCCGAGTCCCAGCGTGCTAGCACCATGAACTTTGCGGATGATCATGAGAGATTGGACTGGGGCACGGCTAGGGTTTCACAAAAAACCTTTTCTACGATGGCTCTCACTTAAATGCAATAGGTGCCTTAAACCGTGCCCCTTATGCATATATATAGTCTCCACTAATGGGCTTTAGCCATGTAAAGATCCATAAAGATTCTAATTGCTTGCGGATCAAGTATTCGAGTCTTGATCAAGGTCTAACTAGCATAGACCATCTATGATGGAAATGATGTATCCAAACTATCCCACAAGTGTATATGGGTCCATGGTGATTCACTCTGCTAATTTCAATGAAGAATGAGTCAATTTATGCGAGGTACATGGCCACCCAACAACACCTTAGTCTTCTTAGTTACATTCCTCTCAACCAATACTATTGATTTTGCAACGGCCATAACATTCACATCATGACTAGTGAACCAAAAGTCCATTTTGGTCCTCCTAACAAGCTCTTCGACATGGTTTATTAAAGTATGTCACTTCAATAACCCTAGCACCATGCCCAAGTTAATCCTTTTTTCATGTTTAGAGTTGCATCGAAATGGACCCTTGTCTCTATCGTATTTCTTTCTCTGTCACCCTTTATAGTACTTGGACACCATAATTAACTGTATCCTAGAAAACAAGTGGATGAACAGTACTCATGTAACTTTGGAATCAAAATAAAAAATCCATATTATTACCACCCCAACATTCAGTAATCATTGAAATGGTTAGAGGTTGAATAGTGCAAAATCACCTCCAATATTAGAGTTTTTAATAACATGTCTCAACATTTCACAAGGTTCCTCATCTATAGCAATCTTCAAATGACTAGTTGGGTGGCTTTAATATCCCCCAATATCTAATTAGCCAATTGAACTGTAGCTGACAAATGTTGTATTGACTATATAATCTAGTCTTTGCAACATTTGCACTTGTAAGATAGCCCGGCTTATTGTACATGTAGTTGGCAATGTCCGATCGACTCTCCGATGGGGGACATTGGACAATCTTATAATTTTGTCTTGAAAGTGACATGAGGACTTTGAGCTAACATCTGAAGAGGGGGTGAATTAAGATTCTGAAAACTAAGGCTCTCTAAAAACAACTAAACAAAACCTATGCAAGATAAAGCAAGATATGTGCACTAAAGTTTTGCTACATGTTGCTAACTCTACCAAAGTAAGGTCTTGCAACCTAAGTTCTAGTAGAAGCTAACCTATCAAGCTAGTCTAGAAAACTAAGCACATAATTGCAAGAATGTAAATGTGGAAGGTAAAGAAATGGGTAGAGTGATGCAAACTCCCGATGGTGATGACGATAGCAATGGTGGCACAACGTGGAGACACTGAGAATTTTTCCTAAGTTATTAATAAGGTGTGCAAGCTTTCCCTTGTCGTCATTTTGACCCCATCGCAAAGCCTTTGAGGCGGAACTACCGATTTAATCCGAGTTAAGCGCACCTACTACCTCATGGGTCGTAGTCCACTTAGATCGAATCAAACCAGGTCGTCCAATGCCAAAGGATGTTGACATCACAAACGTTAAGCCCTCAAAGGATCCACAACAATTATAACCATCATTTTATACATACATGTCCTGATTTATTCCAAAACCTTTTCTCAAAATAATGTACAATCATATTGAAATAGAGTTTCAAAATAAACTCGCAGCGGAATACATATCATCATATAGATGAAGTGCAGTGGAAGTAAAACACTAAGACATTACATCGAGCCCATCGTTGTCATGGCCGGTCACAAAATGACAATTACCTACAAAATATCAACAACAATGGTTGAGTATGTGGGGTACTCGGTAGGATTTACCCGTGGGTTGTATAAGCCCAACTCATTTGACAGGATGCAGGGCTTTTTGTGGACTTAACTTCTAACCAACACAAGCTTATTAATAGTGAGTCCTTACTTTCAAGTTTCATTTTTTTAAAAAGCATAAGCTTAATTGATCAAACATAACAATCATTATGATCCATAATTCATATAATTCATATGCCAACATAGTAATAATAGTAGACTCCAGTGGCCTGCAAGCAAGTTCACGAAGACTCAACGCATAGTAATCAAACTCGAGGACGTAAGTACAAAAATCTACTGGGGGGTTTTCCAAAACTCTACCATTTCTTTCTTCTTTCTCTAGCCGACGCGTAGGGAGTGGAGTGGTAAGGGCTGCGCTGGCAATATGGTGACCCGGCTCCGCACCGGTGTGGTCTAGGAAGATATTCCTACACAAGGGGAACATTTTCCCCTTGTCTCGTCAGACAGGGTAGCGAGGGCGATGGGAACGCAGAGGGTGAGCTAGCGTGGCAAGGATGCGAATGACGATGGGAATGCGGCTCTATCTGGTGGTTTCGAGGTGCAGGGAGGACGAGGAGGCACACACGAGTAGTGAGACTATGCAGCGAACTTGATGGAGGTAGAGGGGAGGCACGGAGGGTGGTCGACCATGGTAAGCTCCATGGCGGCATGTCGGCATCTATCGAGAGGGGTAGTGGAGTGGGATCTCGGTGTGGAGATGGGGAATGGCGATGCTGGAAGGCACGTGGGCTGCCTGATGTCGAGGCAAAATTGATGGTGGGGAGTGGTGCTATGGGGAAGAGATGAGGGAGGCGGTCCACGACGAGGCCTGTGATGGCGCGTGTGAACAGAACAATGGGGTGACGAAGGCCTCCAAGAGTTAGGTGGATCCGATGGAAGAAGGCAGTGAGGAGCTGATGCGTGTGCTAGCTCGGGAGAATATGTGTTGAAAGGCGGTGATGCGCGTGAGCTCTCCATGGCTCGCCCATGGCGGCAGAGACGGGTGGCGGCCTTTTGTCCATTGGAGTAGGAGGGAGAGGGAGCTAGAAGGCGAGTGCATGCCGTGCAGGCGCAGCCAATTGGGGGAGAAGGGTGGCCAAGGGAGCTGGTTTGGCGAGTGGAGCCCGCGTGTCATAGACTCAAGGAAATAGAAGATTGTTTGACTACCAGAATCTCTGTTTTAATTTTGAGTTTTTGAACTCCTTGGAAGCTGTTTTGGAGAAAACTCAAAAATACAAGGATAGCTCTAAATTTAGTTCTCTGCAATTTTTGTGTAAATGTTTATTCCATGTTATGTAGTAAATTGTGGTGTAAATTTGAATTTAGTTAGCTGACCCAAGTTTGACCAGGCTGAGTCAGAAACTTTAAAAAACCTACAAAGCCTACTTCTGGAATTTATCGGGACAAATAAACTATACCAATACTATTTAGGATTTCATAATATATAACTTTTATATGCACAACTTTGCATGATAATGAAGTTTGTTTCAGAATAATTTGAATTTGCTATATGGGTCGAGTCTTGGCAGATTCTACAGTTTAACAGAAAATGACCCCAAAACCCAATCAAACCATTCTGCATGTTATAGCTCAAAGAACCAAAGTTTCTCATCATATCATTGTCTACAAGTTTGGCACATAAGATTTGGTCTAGATCACAACAAATTTTGAAATATAAGTAGAAATAGTTCCAGGTGTCAGTCAAAATAGCAGATTCATTTTGTGTAGGGCCTTACCTGTTTCAAACTTTTAAGTGACCAAAACAGGTCCAATCACTTAAAGATTAGATGCAGCTCGATAATGAGTTTAATTTCATTTCATCGTAAGGACTATTTTTAAGTTGTATAGTGTAATCTAAAGTAAGTTAAGAACCAAATTTACCTAGGACACCTTTGCCACAATTTTATAAGCAATGTTGCCAAGATCTGAGTTGAACTTTCGAACTCCCTAAAATCCGATTATGAAGGTGAAACTTTAGCAAAGTTGAAGAACACACATAAACTAATACTTTTGTATTTGATGGTTCACACAAAAGCTAATAGATTTGGAACTACTCAACCGACTAACGCGAGGTTTTGTCTTTTGAATAGAAAATTGTTGACCTAGTGATTTGTCCACCTTGTTCTCATTCCACTCTAAGCACTATGAAGTTATAAATCACAATTTCCATGTGTCAAATTGTGTGGTAGGGCCTTTGATATGCTAGGAGATCACAACCTTACTCTCGCTTAGTCCACGCAAGGACTAAGGCCTTCCTCCGCACAAGGATTAAGATTGGCAAGGTGACCCATGCAAGAGTCAAGTTTCCTAGTCGGGTAACTTCATATATCCTTGGTTCACACCCACTCTCAAGTGGAGTCTTCTGCGGGCCTCTCTTCGATGCTCACTGCTGTATCCACTAAGGTGAGCTTTGGCCAAAATGCCGAGGGCTTCTCAGAAGCAAGGTGGTGTACACTCTACAATCCAGAGGGTCTCACAAGACTACAAACCCCACACTTACTAGTCTTCATTCACATAAGCACGAATGCTAACACTACAAGAATCCTTTTAATACATGACAGACAAATTGCGTCACAGATTGATAAAGATGTCACAAAGCGGTACCTGTGATGTTTCTAAATTTTATCACGTATTGAGTGTCATGGATTAACTAGTGTGACGTTTGGATTAAATCGTCATGGATTAAAACAATCTGTGACATTTTTTGGACCGGCACAAGACATAATTGGACCCTCCAAGCCTAGCCCAAGCCTGGAATTAGTGACGGAACAAAACCATCACAAATTACCTTAGGCCCATATTATTGTTAGAGAAAAGTCTATAATGCCTCCCTATACTTTCATGGCCCATTTTAGTTAGGCCCATATTGTTTTTAGATTGAAGTCAACAACGCTGCCTTGAACTTTCATGGCTTGCTTAAGCCGGGCTATACTGTCTTTTAGGCAAAAAGCCGACATCACCTCCCTAAACTTTTGATGGGCCATTTCATATACACATATGATACAATTTGAAGCCCAATTCAACAAACACAAAATTCTTAAAAATCATTCAAGCAACAAATTCCATTCATACATACAACTCAACCATACATATATCCACATCATGTTAATGCACAATCACTAATTAATGTAATCATATTCTCCATTTCTTGCAATTGACCACGACAAGCAAAAGCTACAATAATTATCTTTGCATGGATGCATATATGTAAGGTGCGATGATTAGCTGGTCCGCTGCTATTGCTTCTTTTTCCTTCTCAATTTCCAATATCCCCCCTCTCTACGCAAAGACAAAACATGGAGATGAATTAGGGACACTGTTCAAAAGATATTGATTCAAATATATGATAACAATAGTGAAAAGTGAATAAAAGACATGATGCAGGGATCATTCAGGTAGAACATATCCTTCTCTGCTGCTCTACATCCATCAGGGTATTTTGCTAGATGTGTAATAACCTTAAAATCCAAGTTATACTACCATGTTTAATACTATGGACAAGCACAAACCAGGGAGAAAGTAATGAGGCATAGCAGAAATCACAAGATATGAAGGTCTAATTAACCAGCAGCTAGCAATATGAACCAAAACTGAAGCAGGTAGATGTAGATCAATTGTGGTAAAGCTTAACATCAAAATCCAAGTTCATATGCGAAATCCAAACAATAGGTAAAGAAGCTAGAGTTAATTTCGAAATAATAGGGATACTTCATATCAATAACTCACAAACATTCGAACCATCTGTTAGAAACATTATTCCAATGCATAGGTTTAGCTATACTTTGGTGAAATTGAAAAGTGCACTATATTAGTTTCATTATATCAAACAGTTCCAAAGAGCAACCAAATCCAATATTGCATTAACTCAGTGGCATCCGATGGATGATATATACAAATACCCATTTGATAGTAATATCGTGGACTACTATAACCATATTGTATTTGGAACAGTTTCAAAATCATAGTAAAATCATAAATTTAGTAGAATTTAAGGATAGTAGAAATTGAATTTCACCCAAGTTGTAGTATTATAGTGACTTAAATATCCACATTGTTGCAAAAATGCTAAGATTAAGTGAAGCAGGGAGCACAAGCACAAGAACATAGAGTAGAAATCGTTCATCTCCAAAGTTGATGCTGGTCGAAAGCCACCGCGAGGCAGATTTGGGCCGGAGGCGTGAGCATCCAGCCGCGCCGAGGCGCGGAGAGGCAGCCCGACCACCGTGTGCAGGGAGGCAGCATAGATCCAACACCCTCCGGGGCAGGAGAATGCTGACCGGCCGCAGATCCTGCCGGCCATAGGGTGAGGGAGGCTGCAACAGGCAGGGGAGGACCCGTTAGCCGCCGCTAGCTGAGAGGAGGCGCGGGGTGCCGAGGCAGATCCGACCATGCCGGGGTAGTGAGAGTTGGCCTGGCCGCCGCAAACAGGGAGGCGGCGTGGATTCCGCCCCCGCTATGGCCTTGTTTGGCTACTCGTAGATTGGAGTGGATTTGGAGTGGATTGGAAGGATTTGTGTGTGTTTAAATCCCAAATAATTCAAAATTTTCCTCAATCCCTCCCATTCCACTCTAATCCCCTTCAATCCACAGGTACCCAAACTAAGCCTATGGCAGAAGAATGCAGATCGGCCGTGGATCCAGCCGTCCATGGGGTGCGGGAGGCTGTGACGGGCGGGAAAGACATGGTGTGCGCTGCTGGCCAGGAGGAGGCGCGCGGGGGTCGAGGCTGTGGCCCGTGAGGCGGTAGAGGAGGTTGCCGGGCGAATCCATGCGTGGGAGGTGTGGGTTGCAATGGGCGGGAGGCGAGTGGCACCTCCGGCTCGCTCTGGTTCACCAAGGAGAAGAGAGAGATGACTGAAAGGAAGAAAAGAAGTAAGACACGGTTGGGCTAGGGTTTCATTTGGTCGGCGCTCACATTTATAAGTGTGGGTGGCGGCAATCCTCAGTTGTCCATCGTAGTAGACGGCCGAGGGTGCCCTTCCTAGGAGAGCGGTCGAGCTGGGCCGGGCTGTCATTTCGCCGGGCCACGTGGTCCGGTTCACCGACTGAATTAAGTTTTTTCATTATTTTGGGTTCTTTATTCACATTCGTTTAGTGTTTTAAAAAAACAAAACAAGTACTATTCATTAATGCCTCAACTTAATGTAACAACCTACTTTGTCTAAATTATAAAAATAAATTAATTAGTGCCTCAACTCAATGTAACAACCTACTTTTCTTAGGCAATTTCACTATTATTACTTTTTTACTAGGAAAAAACACAAACTACAATTAAATTCTAAAAATAATGCATTGTTCACCTAGACCAACAAAAAGGCTTTATTAAGTTCACCTCAACTCCCCATATGAATATAGCAAAGATAACTGTGGTCACCTTGAAACATGGGAGATTTGAGTTAGTTCCTTGTATACATATGGTACGATTTGATGTCGCGTGAAAGAAATGTTGGCAACCATTACAGTTTACTCCTTAGACTTTTTCTATGATGGTATATGGATATGTGTTGGTCCTCCGTCAAATCTCATGATTTTCTAAGGCTATTTCAGCATTATTAATATTTTTTACTAAGAAAACACATAAACTACGATTAAACTCTAAAAATAATGCACGGTTGCCGGAAATTATGAACAAGATACCAAGACCAATAAAAAGGATTTATTAAGTTCACCTCAACTCGCCATATGAAAATAGCAAAGTTAACTGTGGGTCCTTGAAACATGGGAGATTTTAGTTCCTTATATACATAAGGTACGATTGGATGTTGTGCGAAACAAATAGTGGCAACCATTATAGTTTATTGTTCAGACATTTTCTGTGATGGTATATGGATATGTGTCAGCCGTTCGTCAAATCTTGTGATTTTCAGAGTCTATTTCAGTGTTACTAATTTTTTTTACTAAGAAAACATACAAACTACAATTAAATTATAAAAATAATGCACAGTTGCTGGAAAATTATAAACAAGATACCTAGATCAATAAAAAGGCTTTTTTAAGTTCATGTCAACTTAGGATATGAAAATAACAAAGTTAACTCTATTATTCATGTATTCTTATTATTTCTTTGTAAAAAATCACAAATATACAATTAAATTCAGAAAATATAGCAGTGTTGTCCGACAATCACAAGTAAGTTACCTGGACTATTAAAGATGTTATACTAAGTCATTTTCTATAACTGTATATTGATATAATAGTTTGATCAAACTTAAATGTATACCTCAAATTACATGAGGCACCAACTAAGCATGCCGCTAGTTGGACCCACCTAACAAAAACTGTTTTCTTGCCATATCAGCATGTACCATGGCTAATTCATGACATTTTACATCTAGCTCATTGTGACATTTTGAAGGAACGTCATGCCTAGTGGGCTTGGATACTGCAAATCTACGACGAAAATGTTATTTCGTCACAGATTTTAGTGTGACCATGACAATTTCTATGTTCATCACCCGGAATCCATCGTGGATTACAAGATTTCTTGTAAGAGATTGCCAAATCTCACTATAACACATGGTCACAACCAAGAGCTATGTGCTAAGCAAGGCCTAAGCAAGAGCTCATTAGCACTAGCTATGCCAAAGTATGCGCTATATTTTCACTTTATGAATTTGGCTGTCAAGAATGTGTCTCCACACTAAAACAAACTCTGGAGTCACCAACCATCCAATGGAGGCCAGGACAGGGGAGAAATAGACGTAACCTCAAAACTAGCCATTGTGAGAATATTGCAACTCATAGATAGCTTTCACGGGACATTCCATTGTGTACACTAGACTAACCGGTGGAGTTAACCATTGGACCTTGACTTGACCGTTGCTGATGATCGTACCATTTGGTGTGTACCACCGGACAGTCCAATGCATGTAATTACTTATGGTCTTGGATTTGTTCATATTTGGCCTATAATGTCTAGGGCTTCCTTGAACCGTCCGGTGTATGCAATCTGCATGGGGTCGCTCCTTCCTCTCTTTTGTCACTTGCATCCGGTGGTGGGTCACCGCACCATCCGGTGTGTATATTTGCACCAGGTCTTGAATCCTCATTTTGCCGTATCCTGCTTCTTGCTAGACCGTCTGGTGTCAAAAAATGTTGATCCGGTGCTCTTTGATTACTCCCTTGATGTGTTTGTTCTCCAGTTCTATCATTTGCATCCCTGGAATTTAAACAAATATACACGCACACACATTAGTCCCAAAATGTTTCATGTTGTCAGTTCAACCACCAAAATCACATTAGGCATACTATCATGCGTCCTCCAAGCCATTTGCCTTCATTCAATCACAAAGTCATGTTAAGCACACTAAGCACAAGGCTTAGGACACAATTCTCCTTACCATCTCCCTATTTTTAGTCTCCATTCCCCCTTACTCCATTGCCACTTCGGCCTCGTGTAGGCATACCTTGATCTCTATCTTTAATTCTCCCTAATTGTGTTTGACCATTTGACAACCCGTTTATCGATCTTCTTAAACTCCATACTTAGTTCAAAACTTGATTCCTTCCTTGGGTCCACAATTTAAACATTTTGGAATCAAACATCAAAAAGGAAAATATTAAAAACAAAAGTGTTCCATATACTATTAGCCTTATGACGCGGAAGGCAATTGGATCACAACATGCGATACTCACATAATATAGTCTAAGCTCCCACTAAGTGTGTGCATACATAAGATGTAAGGAAAAGCATATGCACCACTATCAATTAAGAGAACATAAGGTGGTCCATTATACATGGTGGTAGCTATAAGTGATTAAAATGATCACCAAGGAAGGTGTTATTAATTTGAACACCATTTTTCTTAGCTTCTTACATACCTCTTGCTGGGATTAAGTGTTATACAGATGATAAACTTGAAAAAATTCTTAGTCTCAAAGGATGACACAAACCATTGTTTAGGCTATCTTAAATTTGTGCATACTAGTATTTGAATTACTTGTGAGAGACATGCACTTGACATTAAGGAACATTTGGGGAGCTCAACCTATAATTGGACATTAGAACAACTAGTGCCAACTACCTAAACCTATTAAACCATATCGGTTGCTTATGGGTTAGAGTAAATATGAAGCAGCCTACCATATGATAGTCCAAGCACTACACAACTTGAATTAAAAATAGTCATGCAAAGCCTAGAGAAGTATAGGAACTACGTGCTAACTGTTTTGCATTAAATTAAATCTAGTTACTGAAACACCATCCGGGATTTGGGTTTAGGATGTTTAATGATTTTCAATGGTCATCAACACTTGTCGAACTCGGACTTTTAACATGACTCCTCATCTATGTGTACAATTTGGTTAGAACTAGACTTTGAATTGTATTTGGGATAGGTATAGTCCTACCCTAACTCTATATTTAGGGGCTGTAAATATGAGGCTAACCCCTATTGTAAGTTCGTAACCGGAAGATGACTGGATGTCTTCGCGTGTTTGGTGTTACTGCTGTGTGCAAGGATGCTGGCATAAACCACTATTTAAAGTGTCAGCATTCATGCCCTTGATGTGCATGATTTGGCCGAAACTCGTTAACAAGTATCGTGCATCCAATGCCGTACGTGATCGTGCACCTTCATCTTGTTTAGACACGAATGCGCTTCTGCATGTGTGTTTCATAACAAATGCTATGGCTGACCATAATTAATTGTTTCCTGTTAGATAGATGATGGGATCAAAGATATGATACCTCCAATGTTTTTTTCGAATATATGCAGTCCTTAAGCAGGCCTTGCATCCTTCAAATTGAAAGAAAATAATTTCTTGATTAATCACATAAAATTTCCTGCATAAATAACTTATCACTTAAAAGAAAAGAGATGGGAACACTTTGTATTGGCAAAGTGGGACAGCATTAATTATTATTGTATGATCAGAAAGAGGTGGAGTTAAGCTGTTCCGCTTCTTGAGCAATTTGTTCAGTGCTACTAAAGGGGGTAAGAGGATAAAACATGTTTCCCTCGATCTTTCTATAACATGCATAGACGCACGCACACACTCTTTGTGATACTCCTTTTTGTTTTATTTGTCGCATCTTAGTTCAAATATTAACTAGCGAGCGACAAATATTTAAGAACAGAAGTAGTCGTAGTTCTTTGTTCTGGTTAGATATCCGATCTATCTATACTCAGAATTCGGTATATGTAGCATTTTAAAATAACGTGTTAGCGCATTTTCCACAAGCGTCGTGAAATATAGACACACGCAAATCACTATGGACGTGGTTTCCACTTATAGTAATCTATACGGCAAAGGGCTAATATGGTTCTATATATGTTATATGGCAGATTTTCATTGGCATAACAATGATCGTCACAGAGGGAATTTTCAACTTCGTTAAACTCCTTACTGTGAGCTCAATCGACTTTTATAAGAAGAGGAAAGAAAATGATTCGGGGAAGATTAAGTACATATTGACAAGCACTAGCCTTAACTATGATGATCGTAAAAGGCTTGAGGTACTTCTTGGCAATCGAATCCCGAATTGCGTACCAGTGGCTGGATACATTGGATGCGCAACAATATGTTCAGTTGTTATCCCTTGGATCTTCCATCATATTACATTCTACGAGATGGCCATATTGTTCGTCATTCTTCCTGTTTTTACCTTCTGCAATATTTATGGAACGGGACTCACGGATTGGTCAGTTGCACAATCTTATGCAAGGTTCATACTTTTCATCATAGCAGCATGGGTCGCAAAACCTGGTGCAGTTATCGCTAGCCTTGCAGCTTGTGGGGTGTCTGTAGCAGCACTTAATGTTTCTTCACAGGCCATGCAAGATCTCAAGACTGGCTATATGACTCTGACTTCCCCGAGAGCTGTAGTGGCTGGCCATATCTATGGTGTGCTAATTGGCTCTATCATTAACCCATGTATATTTCTTGCATTCGTGGCAACTGCCAAAGGTACTGCTCCCATTGGATCAAACGATTCAGAGTACCCGTGCCCCTCCGCGGCAATCTACCGTGCCATTGCACTACTTGGCACAGGAGGAGTGAAGGAGCTTCCAGATCACTGCGTCACTTTTTGTTTGATTACTTTCTTCATAACACTAGCTATCGAAACACTTAGATTAGTGTCCCAGAGGAAAGACTGGAAACTAAAAAATTTCATTCCTTGCATCATTGCAATAGCACTACCGTTCCTCACTGCACCTTACTACACCATAGATATGAGCTTAGGCAGTGTCCTGTTAATCATTTGGACCAAAATAAACAGACAAAGTGCAGAATTATTATCATCGGCCGTTGCGGCAGGCTTGATATGTGGAGATGGATTATGGACCCTGCCATCATCAATATTCAGTATCTTCAATGTGAAACCACCAATCTGCATGAAGTTCCTTGCGAGTGGAGAACAAGTGGATACTGTAGACTCGTTAGTAAATACTATGGGAACACATCGAAAGACATTATAGATTAAAATATAGAAATCCAAATTTACATATATAGACTCTCCGAATTTATTGTAAATGATGCATTGATGTACATATATTTCCATCATGCAGTTCAACTTTCCTTGTAAAAGCTTATATATTTTTGACAAACAGGTCCGTAGAGACCAAATATATGAAATATATATGATATAATCATCTCAGAGATGTACAAAGGTTCTATAAATCACAGGTGTGCATGGAATGGCTTCATAACAGTTAGCACTTTGGATATATGTATCTAGAATTTTGTTCTAACCTGATTATTTTCTGATAAAGTGAGCTTTATTATTCCAATATATAGTGTTACATGCAAGGCACTTAAGCTACACACCCTGCCTCTGGATAACCAAGACGCTTTTGTGATAAATAAAGATAATATTAATTTCAAGAGCTTTACAACGACTCGATAGAAGTCCTTTAAAATTCTCATGGCCTATGCTAATTAACTAGAGCATACAACCCTAAAGGCAAGAAATCATGCACAGTGCACTTTAATGACCATTGTTGGCGTCTCTTAGGCTTAACAGGTTTTACTCCGCAAATACACGGAGACCGCTGTAGCCTTTCACTTAGAGTATTCCGAGTATCGTAAATTTTCACAGGGAAGCGGTAGGCGAGAGAGTGTAATTGAAAATACTCAAATCGAATGGAATGTAATACTTGGATAAGTTATACCAACTAGAAGTCAAACAAGGGTAAACATGATAAAGATAGGTGTATTGGTGGAGAGGTAAGTTTATAGTAGAAAGGTACAGCTGCTTGGGAGGACAACGAGTGAGATAAAATCACCAAACTCTATTTCTAATCGCCTGAAAAGACTATCTGTGCCTAACAAAGATATTCAAATAAACAAGTCAGGGTCCTGCGTCGAGCAAAATTCTAGAGTCTCGAGGGTACCAGGGGTAGATAGTTGGTCCTGAAAGAGAGACTGGCTAACACCTACAGGCCTCCCGAACAATGGGCATGGACTACACAGGCACACCACACGCTGTCACCGAGTGGGGCTACCAAACAAAGCTGCATGGAGAGGATGGCACGCAATAAACATGTTCAAGCGACCGTCCTTGATCAGAGAAGAGGGTCTAGCCAGAGCCTAGCATCTAAGTTTAGGGTTGAGTTATAGCACCGGCAAGAATAACAAGAATTGAATAACTGAGTAAAACACAACCTAAGCCTAGCTAGTGTGCAAAGAAAGGTACACCACACTCGCAAAAGATTGAACTTAGAGTAAAATATAAATGAAATTATATTGTAGATAATCTGAACACAAAGATACAAAGCTTTTATCGTAGACTCGAAGATTACTCCGAAGACTCCGAGGCAAAACTCGACTCAACTCTAACTCTCAGGACTATCCTAACTACTGAGGAAATAGTGTAGCACTCTAAGATAGAACTTGAACTCAACTCCACACCTTATAAATGAGCTCTCAGGGTCTATTTATAGTACAACCGAGTGATGGGGTATTTATAGACACACTACGTCGGTTAGGGAGTAGGTCGGTGGCCGGGCGGCCACCTACATGGCCGGGCGGCCACCCCTATGGCTGGGCGGCCATAGGATCCGCCGACTTCCGTGATCCAATGCTTGATCTTGCTTCCCCAAGTCGGTTGACAGTTGGTGCACGTGCAAAACATGTTCGAAGGTGGCCGAGCGGCCACTTGTCTTCCACTGGTTGGTTGCATGTTGGTTCCCCCGAATTGATGGCGTCACCAATCCATGTTTTGATGTCCTTTCGACCCTTAGATATATTGGATACTCTTTTGTATGGTTGGATCTTCATTGCCTTGTGTTTGTTTGCATGTTGGATCAATGTTGTGCAAGTGAGGTGGCCGGGCGGCCATGCAGGACCCTGACCAGTGGCCGGGCAGCCACTGGTGGGCTAGATCATGGCCGAGCGGCCATGGCCGTTTTGCCTCTGTCGCGCATTTTTGGTCTTTGGCTTGTTTCCAACCATTTTGCATATATTTTGGTACCTGCATCCAAATATTCATGTACATCTTGTGAAACTCATTAGTTGTAAGGGTTAGTCCTATTATTTCACTTGTTTCGCCTCATTTGGTGGATAATTGACGGTTGATATCGTGAGATTACGATCATCAACACCCCCAAGCATAAATTTTTGCTCGTCCTCGAGCAAAGCTAAGACTGAAAGTGGATCAGAAGTTGCTGCAATAACGAATATGAAGGATGAGTCTTATATGCAACTCAACACTTAAACTTTTGCCCTGAGTAGTGAGATCATTGAAGTTTACCTCGCGTCATACCTGTGGTGCATCTTTTTGCTTACCTTGCCTTGGGTGGTTGAGAGATAGAATGACTTTATTGCATAAGTGATTCTAACTCATTCTTTTCGAGTGTCATTCTCAGGTGTTTTCAAGATTTTCAAAACAAAAGAAGCTTCTCCAAGGATACTCTCAATCGCTCAGAAGTGTTTCTTCACCAAGGGCCATGATTTGGCTAATATTTTTCCTACACTAAGGCCTTTGTAGAGCTTTAGGTGGGGGAAAATGTGGCACACTTAGAATATTTATTTTGCTAAGTCAAAGATTAGACCACAGAGTATACTCTATCATTTCTTCTGTTTGATCACTGGAGTATGAGTGGTGGAGTAGTATGTCTCCTTCTCGAGATTTTCATCCCTTGCAGCCTTTTGCATATTTGGAGGGGATATGGAGCATTTATTTATTTTTGCCATACTTGAACATGCTTTTCATTTTGCCATGCATTTGCACGCATTTTTCTTTCTTTTTACCATGCTTTTGCATGCATATTCTCTGCATGGGCCGACGGATGGCCCAATATAAGAGCTAGTCGACTGACTCGGACTCGAGATGCCAAACAACTTGACGCACAAGACAAGGACTCGACGTGTACAAGGAAGATCTAATAAGAATCCTAGTAGGAGATGTAACCAATTTTAGTAGGACTAGAACAAACTTATAACGCAAATCATGCCGGACTATATAAGGCTGGCTAGGGATCCCTCCCAGACAACTCTCTCTCGACCTCAGGTAGATCCTACAATCTCTCCGCCCTCATACATACTCAAAGCAATACAATCAGCCACAAACAGGACGCAGGGTATTTCGCATCTTGCGGCCCGAACTTGTATAAACCGTGTGTTCTCGTTCCCGTCGCATTTACAAGCGAACCATCGAGCTACGGTCGATCTCGCCAACCACAAAAAGCACTGCGTGATACATCCTATGGTACACTACCGGTACAAAACCCCGACCGTTAGCGCGGCAGGTAGAAGAGACGACATCGACATTAGCTCCATTACTGATGTTCACCAACACATAAGATCACAAGACTGCGATAGCTATTTTGTTCGAGATCAAATTCATCCTCGTCAACAACGAAATGCGCCGGTACGGGAGAAGCGGTCTGTCACAGCGCCACGGAACTCGGTTTTCAACACTGCAAGATTTGATCTGTGTCGTCGTGGTCAAGCTTTCTCGCTTCTGCAAAGTCCAAGGCGGGCAGGATCCAACGTTCCCTCTATTGTTTTTGCACATCGGCAACCACTCTGCAGATCAAGCGGCTGTTTCGTTCAGCGCAGGCTACAAAGAATATTGGAGCCTCTGAAGCTTTGATAAGGAAGTTCAATTTTTTCGTGGCTGCAGGTATCTTCGTCAAGTCCGAAGTCAAGATAGAAGGTTTCGGCTGCGAGTTCGCATATCTGTCAGATTCCGAACAAACCGCCAGGATAATAGATAGAATTTTCCAAAGCTTCATCAGATTCAGAATCCAAGTTGGAAGCCTTGGCACAATTCGACACCCCATGCCATACGAAGCCGCGTTGATGTCATATTCCAAATTCCAAAACATCATTAATTCGGCATGCCACTGCGAGCGGTGGGGCACCTGGTTGTCTGCATCGCTGACAGGCTGCGTCAAGATCTGAATCAACCAGGTTATTATTCGAAAGAAGAAAAATATCACTATTCAAATTCGAGTCGGACACTGGTTCCAATGAGTCTGCATGCATGTGCACCACAGATACTTCGTCGGATCAGTTCCTGCAGCTTTGAGCTCTCCAACTGCTACTGCTGCTATCTCACGTGGTGGCGTGAAAAGAAGTTCCAAGCCAAATTTGTACGCTACTGACGCGAGGAAGACCAATATGTTTTTCACCTGACACTGTGGCCGATCGACTCTCAACGCTGCTGATGCATCTTATACTAGAACCAGTCGGCAGCGTACTCTAACAGCTAAGTCGTTTTAATATTTAATTATATATTTAAATATGCTAATTATTTTTTGTTTATGTGTCTGTCTCGTTCGGATCTCTTTTGAGTATCTTTATTACGAACAATATTACTCGTATTCTTTTCTAATTATTATTTTAGAAAAATATATCTCATGTCAGCACAAAAATTTACAATGTGCTAAAGCAGTTAACTTGTACTGTCTTTGACTATCTCTGATTTTCGCTCGAGAGGCGAGACACCACCAACTAATCGTAGTGAGTCATTCAATCTAAGTGATCTGGTTATTGCTCATATTATTTCATAATCATCGGGGCTGTGGATCAATTGAATTATCTCTTAATCATCCCGGCTATTCGATCAATTGAATTATTTCTTGAATATCTGAATTATTGTATTAATTGAATTTTTTAGGATCACTCGCATTATCTACATTATTTCTGGATCACCGGATTATTCTTGATGACTCGGGCTATGGATATATTCATATTATTCTTGGATCACTCGGCTATGGATTATTCGTATTACTTCTGGATCACTCGAGCATTGGATCTCCCAAATTATTTCCGGTCACTCAAACCGTGCTTTACGCACCTCACTTCCCTGTCGCATCTCGTGTTTCGTCGAGTTAATTCTTTTCAGTTGCATCTTGTGTTCCGCTGAGTCTATTCTTTTCAGTTGCATCTCGCCTTACGCCGAGATAAAATTTTTCTATCGCATCTCGTGTTGCGCCAAGCCAAATATTTTTTGTCGCATCTTGTGCTTTGACAAGTCTCAGTGTTTTCCGACAAAATCTGTCCGTGCAACGACAGGGTAACTCTAGATCCTTCATACGGGGCAATCGATCTGGCCTACCGGTGTTACATGCCTTCGCGTCCTCATAAAAGAATGCAATCTAGCTCTCCTTACAGGGCAATCAGCCCAGGTCGTAGACCGACAGCTGGTGTTACATGCCTTCGTGTCCTCATAAAAAAGGTGCAATTTGGCCCTCCTTACGGGGCAATCAGCCTAGGTCGTAGACCGATAGCTGGTGTTACATGCCTTCGAGTGCTCATTTAAGGGATACCTCTTGCCCTTCGTATGGGACAGTCGGTCTGGCCCACCGACTCTCAGTGCCTTCGCTATATTCGGAATTAAAACAAGGAGTTCACTTTATGCTATACCGTTGAATCGGGGGGCTGGGCTATTGTCCGCCTCGCCGACTCGCTACTTCGTTGACTCGGGGGCTGGGCTGTTGTCCGCCTTGCTGACTCGCTGCTTCGTCGACTCGGGGGGTTGGGCTTCTGTTTGCCTCGCTGACTCCTTCGCCGACTCGCTACTTCGTCGAATCAGGGGATGGGCTATTGTTGGCCTTGCCGACTCACTGCTTCGTCGACTCGGGGGCTGTTGTTCGCCTTGCCGACTCGCTGCTTCGTTGAATCGAGGGGCTAGGGCTTCTGTCCGCCTTGCCGACTCCTTCGCCGACACGCTGCTTTGTCGACTCAGGGGCTGGGCTGTTGTCCGCCTTGACGACTCGCTGCTTCGTCAACTCGGGGGCTGGGCTATTGTCCGCCTCGCCGACTCACTACTTTGTCGACTCAGGGGCTGCGCTGCCGCGTGCTTCGCTGACTCACTGCTTCGTCAGCTCGGGGGCTGTGCCGCCACAGGCCTCGCCGACTCACTGCTTCGTCGACTCGGAGGGCTGGGCTACTGTGCGCCTCGCTGACTCTCTACTTCGTCGACTCAGGAGGCTACGCCACTATACTTGCCGACTCAGGAGGCTACGTCACCGTCCCCGCTCCACCAAGATCACTCGGAGGAATAAGTTGCTTGATCCTCAACTTGATTATGCTAATCAGCTTGAGGCTCGGGGGCTACATGGAGGATACCATCAGAAAATTTTTGAAAACTACAAGGCAAGACATTCAGAAAGCAGAATTTGGATCTTCAAGCTGATTGTTTCTCAAGTCAACTTGAAGCTCGGGGGCTTGTGGCGGATAGATATCCCCCGGGTCCTCATGAATCATATTCTCTACATGGGCCGACGGAGGGCCCAATCTAAGAGCTGGTCGACTGACTTGGGCTCGAGATGCCAAACAACTTGGCGCATAAGACAAGGACTCGATGTGTACAAGGAAGATCTAAGACGAATTCTAGTAGGAGATGTAACCAATCCTAGTAGGACTAGAACCAACTTGTAACGCAAGTCATGCCGGACTATATAAGGCTGGCTAGGGATCCCTTCCAGACAACTCTCTCTCGACCTCAGGCAAATCCTACAATCTCTCAGCCCTCATACATACTCAAAGCAATACAATCAGCCACAAACAGGACATAGGGTATTACGCATCTTGCGGCCCGAACCTGTATAAATCGTGTGTTCCGATTCCCATCACATTTACACGTGAACCATCGAGTTACGATCGATCTCGCTAACCACAAAAGGCACTGCGTGATACATCCCATGGTGCACTACCGGTACAAAACCCGAACAGTTGGTGCACCAAGTAAGGGGGAACTACACCATGACCCCGACGTAGGTTATTAGTACAAAACCCCAAGCTTCAACGAAGCTCACTCGGGGTAGAAACCTCACTAGTTGTAGTACATGAGGTTTTGCTCCTGCGTGCGTTCAACAGTCGCCCTTGTCTCCAGGACCATGTTGTGGGCGGCTCCTTGTTGGTCCTGTATCTGGTGGAGATCATCTATTATCCCCAAGGTGTGGTGCTCTTGGAGATCCAATGCCCCAAAGAGGGCATTGATGTTCCCCACGAGCCCGTCACCAGTGTAGTGGGCGGAGCTAGATGGACCTACACCATGACCATAAAATTTCTCACCTCCGCCGTGGTATGACGGCGTCGTATGTGCTAATGGTGCCACGGAGTCCCACTAACTGTGCCATGATTCACTCTGGCTCCCCAAGGCGGGTGTGCCTCCCTGGTGAGAGGGTCCAGTGCCTCGGTGGGCCCAAGAGAGTCCTGCGGCTGGATGAGCCCATGCAGGTTTGGTACCTAGTTCTTGTGCTTCTTCGTATGCCTTGTGCATTCTTTCCTCGGCTTGACGTCATTGGGCACGAGTCATTATTCCGGAGATACTATTCCTTGTAGGCTCAGGTGCTGGCTTGGATGCTTGCTCGGGTGCTTGCTGCATGGTTAGTGATCTCCTAGAATATAATTTGAACTGCGGCGCTGGAAGCAGCAGGTCAAACTCATAGCCCTTGCACGTCATGATATAATTTCCCTATGTGTCTTTCCTTAGAAAGTGCGCGTGAAAGAAGTACGAATCTTTGACTATGTGAGAAGGGTCTTTAGGCATATATGACACAGAAGCATTAGCTAATACTCCCAAACCATTGGCGATCCTCGTCATGAATGACGTGATCGAAATGGTAGTGCCAACGTGAACTAGCCCTTGGCAGTGATTAATCATACTACGCATAGGGGAAAACTTCTATTTCTTCCACATAGCATAGAGGAACATAATGTCATCTACTGTGACACAGCGGGAGTCTTCCCACGGGAAAACAACCACGGTAAGCCAATGAGCTAGAAACCGCATGGTAGGATGTTTAATTTTTGTGATGCTCTTTTTCCCTCGAGAGTCAGCCCTAGATAACTCTCTCCAAAACTCTACTGAGTTAAAGCCTGTGGGGTGTTCCTCCACAGAGCATTGTGGTGAGAAGTCCAGCAAGCTACTAAATTGACGCAGTGTAAGCTCATAGTTAGTATTAAAGAGTCGAAACCAGACAAACATACCTTCCCTTCGGGTGTCGGTGCGGAGCGTCATGAGGAATTCCTTTGTGAGGAGGACGATTCCTACTTCTAGAATTTCTGCAAAGGTCCCCCAGCAGACGGCTTGGAACACCTCATAGAACTTGCCTCGCATGCCAGTGTTGACAAGGAGGTCCTCGTCAAAGCATTTGGTCAAGGTGTAAGACTTTTGATGCAAAAGTCTTAACGCCTTGGCCTCATCTTGGCTGCGTGGTACGAGCTGTGAGTCGAGGAGTAGTACTGGCCGGTTGGTGGAGGATGTTGGAATTTCCTCTGGCTCTTCAGTGCTGATGGACATTCTCTCAGAAACAGCATGTCTCCTTGCCAGACCAGAACCCTCAGAGGACGACCAGTGGATGTGGTTCCCCGCCTTGCTAACGGCCTTCTTCGCCTTCTTGAATATGCGGTTCACCCTGCAATACAGCAACAAAAACACGATACCCAAAAGATAGATGACAAGATAATATAAGCGTTAGCGGGTTAGTCATCCGAAAAGTAAAGTGGTCCTTGTGTGGTAGAGCCTCCACAAAACGTTCTCGTTCTGCGGAAATTTGAGAGAGAGTGTGGCCAAGATTTTATTTGGCTAACCAAATTTTATTCGGGCATTATTTTTACAAAGCATGGAAGCTTTATTGAGCTACTAAACAAGAGATTAGAGAGAGGGAGAGGAGAGTTTGCAGCTTGCTGCGCGGTGCATTGAGCTAGGAAGCGAGGGGCAGTATTTATAGGCAATTTGGGGGTGCAGGGTGGCTGGGCGGCCAGGTAAGGTGGCCAGGCAGCCTTGCAAGATGCGCTAGGCAGCCATGCATGCACGTAGTGCGCTGAAGGGGACATGAGTCGAGCATTGCGCATGTGGAAAGCAGAAGAAAAGGTGGCTGGGCGGCCAGAGGGGCCAGGCGGCCATGTGCGAGAGAGAGGGAGCAGGGTGTGCAGCAGGGTGGCCGGGCGGCACGTTGGTGTGGCCGGGCGGCCATCATGGCCGGTTTGCCGGCCATGGCAATGTGCCAGGCGCCAAGGTGCCCTTGCCACCTCTCTGCTTGTGTTGGGAGAAGACAAAGGGAAAGCAAAAGAAAAAGAAAGAGAAAGAAAAAGAAAAGAGAAAGTGAAAGGGAGAAAGGGAAAAGAGGGGAGAGGAGTAGGGTGACCGGTCGGCCACTGGGGTGGTCGGCCGACCAGGCACTGTGGCCAGCCAGCCATGCCCCCCCTTTTTTCTGAAAAATGCTAAGAAAGATAAAAACAATGCACGAAAATAAAATTGCGCAAGGCATAATTTTAAATATGCAGTGGGGTGCGAAAATTAAATTAAGTGGAAAATAAATATGCCGTCGAATGATATTGCCAACTTACCTGTTGGCGAGGGCAGACTATTTTTTTCCTCTCGGTGTTATGTAAGCATCAAAGTTAAGGTCTTTTTTTTCTTTGTGCTTCATTAACTCTACACTGTCCTGGAATATGCAATTGGCTCTCGGTGCTAACTTTGCGCTGTCCTGGCACATGCAATTGGCTCTCAGCACTAGCTCTGCACTGTCTTGACGTATGCAATTGGCTCTCAGTGCCAACCTTATTCACAGGCGGTTCGCCTTCTCTACGCTATCTTCTATGCAATTGGCTCTCAGTGCTGACCTTATTCATAGGTGGTCCGCCTTCTCTACGCTGTCTTGTATGCAATTGGCTCTTAGCGCAAACCTTGTTCACAGGAGCTTTGCCTCCTGTTGTGGGACCAGGCTTGCCGTGTCTTTTCTCTTGTTGTCTCAATTTGCGGCTTTTCATGGCAGCTTCATACTCCTGTTGTTGGATGCTGGCCTCGATTTTCAATTTGTTCAGCATAATTGTAACGAGGCTGTCACCTTTTCATTTGGCTTCTTGGTCCCTGTCTTGACCTTGGGTGCATTCTTTTGTGCCTGAAATTTGAAAGTGTGCACCTTGTTGCATTGCTCAACTTTTGGCTTGGAGGCAAATGTCTCATTCTTGCCATTAATGTTGAGGTGAACCTTGCTTGCCCCAACATCGATGGTTGCTTCTGCAGTGCTCAGAAATGGCCGCCCTAGGATGAGCGGAGTTTTTGAGTCAATCTCCATGTCCAATACCACAAAATCCACCAGGATGAGGAAATTCTTGATTTTCACCAGGAACATTCTCCGCGATGCCTTCTGGGTAGCGAACAGATTGATCCGCGAGTTGCAGACACATAGCCGTGGGAGCAAGTGCAGCGTGACTCAGCTTGTCAAAGATGACCTTCGGCATTTCGCTGATACTGGCTCCAAGATCACGCAATGCTTGGTCGAAGTGCTGGGTTCCAATCGAGCATGAGATGGTGGGGCTCCCAGGGTCCTTTTTCTTGAGTATAGCTGCGCTACACTCTTCTGTCAAATGCACTATTTCCATTGACAGTAGAGGTTTCTTGTTGTTGAGGGTGTCCTTTAAGTACTTAGCATATGTCGGTAGCTGCATAGCATCTAGCAGAGGTATGTTGACATAAAGCTTCTTAGTGACCTCAACGAACTTACTATATTGTTCGTCAGCAGTGGCCTTCTTGTTTCGTGGAGGGAATGGCATCACCGTAGTGTCATAAAACTCATGGGGTAAATGCTTTGATGCTGGCCTCTCCTCCTTGCCAGGTGTTTCTTCCTCTACAACCTTATCCTCGGACTCGGTTGTCTTCTCCTGCTCTTTTCCTGCATGACTAGGAGATGGGGGTTACTCTGTGGACCTTCCACCCCTAGTGGTTACTGCATTTATGTGCTCCTTGGGAGGAGCTTCAAGTTGCCCACGCAGCTTACCCGCATTTGGGTTAGGTAAAGCAGCAGCCAACTAAGCTATTTGAGTTTCTAACATTTTGTTAAAGCTAAGTTGGTTTTTCATAGCACTATTCAAAGTTTCCATTTGCAGAGATATAGATTCAAACATCCTATCATTGGCATGGAACTTTTTACTAATGCTATCATTCACAGCTTTCTGATCAAAATTAAAATTGCTTTTAGGAAACTGTTGTGAACTTCTTGAAGAGTTACCTAGTCCGGAGAAAGGGAGATATGGTCGTGTGCTCCATCCTGGCTAAGGACGATTCCCATTGTTGAAGTTATTACTCCCTATGAAGTTCACGTCTTTGGGTCGCATCTCGAGGCAGCTATTCCCCGAGTGTCATGTGTTCCCACAGACTTCGCAAGTCATATGAGAGTTGAGGGCTAGGATCGGAGTGACTTCTGGAGTATCGTTTAGCTTTTTCAACAGAAAGTCCATCTTGGCAGCGAGCATGTCAGTGCTCTCAATCTGATGGACGCCACGGGATCAAGTACTAGACCTCTCTTCTCTCCATCCTTGATTGGTGGCCATTTTTTCAATTAGCCCTTTGGCCGCAGTGATGCTCAAGGACAGGAAGGATCCTCCAGCGGCTGCATCTAGGTGTTCTTGTGCTGAGCGGTGAAGCCCGTAAAGGAAACTCTGAATAATGAGCCACTCTTGCATTCCAGTGGTGGGGGCAGGCTGCGATGTACTCTTGGAGTCTCTCCCAGGCTTCCGCCACGGTTTCATCAGCTGAGCTGTTGAAAGCTCGAGATCTTGTTCCTCAATGCGTTAGTCTTTCCCAGTTGGAAGTACTTCACAAGAAATGCATGTATGCATCGGAACATGCATTCCATGATGTTAGTGTTGCTCGGTTGAGGTAGAACCACTGTTTTGCCTTCCCAACAAGACAGAACAGGAAGAGACGAAGTTTGACGGCGTCCGGTGACGCTCCTTTCATGTTGAACGTGCTGAAGATCTCTAGAAACTGCTGCAAGTGATTGTTAGCATCCTCCGTAGCCAATCCACAAAATGGGATAGCTTGAGCCATATGGATCACCCCTGGCTTGAGTTCGAAGTTCTCTCCCACTTGAACTTCAGGTCCCGTAGGAACATTGTTGCTCGAGGGGATGGAGAACTCATGAATGGTCTTCTCAGCCATGGTGGTGGTAACTGGAGTGCTGGTAGACGTGCTTGGTTCTAGCTCCCTTGGTACAGGTCTTCGCCCGTGGATAGTCTTTGGACGGACTCTCCTGAGCAGTAACTCTGGGTTATTGTGGTAGTTTTTTCGGCAGGTCAAAACTGGCCATACACCTCTCTGTTGCGACCACAACAAAACAACAGAGCAAAGTGAGCCTGTTAACCACTAGCGGTAAACTTATCAATTATACAGGGCTCGAAATGAGATATCAATTATCTCTCTGCCTATTGCATCCCCGACAACGGCGCCAGAAAAGCTTGTTGGCGTCTTTTAGCCTTAACGGGTTTTACTCTGCAAGCGCACGGAGACCGTTGTAGCCTTTCAATCAGAGTATACCGAGTACCGTAAATTTCCACACGGAAGCGGGCGAGAAAGTGTAATTGAAAATACTCAAATCGAATGGAATGTAATACTTGGATAAGTTATACCAACTAGAAGTCAAATAGGGGTAAATGTGACAAAGATAGGTGTATTGGTGGAGAGGTAAGTCCATAGTAGCTATCCGTAGAAAGGTATAGCTACCTGAGAGGACAACGAGTGAGACAAAGTCACCAAACTCTATTTCTAATTGGCTGCAAAGATTATCTATGTCTAACCAAGATATTCAAATAAACAAATCAGGGTCTTGCGTCGAGCGAAATTCTATAGTCTCGAGGGTACCAGGGGTAGATAGTTGGTCCCGAAAGAGAGTCTAGCTAACACCTACGGGCCTCCCGAACGACGGGCCTAGACTACACAGGCACACCACACGCTGTCACCGAGTGGGGCTACCTGACAAAGCTGCGTGGAGAGGATGGCACGCTATAAACGTGTTCAAGCGAAGCTTGAACAACGATAGACCGTCCTTGATCAGAGGAGAGGGTCAAGCCAGAGCCTAGCGTCTAATTCTAGGGTTGAGTTATAGCACTGGCAAGAATAACAAAAATTGAATAACTGATTAAAACACAACCTAAGCCTACCTAGTGTGCAAACAAAGGTACACCACACTTGCAAGAGATAGAACTTAGAGTAAAATATAAATGAAATTATATTGGAGATAATCTAAACACAAAGATACAAAGCTTTTACCGCAGACTCGAAGAAAACTCCGGAGACTCCGAGGCATAGCTCGACTCAACTCTAGCTCCCAAGACTATCCTAACTAATAAAGAAATAGTGTAGCACTCTAAGATAGAACTTGAACTCAACTGCACACCTTACAAATGAGCTCTCGGGGTCTATTTATGGTACAACCGAGTGACGGGGGGTATTTATAGACACACTAGGTCGGTTAGGGGGTAGGTCGGTGGCCCGGCGGCCACCTACATGGCCGGGCGGCCACCCCTATGGCTGGGCGGCCATAGGATCCGCCGACTTCCGTGATCCAATGCTTGATCTTGCTTCCCCAAGTCGGTTGACAGTTGGTGCACGTGCAAAACATGTCCAAAGGTGGCTAGGTGGCCACTTGTCTTCCACTAGTTGGTTGTATGTTGGTTCCCCCGGATTGATGACATCACCGATCCATGTTTTGATGTCCTTTCGACCCTTAGATATATTGGATACTCTTTTGTATGGTTGGATCTTCATTGCCTTGTGTTTGTTTGCATGTAGGATCAAAGTTGTGCAAGTGAGGTGGTCGGGCGGCCATGCTGGACCCTGACCAGTGGCTGGGCGGCTACTGGTGGGCTGGATCATGGCCGAGCGGCCATGGCCTTTTTGCCTCTGTCGCGCATCTTTGGTCTTTGGCTTGTTTTCAACCATTTTGCATATATTTTGGTACCTGCATCCAAATATTCATGTACATCTTGTGGAACTCATTAGTAGCAAGGGTTAGTCCTATTATTTCACTTGTTTCGCCTCATTTGGTGGATAATTGACGGTTGATATCGTGAGATTACGACCGTCAACAACCATCAATCAAAATATTTGGCTGCCATCCCCTATGCCAAACTCACACAAAAAGGATACTTATGCCACTAATATCTAATCAGCGACGCGTCTTCACAAAATGCATCTATGATATTTTAGAGACGTCTCTGATAATTATACATGGAGACCAATAAGGTTCTTTGATTTCATTGAGGACATGTTACAGCTATTCAATAGATGGGGTTTATTCTATGCACGTCTTAGACTCCTTTGTTAGGCTGAGTTTCGCATTGCCTATTCTGTAGAGGCCGACATCTCGTTTCCTGGTCAATATGCACCTACACGATCTGCAACACTTTGTACTCCTCAGTCCAAAATGCACACGCACAACCATTTGCACAATCTTCTGCAGGCATAGCTTCCACATCCCTCCCCACCTCCCAGTCAGCCATGACCTTCTTGGTAGTATATCACGTCGACCTTAGCAATCGTTGAAGGACCGAAAAGTCAAAGAGGGGGGTGAATAGAAGCCTCTCCAAAAATTCAGCCCACCATCCTCTCTTCTTGCACCGTGTAGGTTCACATAGCACTGAACAACTACTGCACCTAGGATACGTCAAGGAACACAGTGGAAACACTTGACTCAACGGTCAACCAAAGATCGCAAGTCAAGCAAAGCAACAACTCACACTCTAATCCCCCACTCGACACACTGGAATGTGCCTCACTAATGATAAACAAGTAGGACTATCGGCATACACTAAGACAAGCAAAAGCGAGGTTGAAGCAAAACACCCAGAAGCAAGACATGTGCTGTTGGACTATCCATCGCTTGGGGCCAAACTGTCAGGTAGTACACGGTGGACTGTCCGGTCTTAGGGGTTAATTGTCTGCCGGCTTGTCCGATGAACATAGAAGAAACCTCGTATCTTGGGCTCTCAAACCCAAAACTTTAATAAACCTTCACCAATCATCACGAAATTTGGCACAAACTATCTTATCTCAGCACATTCCCAAAGCTATTCTCAAAAGATCTTCTATAAAAGATCAAGGGTTCAGCGGGAATTTGTGGGCAAGAAAGGGGAAACTCAAGAACAACTTGTGGAATTCCTAAGGAATAGCAGTGATCTAACTCATGTTCTCCACGTCATGACAAGTCCAACACACAACAAAAGAACCAAATTCACTCCAAGGCAAATCAAAAACTATAAATTAGGGAGGGGAGTGAAAGAGGGATGCACACAGGAATCTTGTTGTATTGAATTGGAAATCAAGTGTCGGTGGCCGGATCGACCGGCTGAGACGATGAATGCTCCAGCATAGGAGCTGAAGTACCTGATGTCAGTGACATCATAGGAATACAAATGGCTAGATAGACCAACATATATGACGTATGCTATGGCCCGAGACAAAGCACCTGATAGCGATGGCGCCATAGAAGCACCAGTTGCTGGATCGAGTGGCTGAAGTGACATACTCTTAGGCACGGGAGCTGTACGATGCCCCAAGCATCTCAAAGGCCCTAACACACGATTTGACCTGTGATAATGATGAATTATAGCTGAATCATGCTTAGAGAGTAAAGAGAACTAGGTGGACAAATCACTAAGTCAAAAATTTTCTATTCAAAATGTAAAACCTCACGTTGATTGGTTGAGTAGTTCAAAATGTAATAGCTTTCATATGAAACATCAAATAGAAAATTTTTAGTTTTGCATGTGTCATTCAACTTTACTATTGTGACCATCCTCAAAAATTAAATGCTAATAGATTTGAAAGTTCGAATCCCCTACTTAGAATAATTACCATGTCAAGATTTTCAACTTCTAACCAAATTTGATTATGAAATTACTTTGGATTTTACTATACAACTTAAAAATCTACCTGAGCATGAAATGAAATTGTACTATTTCCAATGCATTAGATCTTGAAGCAATTGGACACCATTTGGATCTTCAAAAGCTGAAACAAGAGAGAGGCCCTACATAAAGTGAAACTGCAGTTTGACCAATCCATGAATATGTTTGTGCTTGTATCTGAAAATCTGTTGTGATCTAGACTAAACTTTCTATACGAAACTTGTAGATGGCTTTGTATTTAACAAGTTTGTTATTTTGAATGTTTACATGCAGAAAGGTTTGAATAGGATTTTGGGTCATATTTTCTTAAACTAGTGAATCTGCCTAAACCTGACCTGTCTAGTAGATTCTAGTTTCAGTGAAGCAAACATTATTCTCTTGCAAAACTTTATATAGGAACGTTATAGCTCATACAAAACTAAACAACTTTGGTGTAATGCATTTCTCGTGAAAATCCTCGCAGATTGGTCTACATGAAATTTTAAACATGTGGGTTTGGTTGGGTTAAACCGGGTCATCCACTTCAATTAATGTTTTAAGCACATGTTTGTACAAAACATGATATCAAAGATTATTGAGTTGCAGGGAACAAAATCTAAAACGTTTCATGTAAATTTAGTTTCTTACAATTCGGTCAGATAGATGCTCAAATAAGCAAAATTCTGAAACACGTTTCACTGGTCAAACAACCATTTTCTAATTTTGAAATTCCTTTTCCCTCTAGGCCTCACGACCGCCCTTCTTCCCCGCTCAGCTGCACCCATGCGGTGCTAGCGTCCTGCCCATTTTCGCAGCACCCGCCAGCCGGTCGTAAGTGGAGACTGAGCGTCTCCCTAGTCTCTCCCCACACTCACATGACTCCCACTCCACTCGCTCGCCACCCGCCTCTCTGCCAGGGTCGGTCTTGATATTTTGGGGGCACTGAGCAAAAATTTATATTAAATTACTGTTGCTCAAAAAACTGACAGATGGGAGTCGTGCGGCGAGGACACACTAGGAGCTAGGGATCGCGCTGCTGCTATACTCGTCTCTCTGTAGTGCGGCTCCGAGCGAAGCTGATCTGCGTGGCGGTGGTGGTGCGGGTGTGCCACCTGCCTTGACCTTGCAGCCAGAAAGGTTGGGCGGATGCGGTGGTTGGCTCTGCTTCTCCCTGGAAAGCGTACACAACAGATTTAAACGTTAAATTCTTGGCTGATCGTTCGGATCGACACCACGAGAGATCGTGAACTCCTGTCGGCATTCATGTCGATGCTTCGATGGTCGACGAGGTATAAATAAAGCATAATAATAGCCAAAACCACATCCATGGAAGAGATAAAAGTAAACCATGTGTAAAAGCATGATGTAAAAGATTTGTGTAGCCAGATCGGCTTCTAACCAGGATCTCCAAAGAAATCCATCCGGATAAATAGATACAGATTATGATGTGTATAGTTAGAGTGCTCGTGATACACTGATCTATCGGCATGTCGCGTTCACATGTTGCGGCGACACGTCTTGGGTTGTAACAAGCGACTAGGTAGCGTAAAAACTAGCCACATGATGGTCGATTTATGATGTTAGGTGCGAGAAACATGAACAAATCGACAATCATGCGAAGTATACGCTGCATCCCGCGTCGAGCGAAGCTTGGCATGGGATTCTTGAGGATAACTGATGGATCTCGTGTCAAACAGAGCTACGCGAGATTCATCTAGGTAGTCAGTAACTCTCAGGTCAAGCAGAACCTAGCGCGAGGTTTACCGGGATAACTAGCAAACAGTGCCATCAAAAACGCTTCAGTACACGGTTCACCATGTGGTTCATGCCCTAATGCCCTAATAGAGCAGCATGACGATTACATTGAAAACCCTAATTGCTTAGGGGTGGTGATGCGCCGAGAGAGATTGGAGACAACCGCTGTCAGAGAACATCTGTCTTCAATTTTATTACGTATTTTGGGTACATATTTATAATTCGGAGACTTGACATCAAGACTGACTTTTTCTAAAGTAAAAGACTGACTTTTTCTAAAGTAAAAGACCCTTACTTGACTCGAACTAAAATAAAATACATGGTCCACTGGCTCTTGGAATCGCCTCTTCCTTGGACGATCACACACAATCCATCAACCGATCCGTCCATATATCTTTTCCCAACCCATTTAGCCAACCTAGTCCAAATGTTAGCCGACTAAATTCTGGCAATAACAATTATACGAGGCCTTATTCGCTTGTACATATATATAACAATATATCAATGTATATACAAAGTATTATAAACATATGTGCTAAAATTATTATTTGAGGTAAAAAACAGCAAAATTTAAATTTTATGCTATAATGATTGTAAAATGGTAATTATAAATTCCAATCAGAAACATTTACTTGCACTTGACATGATCTCGAAGAAAATTCTTCTGGCATTTTGTGAAACAGTCGTCGATTATACTATTGATATCAATCATTTTCAATAACTCCTGATCGATAAAGTCGCTAAATAGAGAACGCAAATTTTGTTGATCAGTAATTCAGTATGTTTGCTAAGGACAGAAACCTGCACCAGTCGATCATCTGAGATTGAAAAGATAAAACATAATATGCATATCATTGACATCTACCTACGGAAAGCAAGCAAGCAATGACTAATTGACAGAACGACTGAAGAGGAATTGACCGGGTGGTTGCGCATTGCAGAGGAGCGGCTCGATCTGGAGCTGAGGCCTGAGGGGGGTAGTGTCGGCCGGCCGCCGGCGTCATGGTGACCTCTGCGTCGTCACTCATCTGCGTAGTGGTTGAGGGTTACCGTACTCAGGTCTCGTACTCTCGGGAGATTGCGTCAGGGGTTGCGGAGTTCTGACCAGCACAACAGCATGACCGGTTCATTCCTTCTTATGAATGGACCCATAGTAAATCGGCCAGGACACGGTTTGACGGACCAGAGACCTAGTATACTTGCATGCCTACTTGGTGGCCCCATGATTTGGGGGGCCCATAGCGGCCGCACTCTCCCAGTGTGCATGGCCGCCATGGCCAACAAGCTTGAGCTCGTCCTCTTGCCTCCCCGCTACGTCCCACCCAAATCCAGCGAGCGCACCACCATTTCTTCCTTCCCCTCTCAGAATTCCGTGGGTTCTTGACCTCTTCCCCTGCCTCCTCCAACCTGTTAAACAAGTGCCGCAGCACGCCCCCCTCGCACTCAGACCTTGCCGTTGAGCACAACCATTGGGGCTCCTCCCCGAGCCAAGACCACTAGCACCGGAACCGCCCTGGCTTGGTACTCCTTGGCTCGACCTCGGTCCCTTTCCTCATCGCAGCCACCGGATCAAGATGCGCCGCCACGCACCATGACACCATCACCGTGCTAGTTCACGGCCACGCTCCGGCCTACACTGTCTTCTTCATTGGCCAAGAGCGGATGAATCTTGACCGTCCATCGCCTGGAATAGCTTCATAGACCTCCGCCACCACCACTGCTTGCCCCACGAGCCCGCACCCGCGTGGCCGCGCTGCATTCCCCTTCCCTGCCCAAAGGTAGAAGAATGATAAGCCACTTTTGCAGAGGGCGCCCTGGCTTTTTTCATTTCTGCGCATTCAATTCTTCTTACTATTCACTGAGTGAGAGTAATCTTCTGTGTAAGCCCCTCGGAGCTAGCTTTCTTCCCATATAGATCCATATGGCATGGTAATATTTAACTACCAGACTTGGCTTATGAACTTCGAAATACTCTAGAAATTAGTAGAAAAAATCATGAAAATATGAAACTTGTTTTGTTGGACTGCTGGTGAATAGATCTACATAGTGGACTATGTTTGAATCAGTGAAATGACTATTTTACCCTTGCTTTTGTGCATGCATTGTCGTAGTAGGTAATTAGCAAAAGAGGACCAAATGTGTTCCAAAAATTTTGAACCTTGAGCAGTGGGTGTATTATAGCATATGTGATTGCATGTATTTTTAGCAGCACCAGTTATTACTAGTAAATGACAGATCTACTCCTAGGGTTTGCCTTTTAGGTATTTAATGAATGGGAAAATACATGCTATGCAAAATCTGTTCAAATAAATCTACCGATAATAAATGTTGTTGTTATAGCCTAGAATGGGATCATGTAAAAGTTGCATGCACTTCTCTTATTGTTTTGTGGATGATTTGAAATGGACAATGTATTGCATGTTAAAGTGAATAATAAGAAAAATGACTTTATCTTGTAAATAAAATTCCAAAAAAATCAGGGTGCTTTCTAGATAAGTTTAGGTTCCAGAAAGAATTTTTGAGAAATTTATAGTTGTTGTTTGCTATGTGATTTCAAAATGACAAGTGCTATGGTGATTTAAACAACAAAATAGAAAAACACTATTTAGTATGCTTTAAAACTTCCACCAAAATTTTAGATAGGTATGCTACTGTAAAAGTGTGCTTATGTGAGTTTTTCATGCATTTTGGTTACTGTTACTTGAGGGGTCCATAGATAGTTACTTAAGTAGAGTTAAAAGCAAAAGAAAAGAAAAGAGTGAAATAATAGACTCAAATAAAATTTTGATTTCTCATGTGTAGGCTACATGGTGTGTTTTACTTGCTGTCACCATTTTGCATTAGCTATGAGTTGGATAACTAAACAACTAAGTGCTAACTAAATAATAAATATGTGTCTTTAGACCCCTAAACCTTAGTCCCAAATCAATACTACTATTGTAAGTGCTGGGGGAATTATTCAACAATAGTAGTTCGTTACACATCTATACATAGGCTTGGTGTATGCTTTGCTTGTATGTGACCTAATAGGAGAAATTGTAAACTTCTTGATGTTTGTTCCTATACTTAATGCTTGTTCATATTTTCCTTCCATGCATTGCCTCATGCATAGTTCATTGTAGACATGCAAACTTGCTATTGTTGGCAGTCGTTATTACACTATTTCGATTGCCAATTCCTTGGTAAATAAATAGGATATAGATAAAGTTATGTGCATTATTTACCTAACACTAATGAATTCCACGAGATTTGGTGGTTTTTAATGTATCACAAAGAGATGCTCAAATTCCATGCAAAAGTATACCATATGGAGCAATAGAGTTTGGGAATAAAAGGGCTTCAGAACAAATTGCAAATTCCATTACTAAATAGTATCTCAAATTCCCTTAAGGATTACACCATTGCATAGAGCTCGTCAAGACGATTCCAACGGATATATTATTTGCAACATTTGGAACTCATATGCAAAAGATATTGAAAATACAAATACAAAGGGCAGTGCTGGCTTCATGCAGGCATCAGCACCACCCTTTACGTACACACACAGGTGGGAATCCACTAGACGATGCCACGTGGTGGGCGGCTACTAGTCGAGTCAGCACGCCATAGATCATAATCTGTGCGGCAGCGGTGGGGCAAACCAGGGCCTTCGACGCAGCCACCCAAGACGGGGCAGTGCGCTCCCGCACAGGAGCGACCCGCTTGGCTAGCTTTGGGCCACCTGGCGGCGCTACAATGGCTGGCAACCGGCACCCTAGATCGCATCCGCTTGAGCACCTGGCAGCCAACTGGGTCACTCCATGTGTTGAGCCTTGGCGCGGTGCTGCTCGGCCACCGCCGCGGTTTGACACCCCCCCGGTTTGGACACATTGCACCGCCGTAGCGCACGGCCTCTGGTTCAGCTGCCCAGAAGCCCAGTTTGACCAAGAAAACAACTGTAACTGCCGGTTCTCGCTTCCAGCAGCAGTTCGGGCACCTAGGGTCCTGGTTCTTGATTGGTTTCTTACGCTAGCGTGTGGGGAAGGAAGTTACCGACATTCCTAGGTTGGTTGGAGGCCATGTGGCATCGTGGGCGAGGTTTAGGGAAGACTTTCTTCACCTAAAAGGCACCTACTGCATCCAATAAATAGATGGGCACACCCCCTCTCATCCCTAGTACCATTCACCATGTAATCTCTCTCTCTCTCTCTTTAGGAGGTGCCACGCAGGTGGTGCCTCCACTCTTAAAATAGTGTTTAGTTAGGAGTTAGATAAGGGTCTGCTGTATCGGAGTTGACCGGAAGTATTCTGTAATGTCCAATGCCTATTCATTAACATTACCTTCTGATGTAGGACTTATGAGCATTCAAAGTCTTATTTTATTTATCATCTTTGTTTCTGTTAGTAGCTCGAGTAGTCTGGTTGCATTTTCCTTTTGGTCCACCATTTCAAGGCTAAAGTTGTGCTAAACAAGAATTGATTGATGGTTGTTATGCTTGCCGATGCTACAATACAACCTATACACTAGGCTCTAGTTAGTTCCTCTCCTTTGGCCAAGGATAAACTATTGTTGTTCAAGCTTCATTTGAACACGTTTTTAGCATGCCATCCTCTCCACACAACTTGGTTGGTAGTCCCACTCGGTGACAGCTTGTGGAGTACCTGTGTATCCCATGCCCATCGTTCGGGAGGCTAGTAGGCATTAGCTAGTTTCTATTTTGGTGGCCAGCTATCTACCCCCTGACTCCTCGATGGTGCTAGAATTTCGCTCGATGCAAGTTCATAACTTTGTTGAGATCCTTTTGACCTCTAGCATGGATAGCTATTTTATATTAGTACAGATAGAAGACTATGCCACAGTCCCTAGCTCGTTGTTCTCCAAGATTTACCTGTTTTCTTGCCAACGGTGTTTGGCTAGTATCCCGTAGTGCTTGGTGTCAATCGTTCCTAGCTATCGGTTGACATGAATGTGTAGTAACAGCTGGATGAATGATAGTTTGATATCTCTATCTCAATGCTTCCCTATGGAAATAAATATGATACCTTGGAGTACTCCTAGATGAAAGGCTATATCGATCTTCGTGCTCTTACGGAGTAAAATCCAGTGGCCTAAGAGCCGCTAACAAGCCTTTCTGGTGCCATTGTCGCGGAAGCACCGAGTTATAATATTATTCTGTTATTCATCCTTTTGTTCTTGCTGTTTCCTTTTACCGGGAAAATAGTCTCTTAAGTTTTTCTCTATCCATTGAGTAAATCTTGATCATGTTTTTTCATGCTACCTAAAGTTTACAACGCAACACGGCTTTTCATAAAAACATAGCTTGGGCCATGTGCGTGCCCAGAGACTAATTTACAAATTAAGCATGGTCCTTAGGTAGTATTAGCCTCTTTTTATCAAACAACGTGTCAGATAAATGAGCTATGTGTAGACTTTGGTAGTGATGTTCTATACTAGTTCATGAACCATGATTCTTGAACTAGCTGGATCGCTCAAGTTCAATGGAGACACAAAATCCCGGCGATGTTTCAAAATACGACCCTTTTTTTCAAGACCGGATTTGAGGAAAAATTTGGAGATGGAAGTCATGGTTTAAGCAACATGATATGTGCTATGTTTTAACGTGAAATCTTTTGTTAGCACTTTGTGGACAACGAGCCTGGTGATTAATACTCTTTATACATATTGGACCCTTGTGCATTGTTGGGGTCTGCTGTTGGGCTACACAATGACAACAGGGCAACATCAAATACAAGGGACCTCCCTCATTGGAGTCCTCTAATGCAATGACACAGAACTTAAGACATCAACCGGCATGGGAACTCTTTGCCTAGCTCAAAGGTCGCGGAAACTCGAAAGAGGAAGAGCAAATAATACCAGAAACACGTGCGATATAAAAACTCCAGAAGACGAATGTGTGAGCGAAGCTATCAGAAATTCCTTTGCCTTTGGAAATTAAGTGCTTACGTCACGTTACCTCCAAAGCATACAAGTGTCAAGGCCGTAAAGCCTGTCCCCCCATCGGTTGGACTTCTCGGTATTTATAGGGGTCAACCAACAGTCTACTTTACTGTGATTTTACATAGTTGCCCCCACGCATACCCTTTACACTTCTCCCCTCCTATACAAAGCACATGTCTCTTCAGTACTTTTACATCCAAAGCCAACTCAAACACGCAACCCTTTGTGCTTCGGCTCAGTGTCCCCGAACATGGTACTTCGAATGATGCTCAGCTTCAAGCTTCGAAGTGAAACCTCTTCAGACCCGTCACGCTTTGAGGCCTCATAGTTCGAAGCCACGCCGGAAGCTAGCTCCCAAGACCTTCGGACTGCTCTGGTGAAACCTTTGGTCTTTTCCTTTATGACCTGCAACTCATCAACATCGAATAGCTGTCCGAAGAGTGAGGCTCAGGGCCTTTGGCCCAACAGTAGCCCCTCACGGGTTAGTTCATTTTTCCAAGATGAGCTCAAACCATGACCGACCAAACATACCTAAGGCACGACCTCACGCTTAGGGTGTCCAGGCCACTTCCCCCCGATTTGAGATTATTTTGGAAAAAGGACCAGAGGAAATAAAAACACGCGAAAAGAATGGAGAAGGTCACACGAAACAAAAGACACGCGTCGGCGTCCTGTTGATTTGCAACTGTTCGTCGCCTGTCTCTTCGATTCTCATGGCCGGGGTATTATATAAGCAGTGGGGGACCAACCGTGGACCCCCCACCTTCCAGCCAATGCGTAGCTACTGCTCCTTTCCATGCCTACTCTGAAGCTTTGTCGTGATATCCTGCTGCGCGCCTGCTGCCTTCATCATCAGTTCGAAGTTCTATTTTCTAGAACTTGCTTGTCCAACTTCGTAAGTCGGGACATTTTTCCATTGTCGTTTCATGCAAACATAGGCTTACGTGCATGTTCTGACCTCAACATGCTCACCTTAGATCTTTGATGGCGCGTATCCACACCACAGCCCGTGTGGGGACGGACTCCGAAGCCGAATCCACTGGGGAGACCCACAGTGCTGCTGGAGAGGAGACTCCGGTTAACTTGTCTCCAATTCATGCTGACAAGGACCTAGAAAACATCGCCAGAGCCTCTGACGAAGAGGATGATGATGACAAAGATCTCAAAGAAGTTGAAAAGGATGATGAGGACAAAGATCTCGAAGAAGTTGAAAGAGACCCAGATAAGTTGACACTTCGCCCCTAGAAACCAAGTCATATACTCTTTGGGGGATCCAGTATTACAAATAAAGATTTTAAGGTATTTCAAAATTTGGACTTCGTCAAGAATCCTTGTCGCTGCTGAAGCCTAGGGGACAAAGAAACTCCTACTTCCAAGCTAGGTGAAATTGTTTTATTTGAAAACTTCTTCGACGCTGGTCTTCAGCTGCCAATGAACTCATTTGTGCCTAAGGTTCTTGAGCGCTGCGAGATATATTTTACCCAGCTGACCCCCAATGCCTTTGTGCGATTGGGCATTTATGTATGGATGCTAGCCAGCCAGGGCTTATAGCCGGATGTCGAGCACTTCTGCCGTTCACATGAGCTACACTACCAGACCAAGGCTGACAAGGTGACTGGACTCCATCCGAACTTTGGATGCTACAACTTCCAAAGCCTGCACCGACTCACTAGGCCTCGTGTTAGCCTACTCAAGCAAGTGGTCCAGCGACTGGATGCAGAACTGGTTTTACTATAGCGTCAACACCGATAAGAAACCTGAGTTTGGTCCATGCTTGATGGATCCTTTGAAAGTTTCTTTTGGTTTCAAGAGGCCTCTGTGTGTCCAGTTCGACAGGCCCATCTCAGCGAACATCGCCTATAGGGTCGTATGTTCACAAATTCACATGCGATGCCTAGCCCAAGAGTTTGCAACTAACGGCGTGCTCCCCTTCGAAGCAAATTTACTATGCCGGTCCCCAACGGTTGTCCGGCTACCGTACAAGTTCAAGCCCTTCGGAAAATACACGATTCCAGATGAGTCTTGGAGGGCTAGAGTTGAGAAAGCTATGTGTGCTATGCTCGATAACTATACTGTTGTTGAATACAAACGCCTGCAACGCGCCTTCGGTGAGAGGCCCAATCTTCGCCTAAACAGTGTTTGACGCTTTCGGGGTGACCTACCCCGATTACAAGCATTTCGATGTTGATGTTTCTGCTCCGAAAACTAACACCCTCAAATGGAAAACCAAAGATACTGCAGAGACGACTGGCGCCGAAGTTACTAGTGCCAGAAAGCGAGTAAAGATTTGCCTGAAGAAACCCAAGCACCTGTCCTATAAGAAGCCGGCTGTGTTTGAGCCGGAGACCAGCCCTCCGAAGGTGTCCTGCACTAAAGGCATTGGAACAACAGGGGAACAGGACCCCAATGCCTCATAGGCTGCCCCTTCATCCCGAGGGGTTACTTTAGAGGCCAACAGAATGATAAGTTTGCTGATTGGCAGCTTTGGTCCTTCTCGTGCCCTGAGCCCCCTTGGCTCACAAGTAATGAAGATTGTCTACAAGGCTTCATCCCCTGCCGCTTCTGCTTTGGAATCCGAAGGTATACCCAGAATCCCTGATCTATTTGATGTTATAGTCGACGAGGACTCCGCTGGTGCATCGCCCAGATATCAAGCACCTGAACATGACAAGAAGAAAATGGCTGACACTGAAACTCTGCCACCCTAGCATGAAATGGTGGCTGAAGCAACAGCGGCTGAAGCAAAGGTTCCCATGCCATCTCGTGACCTAAAATTGGACACCAAGGAGTCTGCTTCTAGGGGATTGCCCAGCCTCTATTGGACCTCGGAAATGCTCCTGTGCACAGTGCCAATTCTGACAGAGGTAAAAATCCTAAAATTGGGATTGCTTCGGAGGCAGTGGACATCGGCTTTGTTTGTGTTTACGGTCCTGAAGATATTAATGATGAAGAGGTACTGAGGCTCTGTAGTCTGGCCGAGGAGCTTTCTTATGACAGAGACAACACTATTTTGGCGGTGAGCACTCGAAATCTGTGCAATGCTTAGGAACCCCGAAAGTGAGATGATTATCGCAGATGGGCTAGGTCGATCGTTTTGCCTTCCAGATGTCGAGAAGGAGCTGATCACGCTGCCCACCGAAACACTAGCCGGCCAACTTAACAGCATTTTCCTGAAGGTGCGCTTCATATTTCTTCTTTCTGCCTCATTCCTTGTTAGTTTTTTTGTATTGCTTCTAAATTCTCTCCACATTTACAGGGACTTCTCCTTTCGAAGACTCTGTCGAAAAGGCAACTTTTGGAGACCATGTCACAGACTACCCAGATTAACGACCTTCGGACCCATATTAGCGAGATTGCCACCGAACATGAGACGAACGAGAAGGCTGAGTGGGAGTCCCACAATAAAATCGTTCAAGGGCTTACCGACGAAGTGGTTCTTCAATGAACCAATGCCAAGAAGCTTGAAGATAAAAATTTAGAGCTAACAGTAGAGTTAGAGAAACAGCTATCTGCTGCTTCGAAGGCAAACGAACTCCTAGAGCAGGAGAAGACGGCCCGACGAACCTCCAAAGATATGATCAAAGTTTTGAAGAAAAGTTTTGAACTGCAAAATCAAGAACTGACAGAGCTTCAGGCCAAGCTCTCCTCTAAAGACGAGGAACTTGTTACCCTTCATGCCGAGCTCGAGTCTCTCAAACTAAAGAATGCAGAAGAAGAAAAGGCAACCTTCAACAAGGTTTCGTCTTGCGCTTCCACTGTCTGATCTATCGTATCCCACACCGGTGCCCGTCCACGAACCCAAAGGTACAAAGAAGGCGACTCCCTTGGGGCCTTGAAGTGGATTGAAAAAGAGATATCCGCCGTACCAGAGCTAATGACTTCATACAGAGGATACTGTGTTATGGCCAGTGCTACAGCTATTTCGTCGTCCCTTGAATCAAAAGGTTGCACCCATATTGAAAGAGCCTCCACCCTAAGCTTCGGCCTTGCTCCGTAGATGATGTATTCAAATGCACTCATGCTTGTGGAAATGCCGGGCGCCACGTCTATAGCCTATTATGGAAACATGGCCTCGAAGCAAGGGTCCTGGATCAGATCTGAGAGCACTGAAGAGAGGTATTCTTTTCATTGCTCCCGAGGCTTTTTACTCTCTATTTTTGTCATGTGAGCCCATAACGATTCCTCATTTTAGGCCGAAGAGGCAGCTGCTAAACGCATCGAAAAACAATGCTCGATGACTGCACTACAGCAAGAACTCAAGCCCAAGGATAGTGTTTCGAGTGCTGATGAAGGTCATGTATCCGCTGATACATCGAAGCTGATTGAATCTACCGAATCGAGGTAGCCCCCAAGGTCGAAGCCCTCGGCGGATGAGCCCCTAGAGTCTCAGCCTGATGCTTCGGAGGTCTAACCTTAGAACTAGCTATACTGACCAGCTCTGCGAAGCACACTTATTCTTTTCCTTTTGTTGGAAAGCTTGTGTGCTGATTCTACTTACGGCTCTTGTGGAACATTGTCTATTCATGTGTGTCAGAACCCCTCTAAGTTTGCCCTGAACGTTCTTAGTCGGTACATGCCGATTGCATTTTGGATTCTGTTGTGGACAACATTCTTGATGAGATTGCAACAGATGTAATGATGTCGAGTGACTAAAACGACCGTAATTCACTTTTGCATATTAACATCGGCTGGATCCAATCCTTTCTCAAGTGTTATCATTTTGATGTATATTCACATGAAGCATGTTCATTCTTAATCTTTGTGATCTTCTCATCTTCGGGATTAAAAGTTTTTGATAGCTACTTTGAGTCAAAAAACATTCCTTCCTACAGACAAAGTCTTTCCGACGCCTTGTCTTATATGTTACAAAGGAGACATGCACACGAGATTTATAAATGGATTGAAGGAAGCTTCGTGTATAATGGCCCTAACGTAGCCATATACCACATACAATAGCAATACAACTTTATACTCTAGTTGCGCAACCAGCTTTGTGACACCGAAACGCCAAAAACTCAACGCAGGTTCACAGCTTGAAAGCCCCGCGTGCGGAAACTAGAGGGTAACGTGCTGACACGTTACTGTCAACGCGCCTAGATGAGGTCACCGCCAAAACCTCTGCCACCTGCCTTCGGAACAAACCAAGGCCGGTCACTCGGAGGGGTGACAAAGCGACCTTCTCAGAACGTGAAGTGCCCCGTTAGGAGTGTCTCACGCCCTGATCCGATGCCAGGATTATCCTAATGAAGGGGGGAACTTAGGAGAATCTCACGACCTGAGCTTCTTTGTGACAAAACACACCGATGCCAATACGAAGATAAGTTTTTCTCGCGGAAGACTTCATCTTCTATCTCTTGTCCTGATGAACTACAAACGATCCTAGTTCTGTATGCTATGATGTGTGATGGCTTTAGCTATCTACCTATGCTATACCTCTTACTTCTACGAATCTTTGTGTAGTTTTGAACAGCGTTGTGATGTTCACGGAGGGTGCCAGGCTTGCTATTTATAGCCCCAGTCGAGCGAGAAACCCAGGGAATCCATTGTAACACTGCCAGTCATGAATAATATTATCACTGTTGTTTTTGACTAATGCATAGTTCCCTTAAGGAATCCAATGCTACACAGCTGTCAGATATATATTAAACACTTTGAAGTTCTTCAAAAACGACAAAAAATTGAAGAGCCCCATGTCTAGAGAATCTGATGTTATTTCTATAATAATTTTTGTGTACCCACTGTGACCTTGGTCATCTTCTGTGGCATGTGCTCCGCTTCATTTTTGCATGAGGTAGTCACTTTAACAGAGCGTGCCTTTTTGCACGACATGAATATGTGAACGCACTCTTTGGCGCGCGTGATTTACTTGGTTTATCACATACAACTTCGGCAATATCCTTCGTGTTGAGGTGAAAACTCAATGCGAAGTTTCGCCATGCTCGCACACCACATCATGGGGAACTTTGTTTCTCATTGATTCGAAGCTTGGTTACATGCGACTGCCCCATTAAAAAACCTTACACCCCATTTTGATTCTAGGGTTTCCGCAGTAAGGAAAAAGGGTACAACGCTTTTTTGTTTTTTTTTTGGTACAAAATCGCAAGCAAAAAATCTACTCCTATGGGTAATAGCACCAAAGGTCGTTTATATTCCACGACCTTGGAACTTCGTTGCCAAACATATCTTTCAACCTGTAGGAGCCTGGCCTATTAGACTTTTTTACGAGAAAAGGACCATACCACTTGCTGTGTAGTTTGCTTGTTGAATCTACATTTGCTATTCTTCGAAGCACGAAGTTGGCAGGCTCAATAGACTTAAGTTTAACCCTCCTATCTCTCCATTTCTTGGTTTCTTCTTGACACCTTCGAATATTGTCAACCGCTTCCAACCTAACTGATTCCACTGACTCATTTGTAACGAACTGTTCTTCTTGCTCATCATCGGATTTTGTTGCCCTTAGTGACTTGTCCTTGATTTCTTCGGGCATCATCGCTTCTTCTCCATAAAGTAGCTTGAATGGCGTAAAGCCTGTGGCTCTCGAAACTGTAGTGTTGTGGCTCTAAACCACACTAGTCAACTCTTCGACCCATTTACCCTTTAGAAGCCCCACTAGCTTCTTCGATATGCCAGACAATATGATACCATTTGCTCTTTCAACAACACCATTGGACTGTGGGTGCCTAACCGAAGCAAAATTAAGACTAGTGCCAATCTTATGACAAAACTTTCAAAATGACTCTGCATCAAACTAAGTTCCGTTGTTCATTGTTAACGCCCTTGGTACACCAAAGCGACAGACTATATTTTGCCAAAGAAACCACTAGACTGTTGCTGATGTTATTGTTGTGAGGGCCTTTGCTTCAATCCACTTGGTGAAATATTCTATAGCCACTACAACATATCTTAAATTTCCTTGCACACTTGGCATCGGGCCAACTAAATCCATACTCCATCTCTGTAGCGGCCATGTTGGTTCAATGAACTGAGTGTATGATGGAGGCTGATTTTGATGCTTTGACATTTTTTAACAATTGCCACATGTTCGGACTAAGTCTTCGGCGTCAGCTGGCGCCTTCGGCCAATAGAATCCCATTTTGTATACCTTTCCAAATAGCTTCCTTGAGCTGATACGGGCTCCACATATCCCAGAGTGTACTTCCTTCATGAGCTCTTTGCCCTCTTCTCTTGCGATACACTTCAAAAGCGGTGCACATACTCCTTCTTTGTATAATTCAATGTTTACCAACTTGTACTGCCTTGCCCTCTAACTCATCCTTGCGAGCCAAGCTTCGTCATTGTTTTGATGTGTATTATTCAGGTAGGATATAATTTCTGATCTCCAATCTTCACTCGCTACCGGTGAAATGGATAGCACTGTCTCTCTTGCAACTCGATCGATGGTGCCTTAAGTATCTCAAAGAACACATTGGGCAGCAACGGTGTTCCTTGCGAAGATGCTCTAGCCAATGCATCAGCCTCATCATTTTCTCTTCGACATATCCTTTTTACTGTGAACCCTTCGAAATAGGATTCCATTCTTCTGATCATTTGTAAGTACTTTTGTAGCCTCTCTTCTTTCGCCTTCGACGTTTTCTCAATATGCTCCGAAATAACTTAAGAATCTGACATCAAGATGGCTCTTCGTACACCTAAGGATTTCAGTTTCCTTAGCCCTAGCATCACTGCTGCGTACTCTGCAACATTATTTGTACTTGGGAACTCGAGCCATATCGCGAATGATGACCTTACTCCCGAAGGTGAGTGCAGTATGGCCACTGCACTAGCCCCTGTCGCTGTGTACGACCCATCATAGTATACCTGCCAAATCTCCTCTTCGGATGGGAGTTCAACTTCTTTTTCTGCTGGAGTCCATTCAGCTACAAAATCAGCCAATGCTTGGGACTGGATTGTGCTTCTGTGCACAAAATCTATAACATACTCATTTAGCTCCGCTGCCAATTTCCCAACTCTGCCACTGGCTTCCTTGTTTCAAAGCACATCTCTGAGGGGCATGGACGAAGGTACGATGATATTATGTGCTCGGAAGTAATGCCGAAGCTTTCTTGAGGCCATGACAACAGCATATATTACTTTCTCGATTTGAGAATAATTCATCTTGGTCGGAGTTAGAGCTTCAGAAACATAATACACTGGCCTTTGTTTTTTCTGCCCATTGACCTCCCTTTCCTACATCAGTGCATTACTGACTACAGCCAGGGCTGTAGCGACATACAACAACAACGGGGTTCCTTGCTTAGGTGAAGATAATGTTGTAAGATGTACCAGATACTGCTTAAGCTCTTCGAGCACTTTCTATTGCTTTTCTCCCCAAGCAAATGGATTGGTTCCGTGTAAGACTTCGTAGAAGGGCAAGCTTCATTCTGCCGATCTGGAAATAAACCTGTTTAGAGATGCCAATCTTCCTGTCAACTTTTGGATAGATTTTCTTGATTTCGGAGGCTCCATCCGAAGTATAGCTTCAATTTTTGTTGGATTTGCTTCGATGCCTTTTGCTAATACTAGGTAGCCCAAAAATTTTCCTTTGGAAAACCCAAAAATGCTTTTCTCTGGGTTTAGCTTCAACACTGCTTTTTTGAAGTTAACAAATGTTTCCTTTAAATCAGCGATATGCTCATCTCTTTTGATGCTTCGAACGATGATATCATTGACATATGTTAGTACATTTCTGCCCAGCTAATCCCCAACAACCTTTGCAGTCATTCTGTTAAAACTTCCCCCAGCGTTCTTTAGCCCTTCGGGCATCCGGACGAAACAATATGTTCTGAACGGAGTTACAAAACTCGTCTTAGGTTCATCCTCTCTTTTGAGCCAAATTTGATGGTACCCTGAGTACCCATCTAAAAGACTCATCATTTCCGAGTTAACCCTTGAGGTAAAGCAGCTTCAAGTGATGATATTTTTTATCGGCTGGTTTTTCAAATACAATCGTCATGGCTCCAAATTGAGCTGAGCCACTGACTCCTGGGTAGCATAAGGATTGCAGAATTCATTGGGTAGGAGAAATACCATATTGACGTTAGTCGATCCATCAGCTGTCTCTTCATCAAGCAAGTCCTCCGCATCATCCTCCATCAGGTCGTCCTGTTGCTTTGGCTCTTGCTGCTTTCTCCTCCAAACCGCCGGACATCTAGGTTGTTCCGGTGATAGTCGACGTCCATAGACCGGTATGGCCATAGGACCTAAATTCACTTGCCTTAATAACCGAAGGTACTATGCTTCGGCTGCCTCCAGACTATGCAGATGTTGCACCCTACATTTTTGTGAGTGAGAAAGTCCGTCGAGGCACCACTTGGGTTGGTGGCACTCCACATGTTTGGAGCTCGACTCCCCCTGATGATAAGATGGTGCATCTCGTCATCGCAACTGTTCTTGTCCTGATACTCCTTTCTGCTTTTGTGACAACTTGTTTGGTGACAACTGCAAATGGTACCGAGGTGAAGAACATGGATGGCCCAGTCACTAGAAAACACTATTTGGACGACGAGGGTTTGAACATTTAGTACAATCTTCAACTGTCAGTAGTTGTTTCATGCCCTGACTCTAACAATACTGAAAAAATGGGCAATCCCAATGTCTTTCCAGTTCGCGGTCTCTGTGAGAGCCACGTCCTCCATCATTGCGGCATTGAGAATAATTTGATTCCCTACAGCGTTGATAGAAGTAATTGAGGTGTCGACGCTCCTCCTGCTCATAGCAGTACCTGCGTGGACCGTAGCTTGATTGGTTTTGACGTTCTTGCTGCCAAAATCATTGCTCTCTTTGGTAATCTTCCTCCCTCTCCTGCCTCCGACGTTGTTCACGCCGTTCATGATGGTGTGCATAGATACCAATTAGAGCGCCTGAATTAGGGAGCGAATGTCGATTCCTTGCAATCTGTTCCACAGTCAAATGCTCTTCTAGCTTGAACTCCATCGGTCGATCACCCTTAGGATCAGCCTACGCTTTACCCTTGTCTTGCGGACCAGAAGCAACATTTACCATATTGATACTTAGATGGAAAGGTCTTAGTAAAAACTCAACCACTTTCCACTGCGGTCTTTACTTTCCACATGAACTTGGAAGATTCAACCGAAGACGCAAACCTGACCTGTCTCTGACTTGAACCTGCTGACTTGGCTTGCTTCCTAGCATTAGACACCACGTCGATCATGTTTATGTGAGGGAACAGTGTGTTGTCCACTTTTATGGGGCTTCTTGGATAAATTAGCCGTCCTTGTTCGATTGCGGCTTGAATTTGCTGTCACATCGCCTCGCAATCATTGGTAGTGTGAGAATCAAGAGTATTGTGCCACTTGCAATATTTGTGAACTTTTAATTCTTCTGTTGGTATAATTTTGTGTCCTGGTGACAGATCGAGATACTTTTCTTTGAGTAAGGGATCAAAGATTTGCTCTATCTTGTTCACATCAAAATCATAGCCAACAGGCGCCTTGGGGCATTTGAGCCATTGACACGGCAATGACTGCTTGGGTTTGGTCCACTGTATGAAAGATAGCTCGGCCTCTTCATCAGCCGATTCTTCTTCTTGGAGAAAACTAACATTCCTTTCATGACAATGCTCTGCATGAGTGCGCTCATAGGCTATCACTTTAGATAACAAATGGCCGATGGAATTGAAATCACTTGGCACGTATGCAGCTCTTGTGTGATGATGTAGCTCATTACACGCTATCTGAGCTAGATATTTCTCTGTCAACTACAGAGAATAACATATGTACCTCACGTCCCTGAGTCATTGAATATATTGATTAACGGACTCGCCAGGACGTTGGCATATCGTCATCAAGTCTGTGAAAGTGGCTTCTTCTGATCATGAGAAAATTTGAGCATGAAACAATTCTTCCAACTGCTTCCATGTAGTCATAGATCCTGGAGCCAATGATGTGTACCATTCAAAGGCTGGTCCCATTAAAGACAGCGAAAAGAGCCTAATCCTCATATACTCAGCTGATGCTGCAATGCCCAACTGAGCCAAATATCGACTGATGTGCTCCACAGTCCTGGTGTTATCATTACCATTGAACTTGGAGAATTCTAGCACCTTGAATTTTGGCGGTCGGGGCAACTGATCATACATCTCTGGATAGGGTTTTGAATAAGAAACGGTGCTTCTCACCGGTGTTATGCCAAAACGATTCTTAATATATTCACCTAGATCGGCTTGAGCAGCCGATCCACCTTTTGTATAAAAACCAGCCTAGTTGTCAAAAACCGGCCCTGTCCCAAACTGTGCTTGCCAATCTGCAGTTTCATTGTCACTGGTCTTGTCTTTGCCACCTCTCATGTGGCCTATATTGTGTGACTGCTTGCTTGACGGTTTGCGAGGAGGCACTTCTCCTTCCTATAACAGCCTATATCTAAGTTGGCAAATGAAACCATCCGGAATGAATGTTGGCAGCTCGTTGTATGATGTAGGCTGATCTCCTAGACAATTTAGCACGTACATAATGAACTCGGCCTTAGTGTTTTCCCATGTCTTGATTGGAGGTATGTACAGTGGCCAAGAGTAGAACTCGGTCTCTTCGAAGTGATTACCGATCTGAGGACCGGTTTCCTGATATTCACCGGCCATAATCTCTCTGATTATGCGTGCCACTATGCTGTCCATGGAGTTTAACAAAGCTTTAGACTGTCGCAGCATAGATTTGCCAACCATCTCATTCATCTGTTCCTAAGAGCTCTAGTACGTGTCTTTGAGATATCCAAGCCGTCGAGCAGCTTGTCTGGGTGCCCGGTGCACTTGACGCGACCGTTCCCAGTCCAGGTGAAGTGATGTAGGAGTTCTTTAGTTCATTCTTCTAAAACACAATCATACACATGTCTATGCTCAAGTAGCAGTTCCTCGAGCTTGGGTAGAGCAGTCTTGTCTTTCGGCCATGTGGTAGGATCATGTCGAGCCGAAATTTTCTTTAATGTCTCTCCTGTCATGTTTTAGTGATGAAGTTGATGAGAGTGAGGTCCCACTGGGCGTGCCAAAAGTGTGTTGCGCCCAAATACCGTCGGGCGGTGTGGTTTAGGCACAGGGCATACGGGGGCCAGGGATTGCACTACTGCTACACTCGTCTCCCTGTGGTGCGGCTCCTGATCGGCTCTGCAGGAAAGTCGATCCTAGTTCCGTGGTGGTGCGGGCATACCACCTAGCTTGACCTAATAGCCAGGAAGGTTGTGTGGACACTGCCTTGGGCTCCTATTCTCCTTGAAAAGTGTACACAACAGATCTTAAACATTAAATACTTGCCAGATCGCAAGGGATCGGCAAACACGAGGGTTCGTGTACTCCAGTTGGCCGATGCAAGGAGGATCGGTCATTCTGTTGGGCAAGTGAAGACATGGATAAATAAGCCAAAAACGCATCCAAGGTAGTGATGAAATAAAACCTATCTAAAAGCACGATGTAATAGATCCGTGGAGCCAGATCGGCTTCTAACCAGGACCTCCAAAGAAGTCCATCTAATGATATAGATACAAAATTACGACGTGTATAGATAGGGTGATCAATCTACGCTGATCTATCAGTAGGTCGCGTGCACAAACTGCAACAGCATGTCATGGGATGTAACAAACAATGAGGTAGCATAGAAAGAGCCACAGGGGAGCCAATCTATGGTGTGAAGCTCAGATGTGGAAGTAGATCGGTAGACGTGCAAGATAAATAGGCAAATCCTGTGGCAAGGGAAGCTTACCATGAGATCCGTCGAGATAACTAATGGATCTCACGTTGAGCCAAGCACGACATGAGATTCATCGAGATAACCAGCAAACCGTGCCATCAAAAATGCTTCAGTACACGATTCACCACATGCCTCACGCCCTAATGCCATAACAAAAAAGATCATTAGAGCAGCATGACGATTACCTTGAAAAACCCTAGTTGCTAGGGGTGGCGATGTGCCAAGAGTTGATGGAGACACGAGCTATAGGGAGCGTAATGTCATCGGTTTATTATGTACAACATAGGTACATATTTATTGTCTAGAGACTTGGACAACAAGTCTGGCTCTTTCTATAACTAAAATTTCCTATTTTAACTGAAAAAATCCTACAAGGACTCAACATAACATAAAAATGAAAGATACATGACCCGTAGGCCTTTGCGTCGCTTCTTCCTTGGGTGACGTCTCAACAACCCATTAGCCGACTGACCCTCTCATGGGTCGGCTCTTCTAGCCCATTTAACCGATACAACCCATCTTGTGGATCGGCTAAAATCTGGTGCTAACAGCTCCCACTCTCAGAGTGGAAGTTCATGGACTCCAACGGCATCCGACAGGATGTCCATCAGCACCAGCCACCACCAGGACGAGGCAACATGATCACAACCCTAGCCGCTGCATACGCTTCTAACCATCCACGACATTGTGCCACGCGATAATGGGGAGGCAGAGATATTGGAACACCTTGATCCCAAGCACTCTTAGAGAACAAGGTATTTCGATGCCTTTCTCCTCGCCAACATCGGCATGCTGGACCAATTCACACAAGCGTTCGAGTATGCGGGGTGGAGTGGTTTTTGGAACATTGATGAAGAAGGATCCATCCTTCTGACCAAAGAGTTCCTAATGACCCTCCGCATGGAGTGACTCACCACAGGTAGCACCATCCATTTCCACCTTTTCAATTTATAGTTTGCCATTTCCCCAAGAAGGCTTAGCCATCTCCTAGGGTTCTCCTTAAACTGTTCCCTAGCCGACGCACCTTTGGGGTATCACCAAACAACCTTTTGGCAGAAAATTTGTGGTGAGGATGTTCCGGGGAAGCACAGCACCACAAAAGTCCACAATCCTACTCTGAGAATCCTGGCCCGTTCGATTTCTCTCGTCATCTTTCCGCGTAGCGAGCCTCGCTGCACCACTAATGAGGATTTGAAATGCCTTTACGCGATGTGCAAGAAAAAGCCGTATGCTCCTATCATAAACATGGTCCATCACTGGATGGAACTATGGTAGAACAACGCCCCCATCACTATCACCTTACTCGTCACATGGATTACATCCTGACTGGGCGTCTTAGAAAATGCCCAGCTCGCCTACATTCTCGATGACCTATAACACTTAGTGGGGGAACAAAACTTTATAAAAGGGCATGTTATGCGGATAGAAGGGGGTCCATTGATCATAACCTAGTTTGGCCACAGTTTCGAACTTCCGCTTTTAGCACCTCAGTTCGGCCTGTACAAAGTAGCTAGCCTAACCATGCAGCTCGACATGGAGGAACCACGCCAAAGCTTTGTAGGTGTCATGACAAGAGCCCAACGATGAAGAGCCAAGCAACGCTAGTGAGAAGCCGAGGAGGAAGCATCAGCCGACCCATCATGGGTGCCCTACACAGCAACACCGTCAAGTGCAAACCTAGAGCTACCAGACTTCCAACGGTATGGCAACCTAGAGCCGTTCTATAGTAGCAGTGCTGCAGTGGTATAGGTCCATACCACCAACCATTGTATGGTCCCGGTAGTTATGGGGCTGGTATGTCTAGAGCTTTTGACAGGAACATAGGACCTTCTGCATCAGCTCGGTTCGCCTCCAACATGGCAGGAATTAATTCTGCCATGGAGGAGATGAACCTGGGAGGTCAATACGACCCCCGGCTGTACCAGCAGGTTGATGCCATTGCTCAACGTACCACGGCGATAGATGACCGGCTTCACGCCAACAACAATGTTCTCTGGGAAATTAGTGAACAGGTGGAAGCCGACATCAACGAAGCTCACAACTTCTTCAGCCAATATGACTACTAGAACCCCTAGCTTCATTAAAGCTTGGGGGGATGGTAAACGGATGCAACGTGAGCATGCTTCCTCGGCCACCTGTCTTAGAGTAAGTCCCTGTTTGCGTCTCTTAGCCTTAACAGGTTTTACTCCGCAAGCGCACGGAGACCGCTGTAGCCTTTCACTCAGAGTATTCCAAGTATCGTAAATTTCCACAAGGAAGCGGCAGGCGAGAGAGTGTAATTAAATATACTCAAATCGAATAAAATGTAATACTTGGATAAGTTATACCAACTAGTAGTTAAACAGGGGTAAACGTGACAAAGATAGGTGTATTGGTGCAGAGGTAGGTCTATCAAAGCTTTCCGTAGGAAGGTATAGTTGCCTGGGAGGACAACGAGTAAGACAAAGTCACCAAACTCTAATCTAATCGGTTGCTAAGGTTATCCGTGTCTAAACTAGATATTCAAATAAACAAGTTAGGGTCTTGCGTCGAGCAAAATTCTAGAGTCTCGACGGTACCAGGGGAAGATAGTTGGTCCCAAAGGAGAGTCTAGCTAACACCTACGGGCCTCCTGAACGACGGGCCTGGACTACATAGGCACACCACACACCGTCACTGAGTGGGGCTACCAGACAAAGCTGCGTGGAGAGGATGGCATGCTATAAACGTGTTCAAGCGAAGCTTGAACAATGATAGATCGTCCTTGATCAGAGGAGAGGATCTAGCCAGAGCCTAGCGTCTAAGTCTAGGGTTGAGTTATAGCACCGGCAAGAATAACAAGAATTGAATAACTGAATAAAACACAACCTAAGCCTAGCATGTGTGCAAAGAAAGGTACACCACACTTGCAGGAGATAGAACTTAGAGTAAAATATAGCTGAAATTATATTGATGATAATCTGAATCCAAAGATACAAGGCTTTACCGCAGACTCGAAGATAAGTCCGGAGACTCCGAGGCAAAGCTCGACTCAACTATAACTCCCAGGACTATCCTAACTACTAAGGATAGAATGTGGCACTCTAAGATAGAACTCTCTACTCCACTCCAGCCCTTACAAATGAGCTCTCAGGGTCTATTTATAGCCTAGAAAGTGAGGGGGGTATTTGTAGGTGTGCTAGGTCGGTTATGGGGGTAGGTCGGTGGCTGGGCGGCCAAGGTCGGTGGCCGGGCGGCTACCCTACATGGCCGGGCGGCTACTTGATGCACCGACTCCAAAGATCCAATGCTTGATATTGCTCCCATAGGTCGGTTGGCAGTTGAAACAGTTATTGCACGTGAAAAATGCTCCGAGGGATGGCCGGGCGGCCAAGATGCTTGGCCGGGCGGCCACGTGTCTTTCACCAATTTGATGCATGTTGTTCCCCTCAGATCCTTGACATCATCAATCCTTGTGCTAATATGTTTTGACCCTTGGATGTATTGGATGCTTTCATGTATGGTTGGATCTTCACCACTTTGTGTTTGTTGGTACGTAGGATCGATGATGTGGCAACCTAGGCAGTTGGGAGACCATGTCACACGGTGACGTGTCTCTACATGGCCTGAGGGGTGGCCAGGCGGCCACACCCTATGGCTGGGTGGCCATGGCACTTGGCCGGGTGGCCATGCCATTGCACCAATGTTGCTCATCCTTGGTTTTTGCTGTATTTCCAACCATTTTGTGTGCGTTTCGGTACCTGCATCCAAATATTCATGTACATCTTGTGGAACTCATTAGTAGCAAGGTTAGTCCATTATTATTCACTTGTTTTGCCTCATTTGGTGGATAATTCACGGTTGATATCATGAGATTAGGACCGTCAACAGTCCCCCAATCCTAGACCTCGTTCTCCCGTGCAGTAGTACCAGTACCCACAGTCCCACTAGTCCTGGCAGTCCTACCCAGCAGCAGCAGCCCGATAGCAACACCAGTCCCACCGACACAAAGAGTAAGTACTACTAATAATTGTTTCTTTGTTTATATATATATATATATATATATATATATATATATATATAAAAGAGTCAATAAAACCAAACTCCCACCTTTGGTATATTACCTTCATTATGGAAATGATGAATAGTTGCACTATTATGTTCTTGTTTAGTTGTCTATGCAAACGCCATACCAAGCTTAATTTCGAGCTTGTCTGTATAAAATGAGAACCTAAGCTTTTATCTGGTGGTTGCCATCGACATAAACCTTGTCTAAGTTGTTGCAAAAAATGATATGACTAAGTACTAGGCCAGCTCTCACATTTTCCTAGTAAGATGAACATCTCAGGTGACGGCCAATGGACCGGCTACATTGCCTCTGGAGTGATGAGTGATTGTCAACAGAAGCCAAAGACCCATAAGGACTTAGGCACAAGACCTCCGATATACAGGAGGCCCTCCAATGGACAAGAGGTAGATGGAAGCCCTCCAAAGGACTGAAGGCATGCTTGACGTCAGGTCGGCCATGGGAGTTCGATACACAGAGGATCGTTTCAGCGATGGCAGGAGTAAGACCTTCGAAGTACTATGAGGTGACCCCGATGGACTAGGCATACCGAGTGCCTCCGCGGTGCTCGAATCCGAGTACATGGCGCGAAGACAAGCGAGAGCGTTGGCGGATTCACTCAAATCTGCCACCCTACCACCATATTACCAAACTCGGCGAATGGGCTCATTCTCGCCGAGATAGGGTGGAGTGGGCCATTCCAGCCCCAGCATGGAAACCCTAAAGTTTCCTAGTTTCTGACTTCAAAACCGGGGGTTGATCGGCGGATTTGGACTACTGGCCACGTGGATATCATCCGGGAGATAGCTTGCAGGTGAAAAAGATCAAGACTCCATCGCGGTTATCTGTCCCCGACAAAGTCGAGTCTTTTCCGTTTTGGCCCCTACGGGCGTTTCTGTAATAAAGAGACTTAGTGTAAAATGTGTAGATTAGGCCTAGGATATAAATACCTAAGTGGCTGGTCATTTAGGTGACTCTTCCACCTTTAGAAACCCTAGGCTTAGTCTTCAACCAGCCAAGAGCTTAGAGAGCAAATCGCGTGCTTAGCTTAGGATTTGAGAGTCCCCTAGGCTAGTACTTTGCAATAGTGGGAGGATGATGGGTGGTAGGCTAAGTTGAACCTTGTAAGCACTGATTTGCTCATCTAATCAAGGCAACATTCATCATCAATTCGTGCTCATGTGTGCAGCCATCTTCCTCCCCCCTTTCTATTTGATTTTTGGATGAAACTCAACGGCTTTTGGTGATTTGCTTTGCCCAGAAGTAAATCCTATTCTATTGCCTCTTTTGGACTTGCTAGGATGTGGAGATTATGACTTAGTTCATCTCAATCCTGCTGGGTTGCCACGAGCAAGCTTCTCTTGAGTTTTCCCCTTTCTTGCCCAAAGATTGCCATCTCACGAGATCTGAAATTCCCGCTGATCCCTTGGTCATTTTGTGATTTATCTTTTGGGAAAAGCTTTGGAATAGGTCCAGATAGCCTGTGCAAAATATCATGAAGATTGGACAAGATTTGGTCAGGTTTGAGTTTGAAAACCCCTTGTTTGCGACTCTACCGGGCAGTCTGGCTGAGGCCACCGGACAATCCGGTTCCACGGGACAGTCTGGCAGCGCCCACCAGACAGCCTGGTATTGTGGTCTGTCTGGGACTTCCCACCGGACAATCTGGCAGTGGTGACCGAACTATCCGGTGCCACCGGACCGTCCGGCCCCTGCTACCGGACAATCCGGCCCAAGCAGAGTTGCAGCTGTGTTTTGCTGTTTGCTTCTTCCACTGTGTTTTTGCTTCGGATTTTTGCATTCCCCATTTCCAGACTATTCTCTTTGCTTGCTGTGAGTCAATGAGACACACTTTGGTGCGGTGAGATTCGTGTGGTGGTTTTCGCAAAGATTCGTTGCCTCGGATCCCTTGTTGAGTCAGATCTCGGTTTTTCTCGCTTGGTGTGTATCCTCTCAGTGGACGGCACCCTTGCACTGCTAGGCACGTATCTATTTAGTGGACGGTGTCTAGTTCTTCTCTTAAGCACCAGTTTTGGGGAGTTGTGAATTTGAGTTTTAAAGTGCTCCTATTCACCCCCCCCCTCTTGTCACACGTCTCGGTCGTACAATTGGTATAAGAGCCGGTTAGGTTTTTCCATACCTTTACCGGTGAGAAACCAGTAGCGACTATGGTGCACTCTGGGAAGGTTCTGTTTCTTGGCTCGGATGGCTATCCCTACTGGAAGCGAAGGATGAAAGCTTTCTTGCTTAGCCAGAGCAAGGACATATGGAATGCTACACAGAGTATGACTTTCACGGTGTTCCCCATTGCTGAGCGTACCACATTGGCGCTCGTTGCTCAGCATGAGGCGAACTACAAGAAGGTGAACTTTCTCTTCTCTGGACTTGGTCCGGCAGACTATGAGAGGGTGAGCCACCTTGATACCACCCATGAGATCCGGTCCCTGCTTAGTGCACACCATGAGGGGATTGTAACAGTTAAGGGTCGACTTGTTGAGACTTACCTGCGTGAGTATGAAAACTTTGTTCAGAAGCCTGGAGAGTCTACAGATGCCTTGTTTGGTCGTTTTCACTCGATCATCAACAAGCTCCGAGTCAACTCTTCCCCCGCTGCTCTCCCATACACTGATCATCAGCGGGCTGTGAAGCTGCTGTATTCCTTGGATTGGAATGTGTGGGAGATCAAGAAGAACTCCATTCTTGAGTCAGCAGGGTATGACACCTTGGGAGTTGAGGAGCTTTATAGCAAGCTCAAGGGCACAGAGGTTGATTACCAGATGACATATATGCTTACTAGTATTGGCTCCAAGAGCGTGGCCTTGGCTTCCAGCTCCAAGGAAGTTGCTACTTGCCCCCCACTTCATGGTTTTTTGTTCTCTACCTTGATGTCTGTGATAGAGGAGCAGTTGGTGTCACTGTGGGATGATGAGCTTTGCCTGGTGTCTAGTTGCTTTTAGCACACCTATGATAACTGGATGAGAAAGAAGAGGGGTGAGAAGCCCAAGTGCTTTGAGTGTGGAGAGGTTAGCCATTTCATCGCCAAGTGCCCGAACAATCAGAACGACTACTGCAAGAAGGGCAAGAACCACACCCGCGACTTCAGCAAGCACCGCTCCGGCAAGCACAACTACGACAAGAGTGACCACACCAAGCACCCCTCTGGCAAGATCAAGAACTTCAGGAAGGCTTTCAAGAGCTACCAGAAGGACAACCGGAAGTGGGACAAGGCCTTCATCGCCGAGCTTGGTGGTCTTTGCAGTGGATCATCCTCCTCCTCCTCCTCGTCTTCGTCAAGCTCAAGTGATGAGGAGATCGTCACCAAGTGGGATAAGAGGAGGGACCAAGGCAGTCCAGCTAGCGTCTGCTTCGTCTCCACCAAGTCCAAGAGCAACCACAAGGTGAACCAGAGATCATTTTGCTCCATGGCGCTTGAGGACAAGGACGACAAGGGCAACGACAATGACTCCTCCAATGAAGGGGTAACTCCTGAGCAAGCTGAGATCCTTGATATGCTGGAGAGGAATAGTCGTGTGTTGAAAGCCTAGGATAAGTTGTTGGAGAAGGCAGCCAAGAAGCTGCAGAAGCAAAAAGCCAAGCTTGCTGATGCTTTGGCTGAAATTGAGAGACTGAAGAATGTGCAAGCCCAGCCTAGTGACTTTGAGTGCCCTACCTGTGAGTCCCTCATGAGTGAGCTTTGTGAGAAAAAGAGCATGTATGCTCATCAGGTAGAGGAGATGGATAGGCTGAAGGTTGAGTTTGGCAAGCTTCAGTCTAAACTGTGCCTGAGTGTGAGTCTTGCCTCCACCTAGCTGTTGACATAGCTGAGCTGAAGGTGAAGTGCAAGGGGCAGCTCAAAGAGTTGGAGGATCTTAGGGCTAGACCCACACTTTTGGGTGCATGCACGGTCAGTCCTACCTTGAGGTGTGAGCTTGACCAGGTGAGAGCTGACTTCGAGGTGCTGAGCATCAGTCTCTCAATTTCAGCCAAAGCATCAGCAAGCTTGGCTTTCTGCTTCTGCAGCTTCTTGGCTGCCTTCTCCAACAACTTATCCTGGGCTTTCAACTCACGACAATTCCTCTCTAGCATATCAACGATCTCAGCTTGCTCAGGAGTTACCTCTTCATCGGTGGAGTCATTGTCGTTGCCCTTTTCGTCCTTGTCCTCAAGCGCCATGGAGCAAAACAATCTCCGGTTCACTTTGTATTTGCTCTTGGACTTGCTGGAGATGAAGCAGAGGCCAGCTGGATCACCTTGGTCCCTCCTCTTGTCCCGCTTGGTGATGATCTCCTCATCGCTTGAGCTTGACGAAGATGAGGAGGAGGAGGACGATCTGCTGGAAAGACCACCAAGCTCAACGAAGAAGGCCTTGTCCCGCTTCTAGTTGTCCTTCTAGTAGCTCTTGAAAGCCTTTCGGAAGTTCTTGATCTTGCCACAGCGGTGCTTGGTGTGGTCGTGCGTGCCATAGTCGTGCTTGCTGGAGCAGTGCTTGCTGAAGTCGCGGGAGTGGTTCTTGCCCTTCTTGTAGTTGTCATTCTGCTTGTTCGGGCACTCGGCGATGTAGTGGCCAACCTCTCCGCACTCAAAGCACTTGGGATTCTCGCCCCTCTTCTTGCTCATCCAGTTGTCATAGGCACGTTGAAAGTGACTAGACACCAGGCAAAGCTCATCATCCCCAAGTGACGCCAACCGCTCCTCTGTCATAGACATCAAAGCAGAGAACGAAAAACCATGAAGTGGGGGGTTAGTAGCAACTTCCTTGGAGTTGGAAGCCAAGGCCAGGCTCTTGGAGCTAGTACTAGTGAGCATATCTATCATCTGGTAATCAACATCTATGGCCTTGAGCTTGCTGTAAAGCTCCTCAACTCCCAAGGTGTCATACCCTGCCGACTCAGGAATGGAGTTCTTCTTGATCTCCCACACATTTCTGTCCAAGGAATACAGCAGCTTGACAGCCTGCTGATGGTCAGTCTATGGGAGAGCAGCGGGGGCAGAGTTGACATGGAGCTTGTTGATGATTGACTAAAAATGACCAAACAAGGCATCAATGGACTCTCCCGGCTTCTGAACAAAGTTCTCATACTTGCGCCAGTAAGTCTCAACAAGCCAACCCTTAACTGTCACTGTCCCCTCATGGTGTGCACTAAGCAGGGACCAGATCTCACGGGCAGTACTAAGGTGGCTCACCCTCTCATAGTCTGCCAGACCAAGTCCAGAGAAGAGAAAGTTCACCACCTTGTAGTTCGCCTCGTGCTGAGCAACGAGCGCCGGTGTGGTATGCTCAGCAACTGGGAGCACCATGAAAGTCGTACTCTGTGTAGCATTCCATATGTCCTCACTCTGGCTTAGCAAGAAAGCTTTGATCCTACCCTTCCAGTAGAGATAGCCATCTGAGCTGAGAACCGGAACCTTCCCAGAGTGCGCCATAGTCGCTACTGGTTTCTCACCGGTAAAGGTATGAAGAAACCTAACCGGCTCTGATACCAATTGTAGAACCGAGACGTGCGACTAGAGGGGGTGAATAGGAGCACTTGAAAACTCAAAATCACAACCCCCAAACTTGGTGCAGCGAAAGCTCACAAGAGAATCATGCTAGACACCGTCCACTGCACGGATACGTGTCTAGTAGGGGCAAGGTGCTATCCACTGTAAGGATACACACCAGGCGAGGAAAAGCCCGCAAAGCAAAAGCCTCCAAACAACACAAAAGGAAATACCTTAATAATCACCGAGGCCTCTTAGCAAATGAGGTGCTAAAGACCTTAGGAATGATCCTAGGCACCCCCAAACCCACCTAGAACAAGCCACAAACCTTAGGAACAACTTAAACCAAATCCGGGGGTAAAAACACAGCAGCCACCAGATTGTCCGACATGCCCTACCGGACAGTCTGACAGGAAGTATTCAGACAGATAAGGTTGCAAAGAAAATTGCCAAAACCTAATCAAACGGGCTCAAAAAATCATGCAATTTTAACCATAAGCTGAGGAAATCATTGGGAACAACATACCAAAAATTCAGCCCATTTGGAGGTCATTAGGTCCACCGGACTATCCAGTGAAGTTGCACCGGACTGTCCGGTGTGCCCAGAAAACAACCTCGGGTTTTGAGTTTGCATACCTTAAACTTGACTAAATCTTCTCGGATCTTCACCAAATTTTGCACAGGTTATCCTAACACTATTCCAATGCTATTCCCAAAAGATCTACTCAAAAAGATTAGGGGATTATCGGAAATTTCAGATCTCGTGAAGATGGGAAAATTTGGGCAAGAAAGGGGAAAAGTCAAGATTGACTTGCTCGTGGAAATCCAACAGGATAGAAATGTTCTAAGACATATTCTCCATGTCCTAGCAAGTTCACAAGAGCCAAAAGAATAGCATTAACTCTCGGGCAAAGAAAATCACCAAAAGCCTTTGAGTTTCATCCAAAAACCAACTAGAAAAGGGGGAGGAAGATGGCTACACACATGAGCACGAACTAGAGATGAATCTTGCCTTGATTATGAGTGGAAAATAGTTCACAAGATGTTCTTCATAGCCTACCACCCTTCATCCTCCCACTAATGCAAAGTACTAGCCTAGGGGACTCTCAAATCCTAAGCTAAGCACCCGGTTTAATCTCTAAGCACTTGGCTGGTTGGAAACTAAGCCTAGGATTTCTTGAGGTGGAAGTGTCATCTAAATGACCAGCCACTTAGGTATTTATAGCCCAGGCCTAATTGACACATTTTACACTAAGACCCCTGTATTACAGAAATGCCCGTAGGGGCCAAAACGGAAAAGACTCGACTTTCTCGGGGACGGACGATCGCGACCGAGTCTTGATCTTCTTCGTCTGCAAGCTATCTCCCGGATGACGTCCACGTGGCCAGTAGTCCAAATCCATCGATCGACCCCTGGTTTTAAAGTCAGAAACCAAGAAACTTTAGGGTTTCCTTCCTAGACCTAGAACGGCCTACTCCACTCTATCTCGGCGAGAATGAGCCCATTCGCTGAGTCTAGTAACTTGGTGGTAGGGTGGCGGATTTGAGCGAATCCGCCAACGTCCTCACCCGTCTTCGCGCCATGTACTCGGGCTGGAGCACCGCAGTGGCTCCCGGCATCCCCAGTCCATCGGGCTCACCTCGCAGTCCTTCAGGGGTCTTACTCCTACCGTCGTAGTGCCACTCCTCCATGTACCGAACTCCCATGGCCGACCGACATCGAGCGTGCCTCCAGTCCTTCAGAGGGCTTCCATCTACCTCCAGTCCATCGGAGGGCCTCCTGTCCATCGGAGGTCTTGTGCCCAAGTCCTTCTAGGTATTTGGCTTCTTTTGACAATCACTCATCACTCCAGAGGCAATGGAGCTAGTCCATTGGCTCTCATCTGGCCCCTGCTACCGGACAGTCCGGCCGAGGCAGAGTTGCAGCTGTGTTTCGCTGTTTGCTTCTTCCGATGTGTTTTTGCTTCAGATTTTTGCATTCCCGACTTCCAGACTATTCCCCTTGCTTGTTGTGAGTTAGTGAGACGTACTTTGGTACGGTGAGTGTCATGTGGAAGTTTTCACAAAGATTCATTGCCTCGGAGCCCTTGTTGAGTTGGATCTCGGTTTTTCTCGCTTGGTGCGTATCCTCTCAGTGGACGACATCCTTGCGCTGCTAGGCACGTATTTGTTCAGTGGATGGTGTCTAGTTCTTCTCTTAAGCACTAGTTTTGGGGAGTTGTGAATTTGAGTTTAAAGTGCTCCTATTCACCCCCCTCTAGTCGCACGTCTCGGTCCTACATCAGGTTATTCTTTTGAAAAATTAAAATGAAGTTCCCCCATTGGTTTTAAACACCTACCAAAGCTTATTGATGCTACTTAGTGTTGTTTTGAGCTTTGTCAAATTTTGAGTCTCATTGAATGGAATCAACTCTATCTGGTGAGTCATTGGAGCAAAATCTACTATTACATATGCATTTACCTATCCCTGGTATGCATCCATACATCTCCAAATAATACCTTACCTTGCTCCTTCCAAATCAAACTGACGTAGGATGTGGAGCCATCAAAATAATAATAATAATAATAATAATAATAATAATAATAATAATAATAATAATAATAATAATAATAAAAGCATGCTAGTCAAAGCATGGCAAAAGTATGAAAAATAAAAGCATGCTAGTCAAGAATGGCAAAAAGCGAGAAATACAAAAAGGCTCCACATTCATACCTAACATACAAAAGAAGGAGAAGGAAAGGAAACCAAGGAGATCCATCCATCCAGCCAGCCACCAAATAAGCTCCAATGATGAACATGATTAGTTGATGTAGTACATTTCTTTGGTCCAATCTTTAGGTTTTGCAAAATAAACAACCCATGTAAGCTAAGTCCTTCCACCACCTTGAGCTCCACAAAAGCCTTATTGTAGGAAATTCTTGGCCGTGCTCTTGGCCTTAATGGTGAGGATACACTTGTGAGCGATCAAGAGTACCTCTGGGAAACTTGCTTTTATTTTGGAAATCTTCAAAACACCTGAGATAGAATCCAAAAAGAAATGTTTTGAGCTGGAGCCTACAACGAAGTCATTTTTCGTCTCAACCACCCAAGACATGGTAAGTCAAAAAGATGCACCACAGGTATGAGAAAAGGTGATCGTTGCATACATTATGGCTTGAAACAAAAAGCATGCGTGTCAGTTGTGTATAGCCTCTATTCTTGAACACTGATATCGCAACAACTCCTGATCCATAACCCATCTTGGCTTTACTCAAGGACGAGCAAAGGTCTAAGCTTAGGGGGGGTGTTGACGGTCGTTATTGCACTACTTTCGACCATCAACTATCCATGAATATGAAGGAAAATACATCAAGGTGTAGATTAACCCTTGCTACTGACATATCTCCACAAGTTGTGTTGAATATTTGAGTGCAAGTGCAAGAACAGCTGAAAACAGGCAAATATGGCTAAGGCAGGGAAAGCCCAGGCCACCTGGCTAGTAGACCAGGTCACCCAGCCTTCCTCAGGACCGCTCAGCCTGTCATTGTGGCCAAATCATCCCATCTTCAACCTACATGCACAACAACGCCACGACAACACAGTTCCAAGGTGGAAACCCAAAGGCCAACGAGTTAAGTACTGGAAGATCTGCCAGCTCATCGATCCAACACTTAGATTGGTGAAGTCAGTGATCTAGGGCACTTCAATCCTGCGTCTAAGGAAGAAACACAAGGAGGATCCAATGAACCTGAAAGAAAGCACAAGATTGTAACTACCAACTGTTGACGTCTCTTAGCATAACAGATTTTACTCCGCAAGCGCATAGAGATTCGCTGTAGCTTTTTCACCCAGAGTATTCCAGGTATCGTAAAAATCCATAGGGAAGCAAGGGCTAATAGGTGGAATGATATGTTCGAACTTCAAACAGTACTATAACTTAGATAAACACCAGCTATTCTTACAATGGGGGTAAGATAAAAAAGATAGTGTATGGTGGGAACAGTAAATAGGGACCAAAGCTGTAAACAACTAGGTAGTTGCCTGGGAGGACAACGAGTGAGATTAAGATATCCAAACTGTATTCCTTAACTACTACATAGGAGTATTCGCGGTTGAACTGAGTTAAAAAACACGAACTAGGATCTTGCGTCGAGCGAAATTACAGGCTACACCGAGGAGGCGCGGGGGTAGATAGTTGGCCAACCGAATGGCACTTGGCTAACGCCTACAGGCTTACCAAACGATAGGGTTGTATTACAGAGGCTCCCTAATGCTGTCACTAAGAGGGGCTACCAACCAAATCTGCGTGGGTAAGATTGCACGCTAAACTAGTGATCAAGTGAGAACTTGATCACTAAAGTCCGTCCTTGATCAGAGGGTTAGGACTGAGTTAGCCTTAGATCGAAGCCTAAGGAAAGCCTATAGCACTGGTAAGTCTAGCAAGATTTAGATAACTCAAGAACAACACAAACCTAAGCCTTGGTCTAGTATGCAATAAGGTACACCACACTAGGCAAGTGTAAGAAATAAAGTAAAGTATAACTCAAAGGATAGAGCAACAAAGTATATTATACTGAACTAGCAAGAGTACAAAGATAGAAAGATACAAGAGCTTTACCAGACTCAAAGCTAACTCCGGAATCCCTAAGGCAAAGACTCAGACTCAACTCTAACTCCCAAGACTATCCTAGTGCTACTAAACTAGACAATGGTGTGTTTCACTCAACTTCCACACTTTACAAACGAGAGCTCGGGGGTATTTATAGTCACCAAGTGAGTGGGGGTATTTAGAGGGTAGGTAAGGCGGTTAAGGGATAGGTGGCAGGCCAGGCGGCCTGGTAGGGAGGCCGGGCGGTCTGGCCAACCGTCGGATCCACCGCCATACTTCAACTTGTGGTGCATCTTCACTCCCCAAGTCGGTTTCATGGTGGTTAAGGCGGTTATGTTTGTGTTTTGTCCCGAACCATTGGATCTCACTTGTGTTTCTTCCTTAGCCGCAGGATTGAAGTGTTGAGGATTGCTGACTTCACCAATCCAGGTGCTGGATTGATGATGTGGCAAGGCCTTCCGGTTGATTGCATGCGAGTTTCATGGATTCCACCTTGGAGATGTGTTGACATGGCATGTGTGTGCATGCAGGTCGAAGTTGGTGCCAATTGGGCCCAGACACAGGCCGGGCGGCCTGGAGGTGGGGCTGAGCGGCCTCAGGTGGGGTCGGGCGGCCTGGGGACTTAGCCATGTGGCTAGTCACTTCCTGGTTTGGCTCCATTTTTACCATGTTTGAGTTTGTTTTGTCACCTACATTCAAATATTCCAACACAACTCGTGGAGATTTGTTAGTAGCAAAGGTTTGTCCATACTTTGATGCATTTCCCTTCATAATCATGGATAGTTGATGGTCGTAGATAGTGCAATAATGACCGTCAAGACCCCCCCAAGCTTAGACCTTTGCTCGTCCTTGAGTAAAGCCAAGATGGGTTGTGGATCAGGAGTTGCTGCAAATATCAGTGTTCGAGAATAGAAACTATGCATAACCGCCACTCATGCTCTGATTTCAAACCTTAGTGTTTGCAATGATTACCTTTTCCATACCTGTGGTGCATCTTTTGACTCACCATGTCTTGGGTGGTTGAGAGAAGGAACGACTTAGTTGCAGGCTCAGCTCAGAACACTTCTTTTGGGACTCCCATCTCAGGTGTTTTTGCATATTTTCAAAACAAGTTTCCCCAGAGGTACTCTTGATCGCTCATAAGTGTATCCTCACCTTTTAGGGCCTAGAGCATGGCCAAGAACTTCCTATACTAAAGCTTATGTGGAGCTCAGGGTGTGGAAGAACTTAGCTTACTTAGGTTGTTTATTTTGCAAAGACAAAGATTGAACCAAGGAAATGTACTACATCAGCTAATCATGTTCATCATTGGAGCTTATTTGGTGGTTGTGGATGGATCTCCTTGTTTACTTTCCTTCTCCTTCTTTTGTATGATAGGCATGAATGTGGAGCCCTTTTTGTATTTTTCTCTCTTTTTGCCATGCTTGACTAGCATGCTTTTCTTTTTCATTTTTTTGGCTCCTCATCCTACCTCATTTTGCTTTGGAAGGAGTAAGGTCAAAGGTATTGATTTGAAATATATGGATGCATACCCAGGGTAAGTAAATGCATATGTGGTGGTGGTATTTTGCTCCAACAATTCACAGGATAGTGATGATTCCACTTAATGAGACTCAAAATTTGACAAAGCTCAAAACAACACTAAGTAGCTTTAAACAAGCTAGGCTCAGATATTTCAGTGTATTTGGCTTTGGTAGGTGTTTCAAAACCAACGGGGGAACTCTATTTTTATTTTTCAAGAAAATAACCTGAGATGTTCATCTTACTAAGAAAATGTAAAGCTGGCCTAGTACTTAGTCATATCACTTCTCACAACTACTTAGACAAAGTTTATACAAATGGCATCCACAAAGTAATAGGTCAGGCTTTCACTTTATACACACAAGCTCGAAATTAAGCTAAGCATAGTTTGTGCATAGATAACTAAACAAGAACATGATAGAGCAACTATTCATCATTTCCATATATGAAAGTAATATATCAAAGTTGGGAGTTTATTTTATTTGACTCATCTCTTTTTTTTATCACTTTTTTATTATATTTTTTTATTTATATTTTTTTATAAAGAAACAAAATAAAGAGCTATTAATGCTTACTCTCGGTTGGACGGGTGTTGCTGCTGCTGCCGGTGAGGCGGGTATTGCTGGACAGGTACTGCTGCTGACGGGCACTGCTGGACGGGTGCTGCTGCACAAGAGAGGACAAGGACGAGGAATGGGGGCCCTACTCTGAGGTTTGGGCATGAAGAAGCATGCTCATGTTGTACTACCATCCCCCCCAAGCTTCAATGAAGCTAGGAGTTTTGGTAGTAATAGCTGTGGAAGTCCTCAGCATTGATGAAGCCGGCTTCCACCATTTCATTCAGGTTCTGAAGCACGGTGCTACTCTCCTGGAGCTATTGGCTCATCGCCCAGGTACGTCGGTGGATGTTGTCCACTTGCTGCTACAGCCTCTGGTTGTACTGGCCTATGTTCATCCCCTCCATGGCGGCGTTGAGGCCGGCCATGTTGTCGGCGTTGAACTGGGTTGATGCAGATGGACCTGCACTCCTGTCAAGGCCATGTGACGTACCTGTCCCATAGTACTCAGGAGCATATGGTAGTTGGTGGTATGAACCACCTCCATCCATGCTGCTATTGTACCATGGCTCCAGTTGGGCATAGCATTGAAGTCGTGATAACTCCGAGTCTGTGCCCGCCGGGGTTGCCGTATGGGGTGCCCATGAGTGGTCTGCTTCTTCTTCTTCTTCTTCTTCTTCTTCTTCTTCTTCTTCTTCTTCTTCTTCTTCTGCTTCCTGTTGTGCCCTTTGGCGCTGTTCTGCTTGTCGTCGCTGGGCCCTAGTCATGACGCCGCTGATGCTTTGGTGGGGTGCCTCCACGTCGAGCTGCATGGTTAGTATTCTAACTCTGTACATATCGAACTGTGGCACGGGAAGCGGCAGCTCGAGATTATGCCCAAACCATGTCATGACTAAGTTCTGGCCATCCCTTTTCATAAAATGTGCCTGGATAAAGTGTTGTTCCCCAATAATGTGTGATGAGTCATTCGGAATGTATTCAATCTGGGTGTTGGCATATCCGCCCAGTGACGGACTATGTCTAGGACTGGTGTATAAGGTTTCTTCTTGCACATGACATACAGGCACTTAAGGTCTTCGTTGGGTGCACAACGAACTTCACTGCGTGGAAAGACCACGAGTGAGACCCAGCAAGCTAGAAGTCTCAGAGTAGGGTTGTGGATTTTGGTAGTGCTATGTTTCCCCTTAACATGTTCTCCACAAATTTCCATCAAAAAAGTTTTCATGCTGTAGCCCGTGGGCTCGTCTCCTACTGAACAGTTGGAGGCGAAACCTAGGAGGTCGGCAAACCTCCTTGGATGAACAACGAACTCAGCATTGAACAGACGGAAGGAAATGGTCGTACCTGTTGAGCATCTATCCAAGCGGAGAGTCATCAGGAATTCTTGTGTGAGAAGGATGGATCCTTCTCCTATGATGTTTGAGAATTCCAGCCATCCCACGTTGTCGAATGCTTGCGTAAATGACTCCAACATACCTATAGTGACGAGGAAGAAGGCGTCGAAGTACCTCGTCCGCCCAAAAGTCTTGGTGGTGAGGACCTGCAACTTCTGTGCTTCCTCGTCGCTCTGGATGTTAATGTCCTGCAAGGTGAGAAGACAGCGCGGTGGCTGTGATGACATTCCTTCATCCTGCTCCTACTCCTGGTGGCTTCTGGCACCACTGATCGACATCCTGTCGGATGGCACTGGAGTCCTAGAACTCCCGCTCTGCGAGTGAGAGCGCGATCCTGACGAGGATGGGAACTTGAGGTGCAGTCCCCTTCCCTATGTTGCTCAGGGCTCTCTTGGCTTTCCTGAAGAATGAAGACATCCTGCAAACAATGCTAAGAGACAAAAGAACACACAAAGAACAGCAGCTAAAAATATTAGCGTTAGCAGGTTGCTCAGGGCTCTCTTGGCTTTCCTGAAGAATGAAGACATCCTGCAAACAATGCTAAGAGACAAAAGAACACACAAAGAACAGCAGCTAAAAATATTAGCGTTAGCAGTTAGTCGTCCAGAAGTCAGTCGTCTAGAAAGTTAGTCATCCATGCGGGGTAGAGCCTCCACAAACCGTTCAAAAAGTGAGGGTGTAGCACTTATTTTATTTAGGCAGAAATTTGACGAAGTGCTGGAATTTAAACTAAGTGCTAAGAGAGTGCTTAGAGGGAGAGAGAGAGAGAGAGACAGTGAACGCGTTGCCGATCGGTGTGAGGATTGAGCGCTGCGTGCATGCGTATTTATAGTCACGCGGGGGAGCATGCATGCATGAGAGACAGAGGCTGGGCGGCCTAAGGTAGGGGCTGGGCAGCCTGCAGGGTAGGCCGGGTGGCCTGGGGGCTATCCTGGTGGGTGTCGTGCATGATGATGGGACATGAGCGGTGCGAGGGGGCTTGGCTGGTTGGCCTCTAGTGCTTAGGCGTTTCGGTGTTTTGTGATTAGAGAGTGCACGAGATCCATGAGGGAGCAGCAGGGGGCCGGGCGACCTGAAGGAAGGCCGGGCGGCCTGACTTGTGCGTATGAGGGGGGCCGGGCGGCCCCAGGTGGGGCCGGGCGGCCTCGAATTTTTTTTCGAGATATAAGACGTAGAAATAAATCCTTATGCAGAGGAAAATTTTAAACTAATGCAAAACTTTTAAATTCAAACATGCAGTGGTATAATGAAAAATTCTTGCGCGGAAATTAAATATGCAGCGAAGGGTAATGCCAGTTTACCTCCTGGTGAGGGCAAGTCATACCTTTTGCTCAGAGTCAGCACTTGACGGAGACTTAGTGGCCATCTGTGCTGTAGCTTTTGCGCCCCATACCTTCTTTGTTGCCACAGCCTTTTGTTTCTGAGTTTTATTCTGGGTCTTTTCTGGCTTGGCTTTTGGCGATTCATCTTCTTTCTTTCACCACTCTTTGGGTGTGTTCATTGTTGTGGCGGCGACCTTCATAACAGGAGTCTTGCCTCCTGCTTCCTTTGTCAGTGGCTTGGCCATTGAGGCACATCTTTGTGACTCGGCTCTGCGATCGGCTTTGAGCTTTCGAGCTTCTCCATCCAATAGGATCTTTTCCATTGTTAGGATGAGAGAGTCCACTTTCGACTGACTTGGTGAAAGCTCGATCTTCTCTCTAGGCATCCTCGGGGTGCCTGACACTTAAGTTTAAATGTTTTTACCTATCGGCACTGTTCTACCTTCGGCTTGAAGGCGAACGTCTCCCGCCTGCCATTGAAGTTGAGGTGGACTTGTCCAGCTCCAACGTCAATAGTGGCCTCAGCGGTGCTTAAGAATGGTCGCCCAAGGATGAGCGGCATTTTGCTATCAATCTCCATGTCGAGCACCACAAAATCCACCGGGACAATGAAGTTCCAGATTTTGACCGGAATGTCTTCAGCGATTCCGTCAAGATAGCGAATCGACTGATCCGCTAGCTGCAGGCACATAGCAGTAGGGGCAAGTGTAGCATGCATGAGTTTATCAAAGACTACCTTTGGCATGACACTCACACTTGCTCCCAGATCGTAGAGAGCTTCATCAAAATGCTAGGTCCCGATTGAGCATGAGATGGTCGGATTCCCTGGATCCTTCTTCTTCTGGGGCGGCTGGTTGAGTATAGCAGCGCTACACTCTTCTGTGAGGTGCATGACTTGTGTGGACGGCAGCGGCTTTTTGTTGCTGAGGATGTCCTTCAGGTACTTAGCGTACGTGGGTACCTGCATCGCATCTAGCAATGGGATATTGACAGATAATTTCTTAATTACCTTCACAAACTGGCCGAACTGGTCATCACAGTGATCTTTTTCTGCCTTTGAGGAAAAGGGAGCACGGTGGTGTCGTAGAACTCATGCGGAGCCGACTTTGGTGCTTCCTTAACTGGTTGTGGTTCGGCCACTTGATCTTCCTTTTATGGTTCGGCTGGCTTCTCCTATTCCTTCCCCGCATTCCTAGGATGTGGGGGGGGGGGGTCATGTGTAGACCTTCCACCCCTAGTTGTTACAGCATTAATATGTTCCTTCGGGGGTGCCTCGGGCTGACCCGAGAGCTTACCCGAAGTTGGACTAGGCAAAGCAGCAGCAAGCTGAGCTATCTGAGTTTCTAGCATTTTATTAAAACTCAACTGGTTCTAAATGGCGCTATTAAGAGTTTCCATTTGAAGTGACAGGTTTTCTAGAATTCTATCGTTCGCATGGAATTTCTTACTTATACTATCGTTCACAGCTTTTTGATCGAAAGGATTTTTATTGAATTGCTGAGAACTGCCAGAAGACGTACCTTGACCAGAGAAAGGTACATGTGGTTGCAAGTTTGAACTTGGTTGAGGACGAGGCCCGTTGTTGAAGCTATTGTTGTTGATGAAGTTAACGTACTCCGATCCATTTCCGAGGCCGGTATTCCCGCAATGCTCGCAAGTCATTCGAGAGTCCAGTGCTTGGACTGGCACAGCTTCAAGAGTATCCTCCAGCTTCTTTAGCTCTCCATCTTGACAGCCAACATGTTGGTATTGTCAATATGGTGGACTCCGCGGGGCTTATTGTTCGCCCTCTCCTATCTCCATCCTTGGTTGCTTGCCATCTTCTCTATGAGAGTGTGTGCAGCGGCAATGCTCAAGGATAAAAAGGATCCTCCAGCGGCTGCATTGAGGTGTTCTTGCGCGGTCCGGTGTAGACCGTGAAAGAAGTTCTGGATGATCAGCCACTCTTCCATACCGTGGTGGGGGCAGGCAGCGATGTACTCTTGAAGTCTTTCCCATGCCTCCGCCACCGTCTCATCAGCGAGCTGTTGACGGTTCCTTAGTGAGCTTTCTTTCCCAAGGGGAAGTATTTTGCAAGGAAAGCATTTGAGCATGCTTCCCAAGTTGCCAAGTTGTTGTGATTCAGATAGAACCACTGTTTTGCCTTCCCGATCAGTGAGAACGAAAAAAGGCGCAGTCGAACAGCATCGGCGGTTGCACCCTTGATAGTGAATGTACTGCATATCTCCAAGAATTGCTGGAGATGGCTGTTTGCATCTTCCGACGCTAATCCGCAGAATGGACTAGCTTGGACCATATGAATGACACCTGGCTTGAGCTCAAAACCTTCTCCAATGGCAACCTCAGGCCCAGTGGGGATGCTGTTGCTGGATGGGATGGAAAAGTCACGGACGGTCTTCTTGGGCACAGCCATTGTTGATGTCGGTTGCTTTGTGCTTGTGGATCCAAACTCCAGTGTTAATGGCACAGGCCTCTACCCGTGGATTGTCTTTTGACGGACTCTCCTTCTGAGCAGCTACTCTGGATTGTTTTGAAAGTTTGCCGGTAGGTCGAAACTGGTCATACACCTCTCTGTCAACCCAACAATAAAGTCAACAGAGGCAAATGAGCCCGCTAAGAAATAGCGGTATGTTATCAAGTTATAAGTACCTAGGTTTGAAAAAATCAAACGTCTGTTGCCAATTGCTTCCCCAGCAACGGCGCCAGAAAAAGCTTATTGACGTCTCTTAGCATAACAAATTTTACTCCGCAAGCGCATGGAGATTCGCTGTAGATTTTTCACCTAGAGTATTCCAGGTATCATAAATATCCATAGGAAAGCAAGGGCTAATAGGTGGAATGATATGTTCGAACTTCAAACAGTACTATAACTTAGATAAACACCAGCTATTCTTATAACGGGGGTAAGATAAACAAGATAGTGTATGGTGGGAACAGTAAATAGGGACCAAAGCTGTAAACAACTAGGTAGTTGCCTGGGAGGACAATGAGTGAGATTAAGATATCCAAACTGTATTCCTCAACTACTGCATAGGAGTATTCATGGTTGAACTGAGTTAAACAATCACGAACTAGGATCTTGCATCGAGCGAAATTCCAGGCTACACCGAGGAGGCACGGGGGTAGATAGTTGGCCAACCGAATGGCACCAGGCTAACGCCTACGGGCTTACCGAATGATGGGGTCGAATTACAGAGGCTCCCTAATGCTGTCACCAAGAGGGGCTACCAACCAGATCTGCGAGGGTAAGATGGCACACTAAACTAGTGATCAAGTGAGAACTTGATCACTAAAGTCCGTCCTTGATCAGAGGGTTAGGACTGACTTAGCCTTAGATCGAAGCCTAAGGAAAACCTATAGCACCGGCAAGTCTAGCAAGATTTAGATAACTCAAGAACAACACAAACCTAAGCCTTTGTCTAGTATGTAATATGGTACACCACACTAGGCAAGTGTAAGAAATAAAGTAAAGTATAACTCAAAGGATAGAGCAACAAAGTATATTACACTGAAGTAGCAAGAGTACAAAGATAGAAAGATACAAGAGCTTTACCAAACTCGCAGCTAACTCCAGAATCCCTGAGGCAAAGACTTAGACTCAACTTTAACTCTCAGGACTATCCTAGTGTTACTAAACTAGACAATGGTGTGTTTCACTCAACTTTCACACTTTACAAATGAGAGCTCGGGGGTATTTATAGTCACCAAGTGAGTGGGGGGTATTTATAGGGTAGGTAAGGCGATTAAGGGATAGGTGGCAGGCCAGGTGGCCTGGTAGGGAGGCCGGGCGGCCTGGCTAACCGTCGGATCTGCCGCCATACTTCAGCTTGTGGTGCATCTTCACTCCCTAAGTTGGTTGCATGGTGGTTAAGGCGGTTATCTCTGTGTTTTCTCCCGAACCATTGGATCTCACTTGTGTTTCTTCCTTAGCCGCAGGATTGAAGTGTTGAGGATTGCTGACTTCACCAATCCAGGTGCTGGATTGATGATGTGGCAAGGCCTTCCGGTTGATTGCATGCGACTTTCGTGGATTCCACCTTAGAGATGTGTTGACATGGCATGTGTGTGCATGCAGGTCGAAGTTGGTGCCAATTGGGCCCAGACACAGGCTGCATCCTGGAGGTGGGGTCGAACGGCCTCTGGTGGGGCCGGGCAGCCTGGGGACTTAGCCATGTGGCCAGTCACTTCCTGGTTTGGCTGCATTTTACCATGTTTGAGTATGTTTTGTCACCTGCATTCAAATTTTCCAACACAACTCGTGGAGATATGTTAGTAGCAAAGGTTTGTCCATACTTTGATGCATTTCCCTTCGTAATCATGGATAGTTGATGGTCGTAGATAGTGCAATAATGACCGTCAACACCAATCGACCTCTAACCGACTTAGGGAGGCAATATGGAGCACTGGATGCAGAGAGGCGGTGGATCCAAGGGTGGAGCTGGCCGCCCGGCCTTGGGTGGGGCTGCCCGGCCTCCCTACCACACCGCCTGGCCTATCTAGTGTCTCCTTTCAACCCACTTAACTGCCCAAACCGACCTACCTCATGTATAAATGCCCCCTCCACTCGAGTGGGTATAAATAGGTCCATAGGCCTCATTTGTGAAGTGTGGAATTGGAGTGAAATACACCATTGTCTAGTCTAGTAGCAATAGGATAGTCATGGGAGTTATAGTTGAGTCTGAGTCTTTGCCTCAGGGATTCCAGAGTTAGCTTCAAGTCTTGGTAAAGCTCTTGTATCTTTTTATCTTTTGTACTCTTACTACTCCAGTATAATATAATTCATTGATCCGTCTTTTAGTTATACTTTACTTTATTTCTTACACTTGCCTAGTGTGGTGAACCTTACTGCACAGTAGACTAAGGCTTAGGTTTGTGTTGTTCTCGAGTTACTCGAATCTTGCTAGACTTGCCGGTGCCATAAACTTGCCTTAGGCTCTGATCTAAGGTTAAGTTAGCTCTCACCCTCTGATTAAGGATGAGCTTTAGTGATCAAGTTCCCACTTGATCACTAGTTTCGTCATCTTACCCACGCAGATCTGGTTAGTGGCCCCTATTGGTGACAGCATTAGGGAGCCTCTGTAATCCAACCCTGTTGTTCGATAAACCGTAGGTGTTAGCGAGTTGCTGTTCGGTTGGCCAACTATCTACCCCTGTGCCTCCTCGGTGTAGTATGGAATTTCGCTCGACGCAAGACCCTAGTTCATGTTCAGTTAACTTAGTTCAACCGCAAATACTCCAATGCAATAGTTAAGGAATAGAGTTTGGATATCTTAATCTCGCTCGTTATCCTCCCAGATAAGTATACCTAGTTGCTGACCACTTTGGTCCCTGTTTACTGTTCCCACCATACACTATCTTGTTATCTTACCCTCAGTGTAAGAATAGCTGGTATTTATCTAAGTTATATAGTACCGTTGAAAGTTTGACATTTCATTCCACCTATTCGCCCTTACTTCCCTATTTATTTTTACGATACTCGGAATACTCTGACTGAATAAGCTACATCAAATCTCCATGTGTTTGCAGAGTAAAATCTGTTATGCTAAGAGACATCAACAACAGACATCAAAGCAGAGAATGAAGAACCGTGAAGTGGGGGGTTAGTAGTTGCCTCTCTAGAGGCAGTAGCCAAGATCAAGCTCTTGGACCTGGTACAAGTGAGAGATTCTCTCAACTTGTAATCCACTTCTGTGGCCTTGAGCTTACTGTAAAGAGCCTCAACTCCAATCATGTCATAGGCCTTTGACTCGATAATCGAGTTTGCCTTGATCTCCCATATTTTCCTATCCAATGCATACAACTACTTAATGGCCTGCTGATGGTCGGAGAATGGGATTGCCTCAGGGCTAGAGTTGACGCGTAACTTGTTGTTGATCGATTGGAAACGACCAAACAAGTCATCGATGGACTCCCCAGGCTTCTAAATGAAATTCTTATATTCGCGCCTGAAAGTCTCAAATAGATGGCCCTTGATCGTAGCAGTAGCCTCATGGTGTGCACTCAGTAGGGACCATATCTGACGAGCAATCTCGAGGTGACTCACTTTCTCATAATCAATTGGACCAAGACCTGAGAAGAGAAAGTTGACAGCCTTGGCATTTGCCTCATGCTGAGCCATAATAGCAGGAGTAGTACGCTCTGCAGCTGGAAGAATCATGAAAGTTATACTCTAAGTATCATCTCATATATCTTGGCTCTGGCTAAGCAAGAAAGCTTTCATCCTACCCTTCCAGTAGGAGTAGCCATCAAAGCCAAGGGTTGGAATCTTCCCACAGTGAGTCATGGTCACTACTAGTTTCTCACGGTAAAGGTATGAAGAAACCTAACTGGCTCTGATACCACTTGTAAGACCATAGACTGTGACTAGAGAGGGGTGAATAGGAGCAGTTAAAAACTCAAACTCAAAACCCCTGAGCGGGTACATAGAGAAAACTTACTAGATACCATCCACTAAACAGATACGTGTCTAGTAAGCACTTAATGCCGTCCACTGAAAGCAAGCGAAAGCACTAAACTCAACGATCACAGAATGACCGCAAGCCAAGTCAAGCAAAGGACCTTGCAAAAGTCGCCCACTAGCCACTCAACATACCGAAGCATGCCTTACTGAAGATCAGCAAGTGAAGACTATGGACATGTAGTGGTTGACAGCAAAACAAGGTCGAAAGCAAAGCATCCAAGGCAAATAACCTCCAAAGCAACAAAAAAGACACCACCTAGAGACCGCCAAGATCTCTTAGCAAATGAGGTGCTAAAGACCTTAGGAATGATCCTAGGCACCCCCAAAACCACCCGAACAAGCCATAAGCCCTAGAAACAAATTAAACCAAATCCGGCGATAAAACCACTGCTACCACCGGACTATCCATCACCTTCTACTGGATAGTTCGACAGCCTATTTTCAGGCAGAGAGGGTTGCAAAGAAAAATGCCAAAACCTAGTCAAACGGACTCTAAAAATCATGAAAGTTTAGCCATAGGCTCACAAAAACATGGGGATAAACATACTAAAAATGGAAAACATTTGGAGGAAGTTAGGTCCACCGGACTATCCGGTGAAGTGGCACCGGACCGTCCGATGTACCAAGAAAGCTGCCTACGTTCTTGAGTTTGCAAAACTTAAACATGACCAAACCTTCTTCGATCTCCATGAAATTTGACAAGGGCTATCCTATAACTATTCTAAAGCTATTCCCAAAAGATATACTCAAAAAGATTAATTTTAATTAATTAATTAAAATACAAAATCCAAAATTAGACCTGTTAGCATTCTAAGCTCAAAAGTATAGTTTAGTTAAAGTAAAAAATTGCTTTATGTATACTTAAATCGTATAAATAGGAGGTTATAAATGACTTAAGTCATATAAATAGGGGTAAACGGGGCTTCTGATGTTTCATAGAAATTGTTTATAACGTCAGAGTAAAAAGAAACTAATTTTGTAAGGAGAAACAAAATATCTCTCATTTCCGACATGAACAGATTTTTTTTGGATTACTGGGAATTTCATATCTCATAAAGTGGGAAATATTTGGGCAAGAAAGGGGAAAACTCAAAAACGACTTGCTCATGTCAATCCTGCGGGACTGAGATTTTCTAAGACATAATCTCCGTGTTCTTGCAAGTCCAAAAGAGCCAAAAGAACATGATTAACTCATGGGCAACACAAATCACCAAAAGCCTTTAAGTTTCATCCAAAATCTAAACTAGAGAGGTGGAAGGGAGAAGGCTGCACACAAGGACTCGAATTGCTGCTGAATCTTGATGTATAGAAGATGGGAAATCAGTTCATACAATGATCCTACAGCCTACCACACTTCATCGTCCCACTGATGCAAAGTACTAGCCCTAGGGGACTCCAAATCCTAGATAAGCACCTGATTCTCTCTCTAAGCACTTGGCTGCTAGGAAATGCTAAGCCTAGCATTTCAAGAGGTAGGAAGAGACACCTAGATGACCAGCCACAAGTCTATTTATACCCTAGGCCTAACTGACTCTGTTTACACTAAGACCCTATATTACAAATGCCCAGAGGGGCTAAAACGTAAATGATATGAACGGAAAACTATGATGACATCTGGATATTCTTCTTCTCCACACCTGACTCAGATGTACACCACGTAGCTAGTAGTCTAGAAGCTTCCCCCCGGTTTTGAAGTCTAAAACTGGGAAACTTTATTCTGCGGGCTTCCTAGGCTGGGTCTTGGCCCAATCTGATATAATGATGAGTTTAGGTCCACTCATCAAGTCTTGGGTAACTTGGATGGAAGTTTTGAGCCGAATCTGCCAAAGCTCTCTCGCACATCTTCACGCCACACACTCGGGTTGGAGCTCCATGGATGCACCTGGCTTGTCCTGTCTATCAGAGCTGCCTCACTGTCCATCGGAGGACTTACACCACCGTTGTCGATCTGCCCCTCCGTGTGCCGAGCTCCCATAACCGACAAACGCCGAGCCTTTGCCTCAGTCCATCGTGGTCTTCTTCCCGTGTCCATCTAGGTCTTCATCTCCTACCTCTAGTCCAATGGAGGGCCTCCTGTCTATTAGAGGACTTGTGCTAGTTGACAATCACTCATCACACCAAGAGAGCAATGAGGCATGTCCATTGGCTCTCAAGGAAGAGAAAAATGTGGCTGATGTTTTCGGTGGAGCAGTGTACCCCTGTCTCTCTCAAACCTGTGTCCTCCAGTGGGCAGCCTCGACGTATAGGGTATAAGAAGAAACAGAATGTTTTTGATGCGTAAGTGCCTCCTGCTCTCTTAGCACCCATTTATCATTTGAACTTGCTAGTGACTCATAGTTCTCTGTAGAGGTGCTGATATTCTGCTCAAAGCTTCAAAAGGAAGTAAGAAGGCTACTCCGTGCAAATAAATGGATGCTCAAGGGCGACCCTGTGTGGGTCTTAACCAAAAAAGTGCGGAGAAATAGTCAGGCAAAACTCTCAAGTCGGTGGGGGGAGCCCCCAAGGATAAACATGTAGATGCAAGCTTGAGGAGAGTGCTCAACAATTCTCCCCCAAACCCTACTCCTAATCTAGAACCACACCTAATAAGAGCACCCCAGGATCTGGTGAAGCATCAATGTGCTCAATGATTGCCTCTTTTGATTCTTGTTTTGCTTTGCGCTTCACCCTTTGCGAAAGAAATCCAGAAGACTGGTAATACCACATGTACTTTGAGTAGTGGAGCTACCGGCGAGTCCCAAGTTGAGCCATATAAGGGACGAATGGTGGTCGACCGAGCCCCCAAGCTTGCCATTGAACTTCTTATGAGTATAGGCATACTTGGTAACTCATAGTGTGATGTTTCCTTGTTGTTGACTCGCTGCTTCTCCCCAGGGACCCATCCAGGAGATGCTCAGGGTCTATGATGAGAACGCCCAATTGAAAAGAGAACTTGCCAATGCTAAGGCCTTAGCGAAAGGTAATTTGTACTCGCCTCTTGAATTAAGCTTCTTTTACTTTGTTTTGGCCTTGATTGTGTCGACTGCTTTGCAGAAAAAATTTAGCTAATGAGCCGTGTCTCCCACAGGTGCTGTGATTAGGCCAATACCATCAGCACTCTAACTAAGGAGAAAGATGCAGCAGAGGCCAAGTCCTCATGTTTGAAGGCCGAGCTTGCGAACCTCAAAGCATCATACGAGGTAATGTCTAAGGATCTTAACATATACTATAAGCTGCTTGCCGGAGCCCAATCTTTACTTTCAAAACATTCAGAAAAAGGCCCTTGAAGACATGTCCAAGTATATGAAGGAAATTGAGGCATGCTCTGAGGCTCGTTAGAAGGACTTGCCGAAGGATGCGAACAAGCTCACAGATAGGCATGCCGAGGAGTGCGGCAAGGATGCTGAATTGCTCAAACTGTAGACTACCAAGATCGGTGAGCTAGAAACTGAGAGGGATCGGCTCGCTGGTGGCATAACTACTCTTTTGGATGTCCTTGCTCCTGAGGACAATCTGAGACCGATTGTAGAACATGTTGATCATGCTCTTGAGAATGCTGAGAAGTTCTTCTAGGGAGCGGTGAAGGATGTTGTCTGGATGCTGCTACCACGATCAAAATTCACTTCCCTGAGGTAGATCTCGCAGTGGCGGCCAGTGGTCATAAACACGGGACCACCACAGAGCAATTTGGTAGCTATGTAGCAGCTGCCAGGCCACATGGTGACTATGCTGCTAAACAATTTGTATTTGCCCAGTCAAGGATTGATGTGATGTAATTAAAACCTTATGGTTTGTTACTTGTTTGTATGGATGATTATGGGGTCCGAGATCTCAACTTGTATGTTGTTTCGCTATCTTTTCATGCCTTTCCGAGTGCTTGGGACTATGGCATTGTAGCTTTTTACCATGCGGCTAGGGGACTTGAGTGCTTTAGGACTTAGCCCTAGTCACTACAACTTCAATTGTAGCAGACGTCTTAAGACATTGGGTGCTTCAGACTCTTAATAGACGTAGAGTGCTTTTCAGTTTTTGCATCGGATGCTTAGGATCTGGATGCTAATTGATTCATATCAACTTCAGTTCTAGTAGATGTCTTATGACATTGAGTAGCTGGGACTCTTATTCCAGGCAGCGCGAAGACTTGATCGACTGGGTGCATTTGACGTGTCCTTACATTCATTACAACTTCAGTTGTAGCGGAAAGTCTTGAGACTTTGAGTGCTTAAGACTCTTTATATACGTAGATAGCGCGTTGGGATATGTTTCATCAGTCAATTCATTGTAGCTTTAGCTGCAGTGGGAGTCTTAGGACACAAATGCTTAGGACTGTTATTGTAGGCCTGAGCATCGAGTGGTTTAGCACTCAGCTCAATCATTACAACTTATGTTGTAGCGAAATGTCTTTAGACATTGAGTACTTAAGACTCTTAGATGAAGAGAAAACAAGAGAGTTGAATGCTTCTGATTCGCTTTTATTCATTACAAACTTCAGTTGTACACGATGTCTTGTAACATGAGCACTTCGGGCTCTTACAATGTAGGCACTCAAATGTGCATCATTGAGTCTTCAGACCTAGGAGAATTACGTCAAATAGTTGAGTCTAAGGACCACTCGGCCTATGCATAGAACCACCATAGGCTGTCGGCGTTCCATGTGTTGTTGAGTTTCACCTTGTCTTCATCTTCAAGTTTGAGTGTAGCCAGGCCGAGTACCTCTGATATGATGTATGGCCCCTCTCATGGGGAGCTTAGCTTGCTCTGGTCCATGGTAGTGTTCTTCTGTTTCAGTACTAGATCGCCTATGTTGAAAGTATTTGTCTTGACATTCTTGTCATAGTACCACTTCAGTGACTGCTGGTACTTAGATGCTCATAGAACCATGTCGGGATGGTCCTCTCCTAGCATGTCGATGTCTTGTAGCCCTGACTTTTTGATTTCTGTGATGTTGTCGAAAGCTACCCTTGGAGCCTTGTGAATCAGGTCTCCTGGGATAATTGTCTCTGACTCGTAGACCATGAAGAATGGGGTATGGCCGTCGATTGCTTTGCTTGGCTGAGTAGGGTAGTTGCTGCAGCCATTTGCCGTCATACTTCTTGAGCTTGTCGAAGATGCGGGGTTTGAGTCCTTGCAGGATCAGTCTGTTGGCCCTTTTGACTTGCCCGTTGGCTTTGGGGTGGCTGTCTGAGGTGTAATGAACATTTATAGCACAGCTGCTACAATATTCTTTGAACTCTCCCCCATGAAGTTGGTTCCTAGGTCTGTTATTATTTCTGATGGGATGCCGAACCTGCGGATTATTTCCTCGATGAAATCTGTTGCTTTTCTGGCTGTGAGGGCATTTATAGGCTTGTACTCAATCCACTTCGGGAATTTATCAACTGCTACCAAAACGTGGATGTAGCCGCCTGGAGCTTCCTTGATGGGACCGATCATGTCCAGCCCTTAGCATGCAAATGGCCATGATAGAGAGATGCTCCGCGTCGCGGATGCGGGTTGATGCTATTGGCGAGCGAAAAACTGAGGCCCCTCGCACATTCTAATTCTTGTTTAGGCATCTTGTTTGGCAGTTGGCCAATAGAAACCTGCTCTAAAAGCCTTGCCAACCAATGTTTCCACCCTACGTGGTTGCCACAGAAGCTAGAGTGTATTTCGCCTAGTAGATCTAGGCCTTCCTCGTGGGAGATGCACTTCATCAATATGCCTGACGAGACTGCTCGCTTGTTGAGTTGATCTCCTATGAGGGTGTAGCACTTTCTTCATCTGTGGACTCTGTCACCCGCTGCCTTAGGTTCCAAAAAATTGCATCTACATGTACTCGGCTATTTTGGAGCACCATTCTACCGAGATGATGAGCACTGTTGTGCCTCCTCCCGTTCGCCTTCCTTTACTATTGGAGATTCTAGGACTTGGACGAAGATACCAAGAGGTACTTCTGCCCGTGTGGATCCCAGCTTAGCCAGTACATTTGCAGCGACATTGTCGTCTCTAAAGACATGATGGAACTCGAGCTCTAGGAATTTGCTTTCCAACTTTTGGACCTCCACACAATAGGCCCTCATTTTATCAGTCGTGCAGCTCTAGTCCTTGTGCACCTGGTTGATTGCTATGAGGGAGTCGCCGTATATGAGGAGTCGGTTGATGCTGAGGGACTCTGTGATGTGCAGGCCATGTATCATTGCTACGCATTCAGCCGCATTGTTGCATGCTTTGAACTTCAACTACAACACATACTTGAGTTGCTCACCTTTGGTATACATGAGTTGGACGCCTGCACCTGCCCCTCTAGTTTTAAAGATCCATCGAAGTACATTACCCAATGCTCGGGTCGCTCTGGGTTTGCTAGAACTTATTGCTCTGTCCACTCTACCAAGAAATCTATCAGGGCCTGAGACTTGATTGTTGTTCTGGGCTTGAAGTCAATGCCAAAAGTGCCAACTCACAAGCCCACTTTGCTATCCGTCCTATGGCTCCTTATTGTGAAGTATGTCGCCAATGGGAAACGATGTGATAACCACAACTCCATGCTCTTCAAAGTAATGTCGCAGCTTTTGAGCAGTGATTAGCACTGTGTAGAGTAGCTTTTGTACTTGAGGGTACCTGACCTTGGACTTGCTCAGCACTTCACTGATGAAGTATACCTGGTGCTGAATCTCGTGAATGTGCCCGGGTCCTGGCGTTCAGCGACAAGCATGGAGCTAGCAACGTGCGTGGTGTTGGATAAGTACAAGTATAGTTCTTCCGCCGCCTGATCTCCCTTGGCTTAGATTAGGGTTGTGAGCACCTGTGCTTTAGTGAGGAATAGCTTCAACTCATCCAAGGCCTATTGCACATCTTCTGTCCACTTGAAAGAGTATGTTTATTGAGGAGCTTAAAGAATAGGAGCCCCTTTTCACCGAGTCATGATATGAAATGGCTGAGTGCCACCATGCACCCTATGAGCTTCTACACTTTCTTAAGGGATGTTGGCAGCTTCATGCTAGTGATTGATGCTATCTTCTTTGGGTTGGCCTCGATGCCCCTGTTGCTGACAATGAATCTAAGGAGCTTGCCAGACAGGACACCGAAGACACATTTCTCTGGGTTTAGCTCCACTGGTACATGCGTAGGCTGCTAAATGTCTCTTCTAGATCCCTGTTGAAATCATCTGGGTCTTTTGTCTTGACTACCACATCATCAACAAAGACTTCCACATTCCTGCCTCATTGCTTAGCGAGAAAGGCATATATACATCTCTGGTAGGTAGCTCCGGCATTCTTCAAGCCAAATAACATCGTCTTGTAGCAATATGCTCCATACAGCGTGATGAAGGAAGTCTTCGCTTGGTCCTTGGGTGCTAGGGAAATCTGGTGGTAGCCTAAGTAGCAGTTGAGGAAAGACAACAAGGAGCACCCAGTGGTGGAGTCTACCACTTGGTCAATGCGTGGCAAGCCGAAGGGATCCTTTGGGCAGTGTTTGTTGAGCATGGTATAATCAACGCACATTCTCCACCCTTTATTGTTCTTTTCAAAATGAGTACATGATTGGCCAACCACTTAGGGTGGAATACTTCTTTGATAAAACCAGGCACTAAAATCCATGCTACTTTTAACCTAATAGCCTCCTTCTCATTGGAGAACCAGTGTAGCTTCTGCTTGACTGGCTTGGCATCTGGAAATATCTTTAGTTTGTGCTCGGCCAACCCCCTTGGGAAGCCAGGCATATCAGATGGTTGCTAGGCGAACATGTCCCAATTGGAGCAGAGGAGTTGGACGAGCGCGTTGTGATGCCCCGGCATCTCGAAAATCTTAACACGTGATTAGATTAGCGGTAGTCAGAGATTTGGCTTAGTAATGTTTAGAGAAGAGCAACAACTAGGTTAGTAAATCACAAAGTCAAAAATTTTCAGTAAAATATGAAAAACCCCTGAGTGCATTTGTAACTATAGTTTAAAATATGATGTGTTTTGGACCAAACTCTCTATAACAAACTTGTAGACAATTTTAGGTAGATCAACTTTGTTATTGGGTGTGGTGACATGCATAAAGGTTTGCAAGATGTTTTAGCTCCTTTTCTATCTTCTAGTGAATTCTGTCCAAATAGACCTGAATGGAAAATTCAAATTTTGAGCAATCAAAAGTCCCTATCATGCAAAACATCATATAAGAAAGTTGTAGATAATTAAAAACCACACAACATTAGTATAATACTCTTTCTCTGAAAATGAGCATAAAATAGACTTTAGGAATTTCTAAGTTTGTATTAAACTTTGGTCAAACTGGAGTCAGCAGGTTCAATTCAAATTTGATCATATTTAAACTTGGAATCTGATGTTTCTCCTTTTGACAAAGTTATAGATCTGGAAGAGTAGAACAACTTTTGTATTTTTGGTTTTGTCAAATTCGGCCCCTAGGATGTTCAAAAACAACAATTTCTAAAACATGTCTCAGCAGTCAAACAGTATTTTTCTTTTTCCCGAATTATTTTTCCTTCGTGTCACTGACAGGTGGGTCCCACTCGGCCGACCCACCCGCCACGCGGCGCCGGCGCTCGGCGCTGCCGGCCACGCGCCGCTCGCCACCGCGGGAGCGCGCCGCCAGCGCACCGCGCCAAGGCCCCGCGCCCTGCCCCTGCCCGCCCGGCCTGCCCCTGCCCCTGCCCGCCCGGACTGCCCTGCCCTACCCCGCCCGGCGATAAGGAGAAGGAAGCCGAGCTCCCTCTCCCGCCCAGCTCTTCCTCTGCGCGAACAGAGCGCGCCCGCCATGACCGACGAGCTCGAAGCTCGCCGTGCCCGCTCCTCCGCTGCGCCCCACGCCACCTGAACCCCTCCTCCGGCTGCGCCACACTCCTGCGCACCCGAAGCACGAGGCGGCGTCGCCTTTCCCCTCTCCATTCGGCAGATCAAGCTCCCGCCCCGAAGCACGCGACCTCGGAGTTCATCTTCGGTTCACGCGCGTTCCCCGTCGATTCGGGCCACCCCAAGCGACGAAATCAAGGGGGAACGGTAGCACATGATCGGGAACATCTTCCTGGAGCAACTCGGCTCCAAGCGCGTGCCCCCACGCGACGCGCCGCGCGCGGGAACCCCGGCGACCGCGCGCCCTCTCTGTCGGCCGGAGGTAGAAGATGGCGTTTTTTCGATTTAGCCCCTGGACTTTGCTGCTTTCACGTTTCCATCTCCTGCACTATTCACTGAGTCTTGCAGATCTAACGATTCAGACCCTGATGTTAGTGGATAATCATGTTTAGGTCCCGGACTATACAGATTTTCGATTTAATGTGTTTTATTAGGCTGAAAACTTTGGAAATTCGTAATAAATCAAATAAAAATCAGAAAAATATAAACTTTGTTGCATTGTATTCCTATTAAATAGATCTATAGAATGGATATGATGGTTGAGTAGGAAAAGACCTTTTTGCCCCTGTTAATGTGCGTGCATGAAAAACCTTAGTAAATAGGAAATGTGGGTAAAATGAGCTTCAAAAATTATGAAATTTGGGCAGAGACCTTATTAACATGTGTAGGCTCTGTCTAAATTTTGGTAGCCCTAGCATTAACTGTTTAATTACTATTTTGCCCTTGTCTTATATTTAAGCATATATTAATTTAGAAAAAGATTGCTATGGAGAAAAATGCTCCATGTGACTTTAGGGGTTTGATATGAGCTTTAGATTATGAACATGACTCATTGTTAGAATAGGAGGTGGTGCATGTAAGGTTGTGACTCTGATTTGGAAATAGTAGAAATAATGCAATTTTACGTAAATAATCGAAAATGTGAGACCAGAATACCTAATAAAAACCCCCACACTTATTATAGTAATCTTAAGGACTAAATAACTAATGCATGTTTTATCGGCTCACATCGCCATGTTAGGTTTATGATCGACAACTTAACTCCTGTATATGTTCTTGTGAAATTGCACATACACGATTGCTTCGGGTCCATCAAAGTAGTATTAATACTAGTGCCAGTCGGGAGGTTTTGGTTGAGCTAGTAATCCATTACCTGCGTAACTAGAGGTTTGCCTTATATTTTGCTTAACCAGTTGTATGCTTGATGATCGTGCATCTCATTCACTATGTCATGCATAGCATTCATATAGCAACGCTTATTGCAGATACGTGATTGAGAAACAAGTACGGGAGCTACTTTAAGCAATGGTGTTCCAGAAGATCAAGTAAGCCCCAGACACGACCTGGAGAGCCCATCAGTCGTGTTTGGAAGGAGGAGTTGTCCAAGTGATCAAGGGGTTGCCTGGGGCAAAGCCTCACAACCCGGCAAACTAACCTAGCTTAGTTTGTTGGCTTGATAAAAATAAGCAAAGGTAGGCAGGACCATAAATTTCCCAGCTAATGTTATCTTGATTGATGATTACGCATCCGCATTAGGAGTTGATTGAAAACCTTTGCATTAGACTCCCTGGCCGCCCTGGCCCTAGCACCTATATATAGAGTCGTAGGACGAGTTGCCTAGGCTCTGCTAGGTGCGAGTAGACACGAGTGAAAGGAGTCACTCGTCGCGTAGGTGGTTTCAAAAATCCCAAAACTTTTACCATCGAAGAATTAATATTGTGCTCATGACTTAAATGGAGACCGGGCGGAGAATAATTTTATTATGTGGTGTGTGTTTGGCTCCGCCCGAGTCGCATAAGGCCCGTTCGCTGTTCGCCTGCTGATCGGCATAACATTGCTAGAGTGCTTAACCGGGAAATGGGACCGGTGAAGTCTTACCTGGGTTTGTCCGGAGTTTTCGAGGCTCCGCCCATCCACTTGCTGGAGGCCGATGGGCCCGGGGGCGCTTGTACTCGAGGGAGGGCTGACCCGGTGCGGCCGTGGTATCGCTCCTAAGGGAGGGCTGACCCGGTGCGGCCGTGGTATCGCTCCTGAGGGGGCACAACCCGGGGGTTAGGTGGGGGCGCTTTGAATCTTGGGACAAGACAGGTGGAGATGGGGGCTATATGTGGGAACGCGATGGCTAGTAAGCATATACCCCTGGCATGATAGTTATTCCCGGGAATTAAAATCGATTCGAATCGCTGATGCCCACCAGGTGTGGGAATGCTGATAATGCACACGGGCAACGTAGTAACTACTTGAATATATTATGTCCGTTACTCATGTTTTCAAATACAACATGTTTGTATTGTATTGCTTACATTTCTACAAGTTGTTATGGAGTTATATGCAAAAGATGAATCTTGATATTTTATATTGATATACCACTGTTTAAAATCAATGGCTAAGGATCCAAAGGTTAGTACGCAAGCTTTGCGTCAGCCGTAAGCCAATCCATTAAGTCCTACTGAGTAATTAGTACACAGGGTTTGCCCCCACCTTTTGAGAACAGGTACCGACGACATCTGGACATCTGCTTGGAGTAGGGTAGTACCGGTGGGCTCGGTGCTGCTCGTCTCGATCAACGTTGCATGAAGACTAGTAAAGTATTTTCTTCCGCTGTGAGACGTTTTCAAATTCGCTTCCACTGTCTGATTCAAACTTGCCTTTCGTATGGTAATATGTTGAAACTTATATTATTATTTCGAATCGGTTTGTAAAACAAGCTTATATATGCTATATTCAACTGCCTGAGATGATGTATCTGTTGTGGCTCCATTGAGGGCTGGATGTGTATGATGTCGGTTCCTCTGGGAAAAGGTAATATCGGGGGTCGAATGACTCTCGACGGACGACCGGGTTTAGTTCGGTCTAATCGCACTGCAAGCCAGAGGTGGCAGGTGTGCTTAGCCCGGATTAAATCGGCGGTTCCGCCACAGCTGGTATCAGAGCCGATCATACACAGACAACAGACATATCATCCAGTTTTGATTTGCAAACCTATTTTCGAAAATCCTTTTCGAAGTATTTGAAAAATGAGAGTATCGATATGCCCATATTAAGGATGTTAGTGAAATACCAGGTGACATCGCTAACATTCTGACCTAGATAGAACTCATATGCATATTCGGCGCTTTGGGAAGCAACATTTCGGCCATAGCTATCCCCAGTACTGGTGGAGCGCTATTGGGATTTGCGGACTGTTGCGAACCCTGTATTCATGCTGATAGGGCAGAACTCTTTAAGGGGGGTGGTCACGCCATTGGAGTGTTTCGTGACCACTTTTCCTTCGACCAAAATTATAGCTAGATCTTGTTGGCCACTGTTTCTCTCCCCAGAAATTCCCCAGTACTGGAGGAAGACTGGGTGTGTTGGGAGAAATGGCGCCACTACGTCGTCCACCAGACGTAGTTTAAAGAAATTCGTGGATACCACTTCTAGGGTTAGAGTGGTAATGTTTGGTCGTGGTAATGATGTTGGTATGAGCATGCATTTTTCTGCAGGTACACTAACCACGTGCGAAATTAAGAACGACTAGAGAACGACTAGTTGCATTAGGGAGTGCCGTGCATATATGTCACCGAATACTCGCTAGGTATATAATTATACATAGGGTGTGTGATGTGAGACCGAATAGGGCGAATCATGCATCATGACATCATGTCTTATCTCATGCATTGTTTTTGTTACTTAAGAGTGACTAGGAGAATATTGCGTTGAGTGTGTGTTAATATTGTATTGATACGTAGCTCAAAGTACAAAAAGAACTGGTAGAAACTAAGCAAGCAACTTGACTAGTACGCTTGGGTTGTCGCAATTTTTCTATACCTAATTCATTCTAAATATGAAACGTTTAATAAATGCAGGTCAAATACAATAAATTTGTCGATCGGTCCAAAAATCAAACCCGTCTCGAAGTTACCGATGCTACACACGTTAGAAACATACCATAGCCTTGTGCCATCGTTTTGCGAAAAATCACTTATCGGCATATTTTCTAAACACGTAAACGCGGAAAACACTATGCCCACACCAAGTTTTCAAAACTCTTGAACTTACGGAAGCCTTGTTTTTCCTGCCACAGATGTCGCAGCCTTTTGACTTATGTCCTGATCACCCCGAGCCCACGAAGGCTAAAACAACAGCCCCTGCAAGTCTAAAGAAGAAGAGAAAAGTGGGAGAATCTTCTACTAATACGGCTTCAGTTCAACATCTGCGACCTGGCCTGGTTTTGTTGAAGGGATTCGTCAAGCCTGAAGATCAAGTCAAGATAGTTCGTACATGTCGACAACTAGGTATTGGTCCAGGAGGATTCTATAGGCCTAGTTTCAAGAACGGAGCCAAGATGAAGCTATGGATGATGTGTCTAGGGAAGAATTGGGATCCAACTACAGGTCTCTATGGGCCAACGCATCCATGCAATGGTGCCCAAGTCCCTGTGATACCAGAAGCTTTCAAGACAATTGCTCAAACAGCAAACTCAACGGCAAGCGAATTTCCTCAGATCAATCCTGACATATGTATCATTAACTACTACAACAACGTCGGGAAGCTCGGACTCCATCAAGATAAGGATGAATCAGAAAGAAGCATCAACCAAGGTCTACCTATCATCTCAATCTCCCTAGGCGACACGGCAGAATTCCTGTTCAGCGATACTCGAGACAAGGATAGAGCGACCAAGGTCAACCTCGAGTCTAGCGATGTTCTTATACTCGGTGGAAGATCAAGACTACTGTTCCATGGCATTTCCCATGTGAAGCCTAACACTGCACCGACATGGCTAAAAGAAGAAACCGGTCTTCGTCCAGGACGCATCAATCTCACATTTAGGCAGTACTAGCTGGGTACCAACTAGTACGATAAAGTTTGGGAACAAGCTTATGTATTAGAAGGTTTAACCTGCGTAAAAAAAAAAAACCTCAGGTGTCCGGCTCTATAAAGTCAACTTGTATCTTGTTCCTATGGTTAAATGTACTCCTAGTCTTATAGTGATAGCACATGGAGCTTTTTCTTTAAAACCCTTGTCGTTCATGCGCTTCGAACCCTTGTGATCGAAGAAATCCTAGTCTATTTGCACTGTATTCCACTGTTCGTTAATTACTTGCTCCAAACTTTGTAAATCAAGGAACTTGTTTTACAATGGGATTCAAGCGCCCTAAGCTCTTATATCCCTTCGGACTTCCTTTTTATTTACCAAAACCTTATAGTGATTATGACTCTGTAAGTGGAATGATTGAGCCACTCTTGTTGTGATGTCTCCCTAGGCAGTCTTGGATGCCTCGACGGGACCTGGAGACCTATGTGTACGGCCGTCACATGGTTGTGCTACTAGGTTCGCGCTGGCATTAAGACATGCGAAGGCATGACATCGCTTCAATCGTGGAACATTCATAAGCGGAGTTTATCATTTGATTGACCTCGAATCTTGCTACTCTTGATTTGTGGGGATGCTTGATTCCATTTCCACTGTCCTGTATAAATCATTCCATTGCCCCTGCTTTTCCTGAGATGTGGGAGTAGCCAACCTCCACCCACTGCTTATCCACACCCTTTTCATTGCTTCTGTGGAAGTGATCAGTCTCATTTCCACCATCTCATCACATTTTTCCATTGCCTTGTTTCACCCTACCTTCTTGACCAATGGGGATAATCCGCCTCAACCCACGACTTGCTCATATTAATTCATATCCATGTTGACCTTGCCTCTGAAGGTTGGTGGGAACAGTCAACTTCGTTTTCACTAACTCCGTCGATATTTTCTATCCATTCGTTGAACCTTAATTCCCGAGGGTGTACTTTATGAACATCCTCCACACTAGCTTTTGTTCTCGGCTAGTGCTCTTGTCTTATCGTCATTTCTCTCTGAGTGGTTTTCTTCCTCTTAGGAGAGAGCTTACTAGCATTTTGTTTTGCTAGTAAGAACACATCAGCTACTGCCATTTTCTTGGTCAAACATAACCAACGCTGAGAAATCATACAAACCATCACCTTGTTTAGACGAATACGGCCTATCTTCTCCCTCTTGTGCCATTCATGTCCTGATGAGTAGAATGTGCTACATTTCACCACATCTTACTCTTTGAAGACATGTTGACTTGAAGTTCTATATGTGGACACAGTTCCCATCAAATAGAATGAGTGTGTCTCCTAAAAACACATCCGATGACAATCCTTTGAATTATAATGTTCTGCTTTGCTCGATCCCCGGCTGGGTACACTTTGTTTTCATCGTCTGGATAAATCAGATACTTACCGTGTTTCAAATATTAGTATCACAATCAGAAAATGACTCCATTCCTTGCTTCAATCACAGTCACTTGCTCGCTGACCACATTCTCTTCATGGTTTATTCATTCGCTCTCTTATATGGCACGACTCGTCGAGTATCTTAGAGAGACCACCTTAGCCTAATAGATAACGCTCTGTGACTACTTGTGTTAAAGAGGCACTAACCATTCACAAGCTAGTTGACAAAGCTAACAGTTAAAAATTTAGATGCTTCTATGTGAATTTGAAAAGACACGAATCCACAATGCCATACCCTTTGTAATACATGCTAGGTTATACACCCATACCTCACACAAATCTCGGGACGAGATTTCTTTAAGGAGGGTGGGTTGTGATGCCCCGGCATCTCGAAAATCTTAACACGTGATTAGATTAGCGGTAGTCAGAGATTTGGCTTAGTAATGTTTAGAGAAGAGCAACAACTAGGTTAGTAAATCACGAAGTCAAAAATTTTCAGTAAAATATGAAAAACCCCTGAGTGCATTTGTAACTATAGTTTAAAATATGATGTGTTTTGGACCAAACTCTCTATAACAAACTTGTAGACAATTTTAGGTAGATCAACTTTGTTATTGGGTGTGGTGACATGCATAAAGGTTTGCAAGATGTTTTAGCTCCTTTTCTATCTTCTAGTGAATTCTGTCCAAATAGACCTGAATGGAAAATTCAAATTTTGAGCAATCAAAAGTCCCTATCATGCAAAACATCATATAAGAAAGTTGTAGATAATTAAAAACCACACAACATTGGTATAATACTCTTTCTCTGAAAATGAGCATAAAATAGACTTTAGGAATTTCTAAGTTTGTATTAAACTTTGGTCAAACTGGAGTCAGCAGGTTCAATTCAAATTTGATCATATTTAAACTTGGAATCTGATGTTTCTCCTTTTGACAAAGTTATAGATCTGGAAGAGTAGAACAACTTTTGTATTTTTGGTTTTGTCAAATTCGGCCCCTAGGATGTTCAAAAACAACAATTTCTAAAACATATCTCAGCAGTCAAACAGTATTTTTCTTTTTCCCGAATTATTTTTCCTTCGTGTCACTGACAGGTGGGTCCCACTCGGCCGACCCACCCGCCACGCGGCGCCGGCGCTCGGCGCTGCCGGCCACGCGCCGCTCGCCACCGCGGGAGCGCGCCGCCAGCGCACCGCGCCAAGGCCCCGCGCCCTGCCCCTGCCCGCCCGGCCTGCCCCTGCCCCTGCCCGCCCGGACTGCCCTGCCCTACCCCGCCCGGCGATAAGGAGAAGGAAGCCGAGCTCCCTCTCCCGCCCAGCTCTTCCTCTGCACGAACAGAGCGCGCCCGCCATGACCGACGAGCTCGAAGCTCACCGTGCCCGCTCCTCCGCTGCGCCCCACGCCACCTGAACCCCTCCTCCGGCTGCGCCACACTCCTGCGCACCCGAAGCACGAGGCGGCGTCGCCTTTCCCCTCTCCATTCGGCAGATCAAGCTCCCGCCCCGAAGCACGCGACCTCGGAGTTCATCTTCGGTTCACGCGCGTTCCCCGTCGATTCGGGCCACCCCAAGCGACGAAATCAAGGGGGAACGGTAGCACATGATCGGGAACATCTTCCTGGAGCAACTCGGCTCCAAGCGCGTGCCCCCACGCGACGCGCCGCGCGCGGGAACCCTGGCGACCGCGCGCCCTCTCTGTCGGCCGGAGGTAGAAGATGGCGTTTTTTCGATTTAGCCCCTGGACTTTGCTGCTTTCACGTTTCCATCTCCTGCACTATTCACTGAGTCTTGCGGATCTAACGATTCAGCCCCTGATGTTAGTGGATAATCATGTTTAGGTCCCGGACTATACAGATTTTCGATTTAATGTGTTTTATTAGGCTGAAAACTTTGGAAATTCGTAATAAATCAAATAAAAATCAGAAAAATATAAACTTTGTTGCATTGTATTCCTATTAAATAGATCTATAGAATGGATATGATGGTTGAGTAGGAAAAGACCTTTTTGCCCCTGCTAATGTGCATGCATGAAAAACCTTAGTAAATAGGAAATGTGGGTAAAATGAGCTTCAAAAATTATGAAATTTGGGCAGAGACCTTATTAACATGTGTAGGCTCTGTCTAAATTTTGGTAGCCCTAGCATTAACTGTTTAATTACTATTTTGCCCTTGTCTTATATTTAAGCATATATTAATTTAGAAAAAGATTGCTATGGAGAAAAATGCTCCATGTGACTTTAGGGGTTTGATATGAGCTTTAGATTATGAACATGACTCATTGTTAGAATAGGAGGTGGTGCATGTAAGGTTGTGACTCTGATTTGGAAATAGTAGAAATAATGCAATTTTACGTAAATAATCGAAAATGTGAGACCAGAATACCTAATAAAAACCCCCACACTTATTATAGTAATCTTAAGGACTAAATAACTAATGCATGTTTTATCGGCTCACATCGCCATGTTAGGTTTATGATCGACAACTTAACTCCTGTATATGTTCTTGTGAAATTGCACATACACGATTGCTTCGGGTCCATCAAAGTAGTATTAATACTAGTGCCAGTCGGGAGGTTTTGGTTGAGCTAGTAATCCATTACCTGCGTAACTAGAGGTTTGCCTTATATTTTGCTTAACCAGTTGTATGCTTGATGATCGTGCATCTCATTCACTGTGTCATGCATAGCATTCATATAGCAACGCTTATTGCAGATACGTGATTGAGAAACAAGTACGGGAGCTACTTTAAGCAATGGTGTTCCAGAAGATCAAGTAAGCCCCAGACACGACCTGGAGAGCCCATCAGTCGTGTTTGGAAGGAGGAGTTGTCCAAGTGATCAAGGGGTTGCCTGGGGCAAAGCCTCACAACCCGGCAAACTAACCTAGCTTAGTTTGTTGGCTTGATAAAAATAAGCAAAGGTAGGCAGGACCATAAATTTCCCAGCTAATGTTATCTTGATTGATGATTACGCATCCGCATTAGGAGTTGATTGAAAACCTTTGCATTAGACTCCCTGGCCGCCCTGGCCCTAGCACCTATATATAGAGTCGTAGGACGAGTTGCCTAGGCTCTGCTAGGTGCGAGTAGACACGAGTGAAAGGAGTCACTCGTCGCGTAGGTGGTTTCAAAAATCCCAAAACTTTTACCATCGAAGAATTAATATTGTGCTCATGACTTAAATGGAGACCGGGCGGAGAATAATTTTATTATGTGGTGTGTGTTTGGCTCCGCCCGAGTCGCATAAGGCCCGTTCGCTGTTCGCCTGCTGATCGGCATAACATTGCTAGAGTGCTTAACCGGGAAATGGGACCGGTGAAGTCTTACCTGGGTTTGTCCGGAGTTTTCGAGGCTCCGCCCATCCACTTGCTGGAGGCCGATGGGCCCGGGGGCGCTTGTACTCGAGGGAGGGCTGACCCGGTGCGGCCGTGGTATCGCTCCTAAGGGAGGGCTGACCCGGTGCGGCCGTGGTATCGCTCCTGAGGGGGCACAACCCGGGGGTTAGGTGGGGGCGCTTTGAATCTTGGGACAAGACAGGTGGAGATGGGGGCTATATGTGGGAACGCGATGGCTAGTAAGCATATACCCCTGGCATGATAGTTATTCCCGGGAATTAAAATCGATTCGAATCGCTGATGCCCACCAGGTGTGGGAATGCTGATAATGCACACGGGCAACGTAGTAACTACTTGAATATATTATGTCCGTTACTCATGTTTTCAAATACAACATGTTTGTATTGTATTGCTTACATTTCTACAAGTTGTTTTGGAGTTATATGCAAAAGATGAATCTTGATATTTTATATTGATATACCACTGTTTAAAATCAATGGCTAAGGATCCAAAGGTTAGTACGCAAGCTTTGCGTCAGCCGTAAGCCAATCCATTAAGTCCTACTGAGTAATTAGTACTCAGGGTTTGCCCCCACCTTTTGAGAACAGGTACCGACGACATCTGGACATCTGCTTGGAGGAGGGTAGTGCCGGTGGGCTCGGTGCTGCTCGTCTCGATCAACGTTGCATGAAGACTAGTAAAGTATTTTCTTCCGCTGTGAGACGTTTTCAAATTCGCTTCCGCTGTCTGATTCAAACTTGCCTTTCGTATGGTAATATGTTGAAACTTATATTATTATTTCGAATCGGTTTGTAAAACAAGCTTATATATGCTATATTCAACTGCCTGAGATGATGTATCTGTTGTGGCTCCATTGAGGGCTGGATGTGTATGATGTCAGTTCCTCTGGGAAAAGGTAATATCGGGGGTCGAATGACTCTCGACGGACGACCGGGTTTAGTTCGGTCTAATCGCACTGCAAGCCAGAGGTGGCAGGTGTGCTTAGCCCGGATTAAATCGGTGATTCCGCCACAGCTGGTATCAGAGCCGATCATACACAGACAACAGACATATCATCCAGTTTTGATTTGCAAACCTATTTTCAAAAATCCTTTTCGAAGTATTTGAAAAATGAGAGTATCGATATGCCCATATTAAGGATGTTAGTGAAATACCAGGTGACATCGCTAACATTCTGACCTAGATAGAACTCATATGCATATTCGGCGCTTTGGGAAGCAACATTTCGGCCATAGCTATCCCCAGTACTGGTGGAGCGCTATTGGGATTTGCGGACTGTTGCGAACCCTGCATTCATGCTGATAGGGCAGAACTCTTTAAGGGGGGTGGTCACGCCATTGGAGTGTTTCGTGACCACTTTTCCTTCGACCAAAATTATAGCTAGATCTTGTTGGCCACTGTTTCTCTCCCCAGAAATTCCCCAGTACTGGAGGAAGACTGGGTGTGTTGGGAGAAATGGCGCCACTACGTCGTCCACCAGACGTAGTTTAAAGAAATTCGTGGATACCACTTCTAGGGTTAGAGTGGTAATGTTTGGTCGTGGTAATGATGTTGGTATGAGCATGCATTTTTCTGCAGGTACACTAACCACGTGCGAAATTAAGAACGACTAGAGAACGACTAGTTGCATTAGGGAGTGCCGTGCATATATGTCACCGAATACTCGCTAGGTATATAATTATACATAGGGTGTGTGATGTGAGACCGAATAGGGCGAATCATGCATCATGACATCATGTCTTATCTCATGCATTGTTTTTGTTACTTAAGAGTGACTAGGAGAATATTGCGTTGAGTGTGTGTTAATATTGTATTGATACGTAGCTCAAAGTACAAAAAGAACTGGTAGAAACTAAGCAAGCAACTTGACTAGTACGCTTGGGTTGTCGCAATTTTTCTATACCTAATTCATTCTAAATATGAAACGTTTAATAAATGCAGGTCAAATACAATAAATTTGTCGATCGGTCCAAAAATCAAACCCGTCTCGAAGTTACCGATGCTACACACGTTAGAAACATACCATAGCCTTGTGCCATCGTTTTGCGAAAAATCACTTATCGGCATATTTTCTAAACACGTAAACGCGGAAAACACTATGCCCACACCAAGTTTTCAAAACTCTTGAACTTACGGAAGCCTTGTTTTTCCTGCCACAGATGTCGCAGCCTTTTGACTTATGTCCTGATCACCCCGAGCCCACGAAGGCTAAAACAACAGCCCCTGCAAGTCTCAAGAAGAAGAGAAAAGTGGGAGAATCTTCTACTAATACGGCTTCAGTTCAACATCTGCGACCTGGCCTGGTTTTATTGAAGGGATTCGTCAAGCCTGAAGATCAAGTCAAGATAGTTCGTACATGTCGACAACTAGGTATTGGTCCAGGAGGATTCTATAGGCCTAGTTTCAAGAACGGAGCCAAGATGAAGCTATGGATGATGTGTCTAGGGAAGAATTGGGATCCAACTACAGGTCTCTATGGGCCAACGCATCCATGCAATGGTGCCCAAGTCCCTGTGATACCAGAAGCTTTCAAGACAATTGCTCAAACAGCAAACTCAACGGCAAGCGAATTTCCTCAGATCAATCCTGACATATGTATCATTAACTACTACAACAACGTCGGGAAGCTCGGACTCCATCAAGATAAGGATGAATCAGAAAGAAGCATCAACCAAGGTCTACCTATCATCTCAATCTCCCTAGGCGACACGGCAGAATTCCTGTTCAGCGATACTCGAGACAAGGATAGAGCGACCAAGGTCAACCTCGAGTCTAGCGATGTTCTTATACTCGGTGGAAGATCAAGACTACTGTTCCATGGCATTTCCCATGTGAAGCCTAACACTGCACCGACATGGCTAAAAGAAGAAACCGGTCTTCGTCCAGGACGCATCAATCTCACATTTAGGCAGTACTAGCTGGGTACTAACTAGTACGATAAAGTTTGGGAACAAGCTTATGTATTAGAAGGTTTAACCTGCGTAAAAAAAAAACCTCAGGTGTCCGGCTCTATAAAGTCAACTTGTATCTTGTTCCTATGGTTAAATGTACTCCTAGTCTTATAGTGATAGCACATGGAGCTTTTTCTTTAAAACCCTTGTCGTTCATGCGCTTCGAACCCTTGTGATCGAAGAAATCCTAGTCTATTTGCACTGTATTCCACTGTTCGTTAATTACTTGCTCCAAACTTTGTAAATCAAGGAACTTCTTTTACAATGGGATTCAAGCGCCCTAAGCTCTTATATCCCTTCGGACTTCCTTTTTATTTACCAAAACCTTATAGTGATTATGACTCTGTAAGTGGAATGATTGAGCCACTCTTGTTGTGATGTCTCCCTAGGCAGTCTTGGATGCCTCGACGGGACCTGGAGACCTATGTGTACGGCCGTCACATGGTTGTGCTACTAGGTTCGCGCTGGCATTAAGACATGCGAAGGCATGACATCGCTTCAATCGTGGAACATTCATAAGCGGAGTTTATCATTTGATTGACCTCGAATCTTGCTACTCTTGATTTGTGGGGATGCTTGATTCCATTTCCACTGTCCTGTATAAATCATTCCATTGCCCCTGCTTTTCCTGAGATGTGGGAGTAGCCAACCTCCACCCACTGCTTATCCACACCCTTTTCATTGCTTCTGTGGAAGTGATCAGTCTCATTTCCACCATCTCATCACATTTTTCCATTGCCTTGTTTCACCCTACCTTCTTGACCAATGGGGATAATCCGCCTCAACCCACGACTTGCTCATATTAATTCATATCCATGTTGACCTTGCCTCTGAAGGTTGGTGGGAACAGTCAACTTCGTTTTCACTAACTCCGTCGATATTTTCTATCCATTCGTTGAACCTTAATTCCCGAGGGTGTACTTTATGAACATCCTCCACACTAGCTTTTGTTCTCGGCTAGTGCTCTTGTCTTATCGTCATTTCTCTCTGAGTGGTTTTCTTCCTCTTAGGAGAGAGCTTACTAGCATTTTGTTTTGCTAGTAAGAACACATCAGCTACTGCCATTTTCTTGGTCAAACATAACCAACGCTGAGAAATCATACAAACCATCACCTTGTTTAGACGAATACGGCCTATCTTCTCCCTCTTGTGCCATTCATGTCCTGATGAGTAGAATGTGCTACATTTCACCACATCTTACTCTTTGAAGACATGTTGACTTGAAGTTCTATATGTGGACACAGTTCCCATCAAATAGAATGAGTGTGTCTCCTAAAAACACATCCGATGACAATCCTTTGAATTATAATGTTCTGCTTTGCTCGATCCCCGGCTGGGTACACTTTGTTTTCATCGTCTGGATAAATCAGATACTTACCGTGTTTCAAATATTAGTATCACAATCAGAAAATGACTCCATTCCTTGCTTCAATCACAGTCACTTGCTCGCTGACCACATTCTCTTCATGGTTTATTCATTCGCTCTCTTATATGGCACGACTCGTCGAGTATCTTAGAGAGACCACCTTAGCCTAATAGATAACGCTCTGTGACTACTTGTGTTAAAGAGGCACTAACCATTCACAAGCTAGTTGACAAAGCTAACAGTTAAAAATTTAGATGCTTCTATGTGAATTTGAAAAGACACGAATCCACAATGCCATACCCTTTGTAATACATGCTAGGTTATACACCCATACCTCACACAAATCTCGGGACGAGATTTCTTTAAGGAGGGTGGGTTGTGATGCCCCGGCATCTCGAAAATCTTAACACGTGATTAGATTAGCGGTAGTCAGAGATTTGGCTTAGTAATGTTTAGAGAAGAGCAACAACTAGGTTAGTCAATCACGAAGTCAAAAATTTTCAGTAAAATATGAAAAACCCCTGAGTGCATTTGTAACTATAGTTTAAAATATGATGTGTTTTGGACCAAACTCTCTATAACAAACTTGTAGACAATTTTAGGTAGATCAACTTTGTTATTGGGTGTGGTGACATGCATAAAGGTTTGCAAGATGTTTTAGCTCCTTTTCTATCTTCTAGTGAATTCTGTCCAAATAGACCTGAATGGAAAATTCAAATTTTGAGCAATCAAAAGTCCCTATCATGCAAAACATCATATAAGAAAGTTGTAGATAATTAAAAACCACACAACATTGGTATAATACTCTTTCTCTGAAAATGAGCATAAAATAGACTTTAGGAATTTCTAAGTTTGTATTAAACTTTGGTCAAACTGGAGTCAGCAGGTTCAATTCAAATTTGATCATATTTAAACTTGGAATCTGATGTTTCTCCTTTTGACAAAGTTATAGATCTGGAAGAGTAGAACAACTTTTGTATTTTTGGTTTTGTCAAATTCGGCCCCTAGGATGTTCAAAAACAACAATTTCTAAAACATATCTCAGCAGTCAAACAGTATTTTTCTTTTTCCCGAATTATTTTTCCTTCGTGTCACTGACAGGTGGGTCCCACTCGGCCGACCCACCCGCCACGCGGCGCCGGCGCTCGGCGCTGCCGGCCACGCGCCGCTCGCCACCGCGGGAGCGCGCCGCCAGCGCACCGCGCCAAGGCCACGCGCCCTGCCCCTGCCCGCCCGGCCTGCCCCTGCCCCTGCCCGCCCGGACTGCCCTGCCCTACCCCGCCCGGCGATAAGGAGAAGGAAGCCGAGCTCCCTCTCCCGCCCAGCTCTTCCTCTGCACGAACAGAGCGCGCCCGCCATGACCGACGAGCTCGAAGCTCACCGTGCCCGCTCCTCCGCTGCGCCCCACGCCACCTGAACCCCTCCTCCGGCTGCGCCACACTCCTGCGCACCCGAAGCACGAGGCGGCGTCGCCTTTCCCCTCTCCATTCGGCAGATCAAGCTCCCGCCCCGAAGCACGCGACCTCGGAGTTCATCTTCGGTTCACGCGCGTTCCCCGTCGATTCGGGCCACCCCAAGCGACGAAATCAAGGGGGAACGGTAGCACATGATCGGGAACATCTTCCTGGAGCAACTCGGCTCCAAGCGCGTGCCCCCACGCGACGCGCCGCGCGCGGGAACCCTGGCGACCGCGCCCTCTCTGTCGGCCGGAGGTAGAAGATGGCGTTTTTTCGATTTAGCCCCTGGACTTTGCTGCTTTCACGTTTCCATCTCCTGCACTATTCACTGAGTCTTGCGGATCTAACGATTCAGCCCCTGATGTTAGTGGATAATCATGTTTAGGTCCCGGACTATACAGATTTTCGATTTAATGTGTTTTATTAGGCTGAAAACTTTGGAAATTCGTAATAAATCAAATAAAAATCAGAAAAATATAAACTTTGTTGCATTGTATTCCTATTAAATAGATCTATAGAATGGATATGATGGTTGAGTAGGAAAAGACCTTTTTGCCCCTGTTAATGTGCATGCATGAAAAACCTTAGTAAATAGGAAATGTGGGTAAAATGAGCTTCAAAAATTATGAAATTTGGGCAGAGACCTTATTAACATGTGTAGGCTCTGTCTAAATTTTGGTAGCCCTAGCATTAACTGTTTAATTACTATTTTGCCCTTGTCTTATATTTAAGCATATATTAATTTAGAAAAAGATTGCTATGGAGAAAAATGCTCCATGTGACTTTAGGGGTTTGATATGAGCTTTAGATTATGAACATGACTCATTGTTAGAATAGGAGGTGGTGCATGTAAGGTTGTGACTCTGATTTGGAAATAGTAGAAATAATGCAATTTTACGTAAATAATCGAAAATGTGAGACCAGAATACCTAATAAAAACCCCCACACTTATTATAGTAATCTTAAGGACTAAATAACTAATGCATGTTTTATCGGCTCACATCGCCATGTTAGGTTTATGATCGACAACTTAACTCCTGTATATGTTCTTGTGAAATTGCACATACACGATTGCTTCGGGTCCATCAAAGTAGTATTAATACTAGTGCCAGTCGGGAGGTTTTGGTTGAGCTAGTAATCCATTACCTGCGTAACTAGAGGTTTGCCTTATATTTTGCTTAACCAGTTGTATGCTTGATGATCGTGCATCTCATTCACTGTGTCATGCATAGCATTCATATAGCAACGCTTATTGCAGATACGTGATTGAGAAACAAGTACGGGAGCTACTTTAAGCAATGGTGTTCCAGAAGATCAAGTAAGCCCCAGACACGACCTGGAGAGCCCATCAGTCGTGTTTGGAAGGAGGAGTTGTCCAAGTGATCAAGGGGTTGCCTGGGGCAAAGCCTCACAACCCGGCAAACTAACCTAGCTTAGTTTGTTGGCTTGATAAAAATAAGCAAAGGTAGGCAGGACCATAAATTTCCCAGCTAATGTTATCTTGATTGATGATTACGCATCCGCATTAGGAGTTGATTGAAAACCTTTGCATTAGACTCCCTGGCCGCCCTGGCCCTAGCACCTATATATAGAGTCGTAGGACGAGTTGCCTAGGCTCTGCTAGGTGCGAGTAGACACGAGTGAAAGGAGTCACTCGTCGCGTAGGTGGTTTCAAAAATCCCAAAACTTTTACCATCGAAGAATTAATATTGTGCTCATGACTTAAATGGAGACCAGGCGGAGAATAATTTTATTATGTGGTGTGTGTTTGGCTCCGCTCAAGTCACATAAGGCCCGTTCGCTGTTCGCCTGCTGATCGGCATAACATTGCTAGAGTGCTTAACCGGGAAATGGGACCGGTGAAGTCTTACCTGGGTTTGTCTGGAGTTTTCGAGGCTCCGCCCATCCACTTGCTGGAGGCCGATGGGCCCGGGGGCGCTTGTACTCGAGGGAGGGCTGACCCGGTGCGGCCGTGGTATCGCTCCTAAGGGAGGGCTGACCCGGTGCGGCCGTGGTATCGCTCCTGAGGGGGCACAACCCGGGGGTTAGGTGGGGGCGCTTTGAATCTTGGGACAAGACAGGTGGAGATGGGGGCTATATGTGGGAACGCGATGGCTAGTAAGCATATACCCCTGGCATGATAGTTATTCCCGGGAATTAAAATCGATTCGAATCGCTGATGCCTACCAGGTGTGGGAATGCTGATAATGCACACGGGCAACGTAGTAACTACTTGAATATATTATGTCCGTTACTCATGTTTTCAAATACAACATGTTTGTATTGTATTGCTTACATTTCTACAAGTTGTTATGGAGTTATATGCAAAAGATGAATCTTGATATTTTATATTGATATACCACTGTTTAAAATCAATGGCTAAGGATCCAAAGGTTAGTACGCAAGCTTTGCGTCAGCCGTAAGCCAATCCATTAAGTCCTACTGAGTAATTAGTACTCAGGGTTTGCCCCCACCTTTTGAGAACAGGTACCGACGACATCTGGACATCTGCTTGGAGGAGGGTAGTACCGGTGGGCTCGGTGCTGCTCGTCTCGATCAACGTTGCATGAAGACTAGTAAGTATTTTCTTCCGCTGTGAGACGTTTTCAAATTCGCTTCCGCTGTCTGATTCAAACTTGCCTTTCGTATGGTAATATGTTGAAACTTATATTATTATTTCGGATCGGTTTGTAAAACAAGCTTATATATGCTATATTCAACTGCCTGAGATGATGTATCTGTTGTGGCTCCATTGAGGGCTGGATGTGTATGATGTCGGTTCCTCTGGGAAAAGGTAATATCGGGGGTCGAATGACTCTCGACGGACGACCGGGTTTAGTTCGGTCTAATCGCACTGCAAGCCAGAGGTGGCAGGTGTGCTTAGCCCGGATTAAATCGGCGGTTCCGCCACACGCGTCTTCCTATTTCAGCTCTAGACCCAAGACGATGATGAATTGCTTGGTGGAGTTGGCCTGCCCTAGGCTAATCCGCTTCTTCTTCTCTGCTGCCTGCATGCTGGTGTGGCTGAGCTTTATGGACGGTATGGTTAGTTGGAGACTGGTCACTGTGTTCTTGACATCTTCACGGCTAGCCTTGTGCTCAAGGTCTTCCGCAGTGGCGAGTGTGGCTTGATCACACTCGTGGGAACCTTGAAATTGCCTCTGATTGATTGGATGCCTTTAGGAGCTAGCATCTTGAGCACCAAGTATGAGTAGTGCGGGATCGCCATGACCTTGGTAAGTACTAGGCGACCCAAGATGGCATGACAGCTAAACTGAACTCACCTAGGAACTATCCACTATAGGAAACAAGATTGTTTTCGTAGGCCAAAAAACGACAAAAACAAGGCGAAACCGACGAAAACTAGCTGTTTTCGTCGGTTTTTCATGTTTTCTCGTCAGTTTTCGGCTGACGAAAGACAATTGACGGAAAATAACTAACTTTCGTCGGCTGCCAACAAAAAATAACTAACTTTCATTGGCCAACAGCAGCCCATGAAAACTAGTGCCTGCCCAACGTCAATTTTCGTCAGTTTTATAGGACGCCCACAACCGTTATAATTTTTTGTTAAAAAATAAATATGCTAGTTCAGTTTCATTCAGATTGGAGGTAAGTAAGAAAGGTAAAGTACAGCTTTAATCCACTAATCTAAGCCATGATGGCAGCAAACAATTAACAATAAATATATTAACATTCTTTTGAAGGACCAAATCCATACATTGTTTTAACCCAGTTTCATGCCATGGTTAACCAAAAGCAACATAGAGGTATTAATTAGAAGTTACAGTTTGGGTTTCTTATACTAACCTCAACAGCAAGGTTAGTTTGATTCTATCTCTTCTCCAATACATTGTGGCAGTTACAAGTAAGAAGATAGGGTGCTTACACGTTGGTAATTTTCATAGAGTTTTTCAAATTTCCCATTCTTTTTCTTCTTTACCCAGGTCAAAATGCTCCCTGCAAACACAATACGGGCATAAAAAAATGGATCATCCATTCATCCTAAGTTCAATGTTTTATAAAATAACATGAATGAAAATGGAACTGAATAGAGAATATGGAAGAATAATACATCTACTCATAAGTAATAAGGTCAATAAGTAATTTACTCAAAAGTAAACATGTATGAGTAGATTTACTCAATAAGTAATGACTCTCTTTCTTCTTAATGCAGAAATAAGCAGCTCTCCTGCGTGTTCAAGAAAAAAGTAATATTTTAGACAGTGCTACATTTAGGAACAATGAGCTTTATCTTCCGAAAACGAACAGAACCAAAAGGCTCAAGACAGTGAGACCGTGCAAAGGAACGGTACAAAGAACAATGATTGGGCAGATAGTATTCAGTTGTGCATTTCAAAATTTGTGTAGTTTCTATTGTTTCTCAAACATATTAGATGATATCAGTTACAAATGTGTTGGCTGCTGCACAGACCACAAAAAACAACACATTGCAAGTTTAATAAGTTTAATAGGTCACAAAGTATAATTTAGTCCCAGATCAGTTCATATGACAAAGCTAATCGCATGAAGTATAATTAACTCAAAGGCTCACATCACATAGCAGTGACAACGCTCACATCACAGTTATGCACCAACCTCTGCACGATCAAGAAAAAAAGAACACTGTTAACTTATGAACAAAGCTACAGAAAAACTTGCCTGCAGCAGTGAACAGCAAACAAAACAGGTCCATATTCATATAATGAAGTAACAAAATGAAAGAAAAAAATTAAGTATTTGTATTTCAAGGCACCTAGCAATAAACAAAGAGTAGCTGTTGTGCTACCTCAAACTACAACACTCAGCATATCATATAACTAGCATGTAAATTTTGACATTGTGCTATCTTACATTATGATAGACACATAAGAGGACAAGAATAAACCATCAATTCACAGTAAACTGCAAGGATAAGTATTGCATAGACAGTACTGTCACCATGTATACGCATAAATGGAAAACTAATACAAACAGCAAGTCATTGCATTGCAATTCATTTCTTCTCCTAGTCCCTCAAGATCCTATCAGAGATGTAGTGCGGTCAAAAACAGAAAAGAAAACAAGAAGGGAGAGCTCACCGCTGTGGTTCTGGAGAGCTTGGCTGGTGACAAGATGATAGCACCAACTCAACTTTGTTCCCTTGGTATTCTTCGATGGTGGGGACCAGACGGTGAGGGAGGCCTCCGGCGGTGGTCCTCCACTGCATAGGCATGGGGTGAACACGCTGTTCACGGCGCCGTACGCGGAGCGGGGTAGAGGAGACGTTGGCGGCGGCCGAGGAGTGCTAGGGATGATGGAGCAGGGGCGGAGCGACTGTGGCCCTCGCGTCATCTTGCAGGGAGGTGGCCAGAGGTGGCCTTCGTAAGGGCGAGTGCCTAGAGCTCCAGCTCCGTGCTACCATGGCGGGCAGCTGCGCTTTGTTGTGTGAGCGCAAGGAGCAGGGGGCACGGAGGGAGATGGAGCGAGTGAGACGTAGACAAGAGTGATGGGCTGAGGAGAGCGTTGGCTTCCACTTGAACGGAGCACCAGGCAAGGGCGCGGTCGACGGCTCCCAAGGCGCGGTCGGGCAGGCAGCGCCCACCCTGTAGGCGAGTCGGAGCGGGGGAGAAGAAAAAGAGGTAAGTGGATTGGGTCCATGGACCGGAGGTCACTGGCTGGTGGGCTCAGTGGACAGAGGAAATACCAATGTCCAATGGACCGAGTGTGGGGAGCGAAAGAGCCAGTGGGGCCCACAGGGCTGTCATCCTTGCACGGATCCGGGGACCCAACAGGTGGGGCCTGCGCGTCATTGAGGCTGAAAAGGAAGGGAAAATCGAAAATGGAAAATGAGGGTTTTGACCAAGGAAATAAGCTTCTGTATTTCGCTTATTAGAGAGCTTAGATTACTGATTCGGAAGAAACTCAAAGTACAAGAAACATTCTAAATTTTGTTGTCTACAACTTCATTATAAACCTTAGTGCCATGTTATGTATGAATTATTCGTTTAAATTTGAATTTAAGTTGCCGACCTGAAGTTTGACCAGTGTTCAATCTGAATTTAAAAATTCCTAAAGTCAATTTTATGCTCTGTTTCAAACAATGTCTATTATACCAATATTGTTTATAATTTCATAATATAAAAATTTCATATATGAAGTTTTGCATTGTAAGCAACTTTGCTTCAAGGAAATTTGAATTTACTACTCAGCTCAAGTTTGGCTAGATTTCACAAGTTTACAGTAATTGACCTAAAACACTATCCAAACCTTTATGCATGTCACAACACAAAATATAAAAGTGGTTTTGAATCAAGTCCTCTACAAGTTTGTTACACAAGGGTTTCTTTATTGATGATAGATTTTGAAATATAAGCACAGATGTGTGCTTGGGTCAGGTCAAACTGCAGTGCTACTTTGTCTAGTCTTTCTTGTTTCCAACTTTTGAACTAACAGATGAAGTCCAATTAATTCAAGGTCAGATGCATTTGAAAGGTGATAAGTTTAATTGCATTTCATAGTCAGATATATTTTGAAGTGCTATAGTGAAATAAAAAATAATTTCAGATTCAGATTTGGGGAAAAGCTAAAAATGCTGGTTTAGGAATTATTCTGAGTATGGATGGTTTTGACTTGGAACTTTTTGAACCTCTCACCATGTGATTTCGAAGATGCTCATAACAGCAAAGTTGAAGGTCACATATTAGACCAAAACTTTTGTATTTGATGCTTTGCTCAAAAGATAATATAATTTGAACTACTCAACCAACACGAGGTTTTGTCCTTTTGCATAAAAAAATTTTGACTTAGTGATTTCTTCACCTAGTTCTCATTGCTCTCTACGCTCTATTGAGTTATAAATCATAATTATCATGTGTAAAATTATTTGTTAGGGGCTTAAGATGCGGGTGGCATCACAACCCACCCCCCTTAAGAAAATCTTGTCCTATGATTCAAAGGAAGTTAGGGCTTACGACCTACCACGTAATGCAAATGGTCTTGGCATCGTGGTTTGTGTCTTTTCAAATACACGTGGTAACATCCAAACTTCATCTGTTAGATTTGTTAACTAACATGTGAATGGTTAGTACCTTCTTAACATGATGCAGTTACAAAGCACCATCTAGGAAAGCTAGGATGACTTTTCTAATGTACATAACAAGTCGTGCCATATATGAGAGTGAATGAACAAACCATAAGGAGAATATGGCAGTAGCGACTAACAATGATTGATTGAGCAATATAAACGAGCTACTTCCTGACTTTGACACCAAGAGTAGAAACACGATAAATATTCGATTTATTAGAACAATAGGGGCAAAGTGTACACAATCAGAAATTTGGACCAAGTGAAAATCTTGTGATTCATAGAAACAACAATGGATATATTGTTGCGAGGCACATTCATTTCATTTGATAGGGACTGCATACACATATAAGATACCAAGTTTGAATATCTTCAAAGAGTAAGATGTGGTGCAGCATAGCACATCCTACTCATCGCGACAAGAAAGGTATAAGAGGAACAAGATAGGCCATATTCACCTAGGCAAGGTGATGGGTTGTATGATTACTTATGTGGGTCAGTTCTAACCAAGAAAAGTCCTGGTAGATAATGTGTTCTTACTAATGAGCAGTCGGAAATGTTAGTAATCTCACCTTTGATGATAATTTCAAAGAGAAAAAACAACTCATGAAAGGATGGCAAGGACTTTTCTTGGTCAGAACACCAGTTGGGAAAAATGTTTGTGCTAATAGTGATTAAGAAATTGACTTGCGCCAGGTAAGGTTCAACAAGGAGAAGGTAGTGGTGAGAATGAAGTTGATTCATCCCCACAAATCAACAAAGGTGAGGATAAACAAGGTAATAAAAAGGTATGAACTAGCTGTGGGGTTGAGGTGGATCATTCCCACAGATCAAGAAAGGCAAGGTGAAGCAAAGCAATGAAAATGATGTAATGAGGCAGTGGAAATGGAGAAGATCATTTCCACGAATCAAGAGTAGCAAGGTCAATAATGCGATGAAAAATGGATATGAAAGTTCCACAACTGAAGCGATGTCAAGCCTTCACATGTCTTGATACCAGCATGAGCCTAGTGGTTGAACCGGGTGATGGCCGTACACACGGGACCCTAGGTTTCATCGAGGCAGCCAAGAATGCACAAGGAGACATCACAACAAGAGTGGCTCAACCATACCATTTACAATCACAAGAACAATACTAGTCCATGTCAATGAATGAGCAAGGAAGTTGGATGTAATATAAAAGCTTAGACTAGATGACTCCTAATGCATGGATGACGTGAATCAAAGGGATGAAAACACATTTTATTTCAATGGTTTTGGAGCATAGGAATCACACGATCTAGAAACATATGGTCAACAATTTCTCAAGACACATGGATTGCAAAAGATTGGAGGCACATGAAGCACAAGAGCTCTAAACATGAATGTTGGAAGAGTTTAAGATGCTCGAAATGTTGGAGTTTGGAACACAAGGTGCAAGGGTTGGGAGTACATGAATCACTGGAGTTGATTTGACAAAGCTAGAAGCATGAACTACGTGAGTCAAAAGTCTCGATACTTAGGGTTCAAACTAAACGTGCTTACCATGCTAGACGATACCCATTTAGTTTTGCTTAATTGTAAGATGCAAATGTCCGGGTCAAAGTCTAATTTCTTCTTTCAACAAGGTCGATACAAAAGTCAAGCTTTATGTCGGAGATACCACGGTACTATGGTCTTGATCGATCACCAAATCTGAGAACATTGTCGGAGACAAGGTTGATCTTGAAAGCTTTCTATTTTTTCCTATCTCACCAATAAGAACTCTAGAGTGTCACTTAGACCATCTCCAGCAGAGCATCTATCCACTCTTGCCTATCACTATTCTAACTACTTCCCTCTCTGTGTACAATAATGCTACAGTGTCGTTTTATACTACAGGCAGTCCTTTTAGGCACTCCATTGAAGACAGCCTTAGGTATATGGAAACGATTGTAATTCTAGTTGTGGTTGCTTCTAAGCTCATTCTTATTTTTGTGGAGATCCAACTTGTTGTGTTGGTGTATAAGTTGACGCTGCGCATGTTGGGTGTTGGGGGTTAGTCTAGCTTTGAACATACCACAAGTTAGACCTTTGAACTCATCACAAGTCATAGCTCTGAGGCTCACACCAAGGGCAGCTTCGAAATTCAAGAGTGAGTAACTTTGAACTTCATACCATGAGTAGTTTCAAAATTGAAGAATGAGTAACTTCAAACTTCATACCAGTCTGTGAAGGAGAGGGAAGAAGGCCCATCAATCATTCTCTTTTTCTCTCATACTCATCCTCCCCTTTTATAGGAAGGAAGGGGAGGCACTCCCTTGCAGTGGCATGGTGGGACTAAACATGTAGTGCAAGTGTTACATGGGACTCTTGGGCCTTTCTTTCTAAGGAGGGAATGGTGCCTTACTCCTTTCCCCCAACAGTAGCCTCTCATCTACTAGGTTTTGGCTGGTACAACAAGACCTAGTAGATGCTCAAGTAAGGAAAAAGGCCAAACTATAGTACAACTTCGGTTGTGAGATGTTGTGGCGGAACCACCGATTTAATCCGGGCTAAGCACACCTGCCTCCTCTGGCTTGCAGTGTAATTAGACCGAAATAAACTCGGTCGTCCGTCGAGAGTCATTTGGCTCCCGATATTACCTTTTCCCAGAGGAACCGACATCATACACATCCACCCCACGATGGAGCCACAACAGTTACATCATCTCAGGCAGTTGAATATAGCATATATAACTTATTTTACAAACCAATTCGAAATAAAGATATAGGTTTCAACATAATGCCATACAATAGGCAACCTTGAATCAAATAGCGAAAGCGAATTCGAAAACATCTCACAGCGGAAACAAAATACTTTAGTAGTCTTCATGCAACGATGATCGAGGCGAGCAGCACCGAGCCCACCGGTACTACCCTCCTCCAAGCACTTGTCCAGATGTCGTCGGTACCTGTACACAAAAGGTGGGGGGGCAAACCCTGAGTACTAATTACTCAGTAGGACTTAATGCAGAGGCTTATGGCTGACGCAAAGCTAGCTTACTAACATGTGGATCCTTAGCATTGATTTTAGTCAAAGATATAATATCATCACTTAACAAGTTTCATCATTTGCATATAACTCCATGATAATAATAATAACTTGCAGAAATGTAAGCAACACAGTAGTACAAGCATGTAGTATTTGAAAATATGAGTAATAATTATAAAAGATTTAGGTAGTTACTACGTTGCCCGTGTGCATTATCAGCATTCCCACACCTGGTGGGTATTAGCGATTCGAATCGATTTTAATTCCCGGGAATAACTATCATGCCAGGGGTACATGCCTACTAGCCATCGCGTTCCCACATATAGTCCACATCTCCACCTGTCTTGTCCCAAGATTCAAAGCGCCCCCACCTAACCCCCGGGTTGTGCCCCCTCAGGAGCGTTACCACAGCGCACTGGGTTAGCCCTCCCTCGAGTACAAGCGCCCCCAGGCCCATCGGCCTCCAGCAAGTGGATGAGCGGCACCTCGAAATCTCCGGACAAACCCAGGTAAGACTTCACCTGTCCCATATCCCGGTTAAGCACTCTAGCAATGTTATGCCGAACAGCAGTCGAATAGCGGACGGGCCTTAATCGACTCGGGCGGAGCCAAATGAAACAACAACGCACGCCACCAAATAAAATTACTCTCCGCTCGGTCTCCATTTAAATCATGAGCATAATAATAACATTCATAATAGTATGATTTCTGAATTTTTTTTTAAATCACCTACGCGACGAGTGACTCCATTCACTCGTATCTACTCGTACCTAGCAGAGCCTAGCCAACTCGTCCTATGAGCTCTATATATAGGTGCTAGGGCCAAGGCGGCCAGGGGATCTAATGCAATTGTTTTCAATCAACTCCTAATGCGAATGCGTAATCATCAACCAAGATAATATTAGCTGGGCATTTCATGGTCGTGCCTACCTTTGCTTATTTTTATCGAAACCAACAAACTAAACTAGGTTAGTTTGCCGGGTTGTGAGGCTTTGCCCCAGGCAACCCCTTGATCACTTGGACAACTCCTCTTTCCAAACACAACTGACGGGCCCTCCAGGCCGTGCTTGGGTCTTAGTTGGTCTTTTGGACCACCGTTGGTTGAAGTAGCTCCACGCACTTGCTTCTTGATCACGTATCTGCAACGAGCATGACTATATGAACGATATGCAAGGTGCAGTGAATGAGATGCACAGGTACTAAGCACACACATGAACAACCATTTTTTGGATGGACAGAAAGGCGATCAAAAAACTACGTAATATGGAGTACTCATATGAGCAGGGAGCAAACACACAACCATGAAATCACCCATGTACGAGCTATCGATCATATTGACAACATATTAACGATGTCAGCCGATGAACAAGTCATAGCTACCCAGTCACTTGGATTACTAACATAGACATGACGATTCAGTAGCATGTTGAAATCATACACCTCATGCATTCATAGAAAACATTCATTGGGTATACAACGAAATAACATATTCAATGAATTAAAACCCTACTTGCCTTCGTGTGGTTAGACAGTGCCAGAGTAGTGCAAGGAATGCATGCAATGGTTAAGTTGACTGAAAATGTCATGCTTAAGCCAGGGAATGATATTAAGTACAGGAAAATACATAATATGTGAAGAATATACAATGGTGATGCAACCCAGGAAACAATATAATTTGTTTATTTTGAATCGGTGGTTTAATATTAAAATGACCACTTCATCGCTGGCAGATACATAAACTCAAATGACCTCAAACTTCTCAGACACGAAGTTCTACATTACACTAGACTACCGGTAAAGTTTCACCCCATAATGAACTACCCATTAATTATTAGAATTCCCAACAAGTTTATTAATATTAAAATCTCTAGATTTATCAAAATTCACATGAATGGTTTCTAGGTATGAAACTTTTTGAACAAGCATAACATGGCATGAGTATCAAATATAAAATCCAGTAAGTAAAATAACCATGGGTTGATGGGGCATCTATTTCCCATACATTTAATTTTCATATGCATTTTAGAACAGTGGCAATAAAATACACAAAAATCCTTTCTATAACTTAAACATGACTAGGACACACCATGATTTTCCTTAGAATTTATTAAACAAGCTAGGACCACTTTTTCCTATTATTTAGTTAAACATGTCTTAAATTGTCATTTTCAAATCACCATCAAAACTTGATGCGCACAATTTCAAATTTCATCAGGTAGCTACATACATTACATAGAACACATATAAAATCTAGAAAGTTATTTAGCGCAAACTCTATATAGCAATCATTTTCCATGCTAATAAAAGGCCTAAAATAAATGCACAAGGGTAAATCAGTAATCATACAATCAATTCTAGGGCTACTAAAAATCACATAGGGTCTAGATACTCTAGTACAGGTTCTGTCCAAATTTCATAGCATTTGGAGCTCATCTAGACCACTTTTACCATTTAAGTTGATTTAGCATGCATGCAACAAACCGAGGGTAAAACAGTATTTTCACACAACTACATCTTGCCCATCCTGTAGATCTATTCACAAGGATTACAATGCAATTGAGTTTGTCATTTTTGGATTTTTATTTAATTTCCTATGAATTTTCAAAGTTCACTGTCGAAATATTAAAAATAAAACGAAAATCACTGGACCCAGGGACCTATGCGCAATTAACCATGGACTCCAGGGGTTAGCTTGTAAGAGTACCAAGACACATGCTACAGCGCATGAGGGAAACGACGGAAAAAGGAAAAATGCAGGGGCTTAAGTGCAAGATCGACGGCCTTTCTTCTACCTCTGGACAGGAACATGGCTGCGCACAGGGAGGGGGGAAACTGGGGTCGCGTCGGCGCCTGGAGGCGGGGTCTTGGAGCCGAGGAGGTCCGGGAGCGTGTTCCTGGAGTAGGGCTTCCTTTGCCCCAAGACAGCGCGCGAGAGGAGCCCGGAGCGGGCGGGGAACGCTGGTGAACCGGGCGTGAGCTCGGAGGTCCCGTGCTTCGGGGTGGGAGCTTGATCTGCCGAACGGAGAGGGGAACGGCGATGCCGCCTCGTGCTTCGGGTGCGCAGGAGTGTGGTGTAGCCGGAGGAGGGGGTCAGGTGGCGTGGGGAGCAGCGGAGGACCGGGCACGGCGAGCTCAAGCTTGGTCGGCCATGGTGGCCGCAGGCGGACAGAGCAGGCCTGGTGGAGTTGGGAGGCGAGTGGGAGAAAGTGGGAACGAGTGAGGCTTCACCTCATGACGGGGTCATGGCATCGATCCGGGGCGCGGGGAGGCTGCCCACATGTCGCCGGCCGGTGGTTGCTTGAATCGTCCAAAGTTGTACTGAACTTGTTGACGGAACACTTGGTTCAAAGTAGATGAAGGAGAAGCCTCTATGTCGCAGTTGGTGATGGAGTTCTTGATCCAAAGTTGATGTAGGCGAAGCCCCTAGGTCGCAGCTAGTGACGAAGGTGAAGCCCCCTATGCCAAAGTTGTTGGTGGAGATTTTCTCCGATGTTGATGAAAGCGATGCCCCTTAGGCCGATGTTGTTGATTAACTGTCAATCCTGAAAGCATTTGTCTTTTCCAGCCCCTTAGGGTGTGAGAAGGTATAACATGAGTTTAAATATATGTTTGTAAGCAAAAGAAAGATTTTGCATGGTTGAATTTACGAAGCTTGATGAAAGTATTGTTTAAGGAAGTACTTATAGTGGTAGGATCCTGCATTATTAACAGACGAAATATTTTGATAGAAATGGCAATGCATATGAAGATATGCTATGATTTTTATAACAATGAACTGAATGCATGTGAAATTCGAAGCTTATTTTGAATGATTTGGAAAGTTTCAGTTTTCTTTGTCCCTACAAAGACTTGTGGTATGAAGTTAATTCTGGTATTTAAGTAAGCTCAAATCACTACCTTGCGAGTTTTGGCCGTAGCCATTTTTTAACTGCACAATGATGCAAGCTTGGTATGTTTGGAAGAAGAATAAATATGTACGAACAAAGTAAGGAATTCATATAGACAAAGTTATAAAATTTTGGTATGATAAACTGTGGATAGAGAAAGGAATACTTACGACGTTGAGAACCTGCAAGGTTAGTGAATATATATGTGTGTGTGTGTGTGTGTACATACATACACATATATATATATATATTACTGATGATTTAAACATATACAGGGGAATCACTATGAAGGAAGAGAATACTTACATTAATTATTTAAAAAATGTAGGATTGTGACTTAGAAGGAATAGAACACTTACATTGTTGGAAGGCATGCATGATCGGCAGATATTGGTAATTAGGCTCTTCTGAGCCCCTAAGCCCCTCAAGGCAATTTCGAGTCCTTTATGCTTGTGTAGATTGATAGCAACTGATGCTTGAGTTTAATGAGGAATACTTATACTAGTGACAACATTGGTGAAGACCGAGCCCCTCAGCTCCTGAGGTCGACTCAATATGAAAAATCCAAAGATCTTTTGGATGTCACTGACATTAAACTATTAGAATTCTGAAGGCAACTTTTGCATCTCTTGGTGCTAAGCACTTAAGTTTTCTTGTAGCCTGCAAGGAATCTTTCACATTTTACAATCAATATACATTCTTAGGAATGTTTCAACTTGGTCCTGGTATGCAAAAGTTGTGATATATGAAAGAATGATATTTATCAAAATATGTGCTTTTAGCCAAAGACACGCTTTTTTGCGCACTCACTGTGACCTCAGCCGACTTCTGTGAGATGTTCGCCTTGCAAGGTCTTTTATGATGTTAGCTTCTCCTCATGGGAGAAGGTAAACAAGAAAGAAGCTTTTCCTACAAGATGAAGTTAGCTTCTCCTTATGGGAGAATGTATTCCTGCAAGATGAAGTTAACTTCTCATGGGAGAAGGTAAGGTATTCCTGCAAGACAAAGTTAGCATCTTCTCATTGGAGAAGGTATTCCTGCAAGATGAAGTTAGCAGCTTATGGGGGAAGGTAAACAAGAAACAAAATTTTTCGGCAAGACGAAGCTAGCTTCTCCTCATGGGAGAAGGTAAACAAGAAACAAACTTTTCTTGCAAGAAGAAGTTAGCTTATCCTCATAGTAGAAGTTTAAACAAGAAAGGAGCTTCTTCCTGCAAACGTCAAACTTGGGGTCATCAAATTTGTGAGCCAAAGCTAAAAGCATGTTTGTACATGTTTACAAGATCATATAGTAGAAGATAGATACTTAGCTGAATTAGATTACCGATGCGACGCTTAGAACTTGTTACATCCCCAAAGTGCCTTTTCTGAAGATAAGCCTATGAAAAGCCCATCCACAACTTCCGAAGATAGCATCCAAATAAAATTCCAAGGGTAAAATCCAAAGCTTGATATGAAGCTCAATCCAAAGCTCAACCCAAGGATGAAATCCAGATGTAATCCGAAGCTCAATGTGAAACATAATCCGAAGCTCAATGTGAAGCTCAATCCGAAGCTCATTCCAAAGATGATATCTAAATGTAATGTGAACCTCAAACTGAAGCTTAATATGAAGCTCAGTATGAAGCTCAATATGAAGCTCAATATGAATCTCAATATGAAGCTCACTCCGAATCTCAATATGAAGCTCAATATGTAGCTCAATATGAAGTCAATTCGAAGCTTAATATGATTTGTTGATGTTTGATGTTCCATGACTCCTTATATTCGAAGCACCATAGCATCTCCAATTCGAAGCACCCAATAAAGCATGTTACAGAAGATTATTCAGTTCGAAGATGATATTTGAAATCTGAGAATTCACTTTCTAAGAATGTCCGAAGCTGAATTACAAAGCCCTATGAAAAACCCTACGATTGGCTCAATAAACAATTTTAGGAAACTTCAAAGAAATGAGATGATGATACAGACTTATCATGTAAACATACAGATTAGAAAAGGTAACACCAAAGAATAATTCAAGAGTATGCAGATTATGTCCGTGCCTGCAAGCCTAGACCCAAATAGCTTAACTTCCGTTTAGCAAAAATTATTCAACCTACCGAGCCCAAAATCTTGATCTTCCGGGCCGAATGTTGAAAAAATACCGTCGTTGAACCTAGCAAAGCAGGGGAGAACCAGCTGCGAATTTTTTTGCAAATTTCCGAAATGTATTTATTTGCCCTGTTTTGAGTTCGTGTGAGAAAGTTATGGCTGTTTTATTGAAGGACATTAGAAAATGCTCACTAGGAAAAACATGTTATGGTATAAAAGGTGGCTCCTTCTCAAAACTTGCAGAGGTACTTAAGGATACTTATCTGGGACAAGGAAACGAGCAGATTGAGCCAAAAATCTAAAGCTATCAACTTTGAAGCTCATATTATCTCAGATGACGAATTTATAAATTCTGAAAGGTGGCATGGTTGTATTAAGTACTTCAAATCCGAAGCAATTTATTCCAAAGTTCATACATTTCAGCTGCTGAGAGACACAAAGTCTTGGTTGTGGAAGTTACTCCGAAGGTCATAAAGAAAGTTATGAATTCTAAAGTTATGAATTTTGAAACCAATGAATGAAATCTGAAGTTATGAAATCCACAGCCTTGGCAGTGAGATCCGAAGCAAATGAATGAAATATGGGAGTGAAAACACTGATTCTAAAGAGGTAGTGAAATTCTCTGGGAGTGATCCAAATTTAGTATGCATAGCAACAAATACGAAGCTAAAATTTGAATGCAGCACGCAAGGCATGATATAAACATGTACAATACAAACATGTATGATACAAAATTCGAAGCTTATGCAAAATGTAGGATTCAAAGCTCATGTGAAATGTACCTACGGAGATACTATTTAGCTGTGATAAAGGGTGAATAAAAATGCACCTTCATACAAAATTTTTAACTTCGAAGTTTCATTGGGGAGAAGCATCGAACCAAACCTTGGTCTCTTTGTTACTTCGAAGTTCATAACATATAGAGAAATAGAACCTTCTTCGGACCAAACGTGCCAACTTGTTACTGCGAAGTTAACGTTTTAGAGAGAGATACCTACAACCCCTCTTGCTACTTCGAAGTTCCAATTTTAGAAAGAGAAAGAGAGACAGAACCTTCTTACCATGCCCCCCTCAAACCCGAAGCACGGTGGGCACCAAATGTTGAGGGTTAGTCTAGCTTTGAACATACCACAAGGTAGACCTTCGAACTCATCACAAGTCATAGCTCTGGAGCTCACACCAAGGGTAGCTTCAAAATTCCAGAATGAGTAACTTCGGACTTCATACCAGGGGTAGTTTCGAAATTCAAGAATGAGTAACTTCGAACTTCATACCATTCATGAAGGAGAGGGAAGAAGGCCCATCAATCATTCTCTTTTTCTCTCTTACTCAACCTCCCCTTTTATAGGAAGGAAGGGGAGGCACTCCCTTGGAGTAGCTAGGTGGGACTAAACATATAGTACAAGTGATACATGGGCCTCTTGGGCCTTTTTCCCTAAGGGAGGAATGGCACCTTACTCTTTTCCCCCAACATCAGAGTTGATCAGAGAAACTCTTTCTGCTCCAATGATGACGGCCCAGAAAAGTCTTCTTGATTGCTTCTGACACTACAGGACCTTTATGTGCCATTCTTGTAGACATGCCTATAGAGTCCTATCGAGTCAGTAGCAAAAGATTAACATGTATGAACTATCTTGACTTGACCTTCAAGTTTGATGAATCCCCTCAGCAGAATCACCCCGAGTTGTAGATGTTGAGCTGAGATCGCGTCTTTGGAGTAGTCTTCATCTTTGTTTTCCTTCTGATTCTCTTCTTGTGAAATTTTTATTGAAGACAACAAGTCTTAGGTCAGCAGTGATTTTGTCTCCTAATACTTTTGCATGACATGGGTGTGTTATATTTACAAGTTTAAGACAACATGTTGAAGGGGGAGACTATCACAATATCGAGGCACCATTTATATCCTTCTTTTCTAATGTGTACAATTTGCAAATGGATTTCAAAAGTTAAAACAATAGACCTTGTAGAAACTCAGAATATCAAAGTTGTGTGAGATTTTACACTCTACATCATTGGTATAGAAATTTTTAGTCGGTTCTACTTCGAAATGGTTTAAGTATTCAAATTTTGAACTGGGTACAATATGTCTAGCCTAGGGCATCTACTCTAACCCAACTATAGATCAAAATTGAAACAATTTGAGGCTGAGACCAAAATACCAAATTCATTCATTGTGAATTTTTTTTATAACATTGATATAGAACGTTTCTACTAGTTGTGAGTCAAAAATGAATGAAAGTTCAAATTATTAATAAGTCATCAAATCTGTCCAGATTGGAGTCCCATTTAAGATTCATCTGTTTGGCCTAGTTGAAGCATTTCAAGACATGGTAAAAAAAGAAAACTTTTTACAAACTTAGTGTACTTCAACTTTCATATGGATACCTATAACCAATTCTATATGTAAAAGAGTCAAATCACCAAGTTATAAGCTGTGTCCTGACTGTCCAGGTTTCAAATTTTGAACTAAAGTGATCGTAGACCATTATTACTTGCATTTTTGCAACAAAGTCAATATAGGAAGTTGTTTGACAGGTTACCAGCTACAACTTTTGTATATAAAGTTTTTAATAAAACCATTTGAATCAACACCAGATTTCAAATACCTAACAGGAGGTCACAGGTGTGCAGATTTTAAGCTCGAACACGTTTTGGCTTGTGCTTCATGATCTAAGTGTTTTCAGAGAAAGGGTTCTATTGCAAAGTGATCCTAAATTTTATAATACACAAGTTTGTTATACAAATTCTAGGTAGGTTGTATGTTGAAAACTACTTAAACTTCAAATTCTTCATTCAGATTCTTGTCCTTGATTCATCAAGCTATAAACCCATTGTACAAGCATTTTCTTACAATGTCAAGAATGCAAAACATGTTCACCTAGTTATTCCCTACAACTCCTATGTATATTGTTTCTACTAAACGAGTGTGGAACCTGTCCTAAACCTGAATCCTTTTAAAGGGTTCGATTTTTGGCTAAACAACAGGTTTAATGTATTTGGTTTGCAGTTGTTGAACCATTCATATTTAGTGTAGATGATGCATATGAAAGTGGTCACAAATTACATGTACTACCAACTTCATATACAAAGTTTATGTTGATTCCACTTAAATTTGAACTACACATCAAAACAGTAGCAGCACACACACAAATCTCACGTAAACTTCTCACTTTCAAACAAACACACAACAAAGCACATGAGATGAGATGGAATGACGCATGTTTATCCTATCCTTCCTCACAAGTCCTTACCTTACCTAATGGTACTTCGGTGGCATATATGCAAGCACTCTCCCTACATGCAACTAGTCAAGTTCTAATCGTTCATATTACGCATTTCGTGGTTAGTGTACCTACAAGAAAAATGCATGCTCATACATTACCACCTAGTGTTGTATCCACACGATTTGTTACGCTGCATGGACAACATTGAATGGGCCACTGCACCTTCACCTCAAAGCCTGACTTTCCATCAATACTGGGGAGTGTCGAGAAGAAGATGGATCCCAAAACCGAATATAAATGTGGTGGGCAAGAAAGCTCCAAAGCATGCCCACCACCCTTAAAGAGCTTTACCTACGCATCATGGGTCAGGGTTCACAAATACTCCACAACTCCAATCGCGCTCCTCTAGTACTGGGGATTGCTATTGCCAAAGTACAATATCCCAAAAACAGATATGCAATATGATTACTTCCACTAGTCTAGTTTAGAAAGTCAGTGATACAACCTATATCTAAGCTAACCTTTTTATAATGGGCTTATACACGATACTCTCATTTTTGCAATTACTTCAAAAAGGTTTGGAAAATATGCTTTTTGAAATCAAAATAAAGTTTTTATAATTGTTGCCCGTGTATGATCGGCGCTAATACCAGCTGTGGCGGAACCGCAGATTTAATCCGAGCTAAGCATACCTGCTACCACATGGCTCGCAGTGCACTTAGACTGAATTAAACCCGGTCGTCCGTTGAGCTACCCAGAAGGGCACTCGATGTAACCATCTCCTAGGGATGCTGACATCATACATGTTAAGCCCTCAAAAGAGCCACAACAATTACAACAACCCATCATTTCATACAAACATATATTGATTTAGTACAAAACCATTTCACAAAATGGTATACAATCATATCAAAATAGAGTTTCAAAAATACGCTCGCAGTGGAATACATATAATTGAATAGGTGTAATTCAGCGGGAGTAAAACACCAAGGCATGACTTTGAGCCTCCCATTGTCATCCCCGATCACAAACTGATGAGTACCTAAAAAATATTAACAACAAACGATGAGTACGTGGGGATACTCGTATGACTTACCTAAGGGCGGTATCAGCCCAATACATTTGAGAGTATGCAAGGTTTTTTATGGACTTGACTTCTAACCCGCATAAGCTTACTAGGAGTGAGTCCTTACTTTCATGTTGCATTCATTTTAAAGCATAAACTTAATTAATCCATCAAATATTTTCCTTATGATCCATAATTCATATATCTCAATATTCCAACACACATATCATCATAAAGTAAACTGCAGAAATATAAACATACAAGTACAAGCATGACATTGGCAGAAATACAAGTATAAATAACATATTAAAGTTATTACTACGTCGGCCGTCAGTGACATTGGTATTCTCACACCTAGTGAGCATTAGCGATTCGAATCGATTTTTTATTCCCGAAAATAACTATCATGCTAAAAGTATATGCTTACTAGCCATCGCGTTCCCACACATATCCTCCATCTCCAATTGTCCCATCCGAAGTTCGATTCCAACCCACCATTCCCCAGGTTTAACCCCCACCAGAGCGATACCACGGTGTACCGAGTCAGCCCTCCCATCAGTCAAGCACCCCAAGCCCCATGGTAGGACCATGTCTCTGTTTTTTGTATCGCACAAGACTTTCACCGATTCCATATCACAGAAAAGCATTCTAGCAACGTTATGTCGACCAGCAGGAGAATAGTGAACGTACCTTAAATGACTCGAGCGGAGTCCAACAACACATTACCTCAATTCTCATCATAGCAAACACATATCTCCGCCCGGTCTCATCTTTTCATCACATCATATCATATTTCTTTCAAATTTAAATTTTTGTAAAACATTTTTTGAGCCATATCATCTCATGAGTGAATATCTCTACTCGACTTCTGCCGTCTAAGCATGGCTAAGCATAGACTTCGACCTATCACTACTAAAAAACATAGATATTGTAACATGCTTTTGTAACATATCTATCAATGTGTTACAAAAAAAATTTTACAGTAACACAGACTATGTGTTACAATGGAAGCTTGTAACACATAGTGCTTGATTGGTAAAAATGTGTTACAAATAATAATTATAATAACACAAAAGGTTATGTTACTTCTAAAGTGTTACAAAGATTGTAGATATTGTAACACATAGATGGAATATATAGAACATGATGCAAAAACATACCATACAGTAACACAAAGTAATGTTACTTATAAAGTGTTACAAAGAAACATATATGATACCATTCAGTACCAAACATAACATGCACCTCCTCTTTTTATTTCTTTGTAGAGATAGCTAAAAATGGAGACGCATACGCTCTTGCTAGCATGGGCTCCAGCTAAAATGCTACCCCCGGGATTAGATTTTAGAGGTTATCCATATTATAGGCCATCTCTAGATATAGCCTTTATTTACAAAGATGGTCCATAACATACATCATCACTCAAGAGTGATACAGGACACCTCTGAAGAAGCTCTAGAGACGATTTGTAGCATGAACATCTTTTGAAAATGATTTTTAAATGCAGACCATATTACTGTCTGGCTCTAGAAATAGTTGTTCTCGTAAAAAGTCATAATTATTTTATATAAACTTACATGAAGATACGATAACAAAATTATAGTGCTCGATGAGATCCACAACCTTAAAATTGATAAATTTTCCATTTGAGAACATTTATTGCCCCTATAAATTCCAATATATTTTACCATATTCACGAAATCATAACATGGAATCTATCAAATAGCCTCATTTCGATACATGCCATATACCAGAGATGTAATATTTGACGAGATCTAAAACTTTGTAGTTGAGAGTTTTTTCATTTAAGATTATTTAAGGGTTCAAATATATAATATCAAATTCACCATAGTGTATAGAGAAATAAAACATCACTTTTTTATACACAAGTGCTTGCGTAGTGTAGTGGAGTGAAAGTCTTAGAAGATATATGAGGTTGGGAGTTCAATTCCTAGTGATGGAATGTAATTTTTTCATTTTTTGAAAAATAATGTTACAAAATAGTAACACTAAGTAGTAACACTTTTTAGGATGTGAAAGAACACATGTCTTGTGTTCTTAAATATCAACCCTATAGTAACACAAACAATATGCGTTACTAGAAGACCTAGTAACATTTTAATTGAGGTACAGTAACACAAGTTAGTGTTACTAAAACCCTATTATGAAGTAGTGTATTCATTCTACTTAGGATATCAAGTATTTATGCATGTGGGGCTTCATACAACTCCTAAACATAAATGCACATACAAATATAGGGTGGTGGTACTCCCTTTAGATGCCTAAGGGGCCTACCTTTGTTGCTGGAACAACTTGAATAAACTAATCCAAAGTTAGTTTGCCGGGTTGTGAGGCTTTGCTCCAGGCAACCCCTTGATCACTTGGATAGCTCCTCCTTCCAAACACGATTGATGAGCCCTCCAGGTCATGCTTGGGTCTTAGTTGGTCTTCTGGACCACTGTTGTTTGACGTAGCTCCACACAATTGCTTCTTAATCATGTATTTACAGCAGTAAGCGTCACTATATGAATGATATGCACCATGCAGTGGATGAGATGCGCATGAATATCAAACACACATAAGAACAACAATTTCAAGGTCATACAGGTGATTGATAATCTACATAACAAGAGTACTTTCATGACATAGCAAGATTGTGATTCTACAATCAACTAGCACAAGGCAATGCATAGAAAGAGCATCTGAACAAGCATTAAGTAGGTTACAGTTCTCCTATTATGTCACATATAAGCAAAGTATGGATAAAGTCCCATATTTAGATATATGATGAACTTCTAGTTTTGAACAATCTACACTTAACACTATTGATAGTAGTGTTTCTTTGGGGATTAAGGTTTACTGGCCCATAGACATAAGAAAGACACATTTTTATTATATGCTTCGCACTAGTTGCTTTATGGTTTTGACCACAACATGCATGGACAAGGTGTGCGACTCATCTATACATAAGTTAGTACATATCGAGCATATTAGATAGGAGAAATCACAAACTAATAGCATGCATGGTTATTAACATTCACTTTTTTATTCCTTCATTTTTAAGCATATTAAAATTACTATTCATAAGCCCCTCATGAAACAGCAACCAAAATACATGAATAATTCACATAAGCATACTTGCACAGTAACATTGATACATGAATTTTGGTGGCTTTTTGTAACAGACTAAATATCACTTTTTTATTTTATTGATTAAATCACCATAGCATTTGCCATTTTCAAAATACATAGCTTTCTGCAAGAAAAACACATAGAACTTTATTTCTAGGCTACACTAGATCAAATGAGAACAATATAATTTCTATGGATTTTTCTAGACAAGTTTTATGTAGCATGCATTTCCATATACATAAAATCTACTAATTAATAGAATTAGGGATAGATCTGTAATTAACAGTGATGATTGGGGTTAACCAAAAATACATGTGAACATATAAGGTACAAAAAACACCTATCCCAAGCTTCATAATTTAAGGAGCTTATATACCCTAGTTTTGTTAATTAACTAATAATTCATTGCGTGCATAAAAGTAGGGGTAAAACAGTCATTTCGTAGCACAGGCTATAACCCTGTAATTGGACCTATATATGATTATTCGTACAATGCAGGGGCTAGCACACAAATTCTACAAGACTTAGTGGACAGTACATGCCAATCCCATAAAGCATAAGGTTGGACCTGCAAACGTCCAGAGACTCGGTTTAATATGTGAAACAACCCTAATTCCTGGGGTTTTACACAAGTTTTGCAAGTCACTTTAAACAGTAATGAAATACCCTGGAACGATAGGGGCCAAGGTGCAAAGTAACCTTTTCCTCTTCCTTGCACCAATACATAGAGGGATGGGGGCACGGGGCTTTGAGGGCGGCTCGGGGAGGTCGACGGTGGTGGAGAAGGTCGTGTAAGGCGTTCCCGATGAAGGGGAACATTTCCCCCAAGGTCTCGTCGCGCATGGAGGCTAGAGTTGATGGGGAATGCCCCGTGAACTGAGGGTGAACCACAGTGACTAGAGCTTGGCGGTCGTGGCTTGATCCGGCATCCATGTGCCACCATCGATGTTGGACCTGACAGTCGGGACCGAACAGCGAGGGAGGGCGTCGGCGGTGGTCCTCTACTGTGGAGGCATGGGGTGAATGTGCTGTGCATGGTGCCATACGCGAAGCAGGGTCAAGGAGATGATGGCGGCAGCCGAGGAGTGTTGGGGATGATGGAGTAGGGCAGGGCGACTACGGCGCTCGTGTCACCTTGCAGGGAGGAGGTCGGAGGTGGCCTCCATAAGGGCGAGTTCCTAGAGCTCGAGCTTCATGCTCCCATGGCAGGTGGCTTCATTTTGTTGTGCGAACATAAGGAGTAGAGGGCACAGAGGGAGCTGGAGCGAGTGAGGCATAGTGTAAGGGCCGAGGAGAGCACTGGCTTCCACTTGAAGGGGGCACTAGGCGAGGGCGCGGTTGATGGTTCCCATGGCACGATCAGGCAAGGAGCGCCCACCCTGTGGGCAAGTCAGAGCAGGGGAGAAGAAAAAGTGGTCGGGTGGATTGGGTCCATGGACCACAGGTCACTAACCGGTGGGCCCGGTGGAAAGAGGAAATACCAATGTCCAATGGACCGAGTGCGTTGAGCAAGAGAGCTGGTGGGGCCCGCAAGGCTGTCATCCCCGCGTGGATCCGAGGACCCGAAACATGTGGGGCCCGTGCATCATTGAGGCACAAAAGGAAGAGAACAGCGAAAATGGAAAAACCGAATTTTGACCAAGGAAATAGGCTTCTATATTTCATTTATTAGAGAACCTAGATTACCGATTTGGAAGAAACCCAAAGTACAAGAAACATTCTAAATTTTGTTATCTACAACTTCATTATATAACGTAGTGCCATGTTATGTATGATTTATTCGCCTAAATTTGAATTTAAGTCGCTGACCTCAAGTTTGACCAGGTTCCATCTGAACTTAAAAATTCCTAAATGCCATTTTATGCTCAGTTTCAAACAAAGTCTATTATACCAATGTTGTTCATAATTTCAGAATATACAACTTTCATATATGAAGTTTTGCATTGTAAGGAACTTTGCTTAAAGTAAATTTGAATTTACTGCTCAGCTCAAGTTTGGCCAGATTTCACAAGTTTAGAGTAATTGACCTAAATCCCTATCCAAACCATTATGCATGTCACTACACAAAATACAAAAGTGGTTTTACATCAAGTCCTCTACAAGTTTGGTATACAATGGTTTCTTTGATTCATGTTAGATTTTGAAATATAAGCACAGATGTGTGCTAAGGTCAGGTTAAAATGCAGTTCTACTTTGTGTGGAGTCTTTCTTGTTTCCAACTTTTGAACTACCAAATAAAGTCCAATTAATTTAAGGTCAGATGCATTATAAGGTGATAAGTTTAGCTTCATTTCATAGTCAGGTATATTTTGAAGTGCTATAGTGAAATCAAAAGTAATTTTAGATTCTGATTCGGGGAAAAGCTGAAAATTCCAGTTTAGGAATTATTCTAGGTATGGATGTTTTTGACTTGGAACTTTTTGAACCTCTCACCATGTGATTTCGAAGATGCTCATAACAGCAAAGTTGAAGCACACATATTAAACCAAAACTATTGTATTTGATGTTTTGCTCAAAAGCTAATATAATTTGAACTACCCAACCAACCAACGCGAGGTTTTGTCCTTTGCATAGAAAAAATTTGACTTAGTGATTTATTCACCTAGTTCTCATTGCTCTCTAAGCTCTATTAAGTGCAAAATTGTGTGTTAGGACCTTGAGATGCCGAGGGCATCACAGAAGGCCCATCATCAATTCGTCATGCACCATGAACCAAGTATTATTGTGAATATTTCAAGAACGGTTTGATGGGAAACTAGGGTTTCCGATCTTCCGAGAGGTATGGATAAGTCGATTAGGGGTGGAGAACTCGACGTTGGTGAAGAAGGCTCCGAGTAATCGGTCGAATCAATGCAATCACTACGCCACTGCTCAGATGGTCATCGACCGCGTGATGCGTGCAATTGACCTCACCAAGAAGGCTATCGTTCCTGCAATGCAACCGAGAGAACACAAGCAAGAACGAGGGATAAACGCAATCAAGATGAATCTTGTGCAAAAGTTGGTGTTTCACAAAAAGGTGACGGCGAAATAATTCAATGAGAGACTAATCTAAGCAAAACCCATCTAATCTAATGATGGCTATAGACTATATACAAGAGAGGGGTATAGGAGGCGGCCAAGGGGGTGGTCGAGCAACCCTAGGGCGTACAAGGCCAGCGGGCCCAAAAACCTATCCAGCAGCACCCAGGCAGATTTTTGTTGTCGTGTTGTTACGATGCTTCCAGTTGACTCCGCGATTATTTGGCCCTGACACCATATGGGTTGGAAAGCTTATCTCCTTATCTTTCCGTCGATATGTACAACGTCTGAAACGAAGTTGATATGTGGTCTAGGCGTCCGTTTTACTGAGGCCTACTTCTACTGTCCGAATCGGCCTCACGAATAAATTGGACTTCAACTCGGATTGGGCTTCAAACTCCATCTTCTCTTGGGCCTTGATCATATGCATGTTGTACATATTCTTATCATTTTCCGCATCTTGGTTTTGAATCATCCGTGACTCAAAGTCGTTGATGCTTGCGGAAGTAATTGCCATGCTTGACATCGTCCAAGCTTGCTTCCCTTCTTGAAATTTAACCAATTGTGACACAACAAACAAAGGACAAGAGAAACTCGACATGATCTGATTAGTATTAGCGCAGCCCTTTAAATTTGATGAGATATAAACATGGTGCACCATATATTCTCTTTTGTGATTACATTGTCCAATGAAATGACATGTGTATGTAGATAACCATTGCAAATCAGCACTAAAAGCAAGTTTCTTCTCTAAATTATTCAGATTACATAGAACAAGAAATTCAATATAACACAAAGTATTTAAAGAAAATATCAACTTCAGCTCATCATACACGCTAGCAATAGGGAGAAAATGACTATTTTTAGCACAAATAATTGGATTGGAATCATCAACATCAAGCCTATCAACAAGTTGTGGCATAGAAATAATAGAAGCAAAATCACACAACTCTTTTTTATCACACGAATCTGCAGTACAATCAGCTTGTAATAAAGATAACTTAGAAGTTTTCTCACCTTAAGAAATCATATAATATGTGTCGTTATATGTATTTACATAATCAGGGCATTGTGACAAGTATGGAACAAGATCTCCTCCGACGTGTTATCTTTTTCATCCTCGTTCTCAACATTCTGTGTATGGTTAGTAGCAAAGGAAACCTCCATAGGTTGTGTCATGATGTTTAATTTCAGCAAGGTATGCATCATATTCAATCTGAATAAATTGTTGTTTCTTATGTCTAATTTTGTTCTCAATCTTACAAGCATGTGTATATAATTTATAGAGAGACTTATATTTCATAATAGTAATAATATCATGAATGTTGTAGTCAAGTCCCTTTAAAAATCTGATTGTAATTTTTTTCTCCGATTCATGTAAACCACAACGCAACAACAAAGTATGTAGCTCATTATAATACTCTACAACAGTTTCATCGTGTTATTTTAGAAATTGTAGGTCACAAATTAGCTTTATAGAATGAGAATCTAAAACAAATTTATTCCTCATAAGTCTTTTTATTTCTCTCTAATTTTGTGGATCTTCATCATAAACACAAAGATCTTTCCACCAACATAATGCACATTTTTTAAAAGTACTAGCAGCATTCTTCACATTTCCAAATGATGGGAAACTAGGTTTTCTGATCTTCCGAGAGGTATGGATAAGTCGATTAGGGGTGGACAACTCGACGTTGATGAAGAAGGTTGCGAGCAATCGGTCAAATCCTTGCAATCACTACACCACTACTCCGATGGTTATCGATCGCGTGATGCGCGCAATCGACCTCGCCAAAAAGGCTATCGTTCCTGCAATGCAACCGAGAGAACACAAGCTAAGAACGGGTGATAAACGCAATCAAGATAAATCTTGTGCACAAGTTGGGGTTTCACAAACCGGAGACTGCCGAAACTGTTCATTGAGAGACAAATCTAAGCAAAACACATCTAATCTAATGATGGCTACAGAATATATACAAGAGAGAGGTATAGGAGGCGGCCAAGGGGGTGGCCGAGCAACGCTAGGGCGTACAAGGCCAGCGGGCCCAAAAACCTGTCCAGCAGCACCATGGCAGATTCTTATCGTCGTGTTGTTTTGATGATTCTTGTTGACTCTAAGATATTTGGGCCTGAGACCATATGGGTTGGAAAGCTTATCTCCTTAGCTTTCCATCGATACGTAGAACGTCTGAAACGGAGTCCATATGTGGTCTAGGCGTCCGTTTTACTGAGGCATACTCCTACAGTCCGAACCGGCCTCAAAAATAAATTGGACCTCAACTCGGATTGGGCTTCAAACTCCATCTTCTCTTGGGCCTTGATCATATGCATGTTGTACATGTTCTCAGCATTCTCCACTTCTTGGTTTTGAATCGTCCCTGACTCAAAGTCGTTGATGCTTGTGGAAGTAGTTGCCATGGTTGACATCATCCAAGTTTGCTCCCCTTCTTGAAATTTAATCTGTTGTGACACAACAAACAAAGTACTAGGGAAACTCGACGTGATCTGATTAACATTAGCGTAGCCCTTTAAATTCGATGAGATATAAATATGGTGCACCATATATTCTCTTTTGTGATTATATTGTCCAATGAAATGACATGTGTACGTAGATAACCATGGCAAATCAACACTAAAAGCAAGTTTTTTCTCTAAATTATTCAGATTACATAGAACAACAAATTCAGTATAACCCAAAGTATTTAAAGAAGATATCAACTTCAGCTCATCATACACGCTAGCAATAGGGAGAAAATGACTATTTTAGCGCAAATAATTGGCTTGGAATCATCAACATCAAGCCTATCAACAGGTTCTGGCATAGAAATAATAGAAGCAAAATCATCACAACTCTTTTGATCACACGAATCAACAGTACAATCAGCTTGTAATAAAGATAACTTAGAAGTTTTGTAATAAAGATAACTTAGAAGTTTCCTCACCTTAAGAAATCATATAACATGTGTCATTATCTGTGTTTACATAATCAGGGCATTGTGACAAGTATGGAACAAGATCATCATCATTCTCCTCCAAGGTGTTGTCTTTTTCATCCTTGTTCTCAACATTCTGTGTATGGTTAGTAGTAAAGGAAACCTCTATAGGTTGTGTGTCATGATGTTTAATTTCTGCAAGGTATGCATGATATTCAATCTTAATAAATTGTTGTTTCTTATGTCTAATTTTGTTCTCAATCTTACAAGCATGTGTATATAATTTATAGAGAGACTTATATTTCATAACAGTAATAATATCATAAATGTTGTTGTCAAGACCCTTTAAAAATTTAATAGTAATTTCTTTCTCCGATTCATGTAAACCATAACGCAACAACAAAGAATGTAGCTCATTATAATACTCTACAATAGTTTTATCGTGTTGTTTTAGAAATTGTTGGTCACAAATTAGCTTTATAGAATGAGAGTCTAAAATAAATTCATTCCTCATAAGTCTTTTCATATCTCTCCAGTTTTTGGATCTTCATCATAAACACAAAGATCTTGCCACCAACGTAAAGCACATTTTTTAAAAGTACTAGCAGCATTCTTAACTTTCCAAATGATGGAAAACTAGGGTTTCCGATCTTCCGAGAGGTATGGATAAGTCAATTAGGGGTGGAGAACTCGACATTGGTGAAGAAGTCTCCAAGCAATCAGTCGAATCCTTGCAATCACTACACCACTGCTCCGATGGTAATCGACCGCATGATGCGCGCAATCGACCTCGCCAAGAAGGCTATTGTTCCTGTAATGCAACTAAGAGAACACAAGCAAGAACGAGGGATAAATGCAATCAAGATGAATCTTGTGCACAAGTTGGGGTTTCACAAACCAGTGATGGTGAAACTGTTCAATGAGAGACTAATCTAAGCAAAACACATCTAATCTAATGATGGCTACAGAATATATACAAGAGAGAGGTATAGGAGGCAGCCAAGGGGGTGGCCGAGCAACCTTAGGGCGTATAGGGCCAGAGGGCCCAAAAACCTGTCCAGTAGCACCTTAGTAGATTCCGATTGTCATGTTGTTTTTATGATTCATGTTGACTTCGAGATTATTTGGGCCTGAGACCATATGGGTTGGAAAGCTTATCTCCTTAGCTTTCCGTCGATATATAGAACGTCTAAAACAGAGTCTATATGTGGCCTGGGCGTCCGTTTTACTCAGGCCTACTCCTACAGTCCGAACCGGCCTCACGAATAAATTGGACCTCAACTCTGATTAGGCTTCAAACTCCATCTTCTCTTGGGCCTTGATCATACGCATGTTGTACATGTTCTCATCACGGTTCGATGCATTTCATTTCAAATAAGAAACTTGGATAAAAATCTGCATATATGATCATATTGCCAACTTGTGTCTATGCTTACACAAACTTTACTCCCCATGTTAAAGTAAATTTGCCCATGGATACTTTTGATTAGGCACCCACTTTGATTTAAGATGTTGATTCATGAGAGATGAGTAACATGGATACACATCAGTGATCTCCCGCTTAAGCAAAGAGCTTTTGTTTTGCTAAAATATTAAAATGTGCTCTTCTACAATGTTCTCAAGATACATGTCCTACCAGTGCCACAAATGAAAATTCTTATGCAACAAAAACTTCTCTGAATATGTTTTGAACCTTATCAAATTTTCGGCCATCAAATGAGTTGGAATCATTCGAAATTTTGGCTACCACATGCACGTTCATACCACAAAGTTCGAGCAAGATGTGCTATGCAAACATTCCAATTACCCCTCACTAATCATGCAAAAAGAGAGGAAAAGAGGCATGGAATGAATTGAAAAAGAAAAAAAAGAGAAATAAGGAAAGGAGGAAAGAAAAATAAGGAAATACCATGCCCTCTCTCGCATCAAAAAGCGGAACACAAAGTGCACTTACCAATAACATGCCGCAAACTTGCACATAGCCAAAATCTTCAAGTGGATTCATACTCTTTGCTTTGACACTTGATTTGATTTGGTGATACAAACATGAAGAGATAGTCATGTTCTTTCTCAACTCCACTAAAACTTAGATTAGGAGGAAAGGAAACACAAGGATTCCCATCCTTTGAGCGATTGAGAGGTGATCTTGAGAACAAAGGAATGGAGCACCATACTTTTTGAAAACCGAAAACCTCTTTTGCTCATAGTTGGGAGAAAACTGTTGTGATACCTAGGACTTATTCTTAGTCTCAACATCCCAAAATCAAAGTGTAGCCACCATTGAAATCCTAGGTAAGATGAACTAACTTGGGAGTAACTTTTTTGTTTGCTAAGACTATGGTTGTCATATGCCCTCTACACCTTGCTTAACTCTCCTTTGATCAATGACAAGCAAAGATCTAAGTGTGGGTGAGTGTTGGCGGTCGTTATAATCCATTTTGACCCCCAACATTTCTTGCTCCAAGAGTGAATTTTATACATTCTAACTGGTTCCATGAGCTGTGTACAAGGATCATACAGGAACACAAGTAATGATGCACATACATGCAAAACATGGTGAAACAAGGTGCGACAATGGAAGGTTGGACCAAGAGTGACCAAACCCTGTCCGCCTAGCTAAGTCCCCAGGCTACCCGGCAAGGTGGACAGGCCCCCCGGCCTCCTTACCCTCTCAGCACTAAGGACTAGCACCATGGACTAAGTCCCAGGTCGCTTGGCCTACCTCCTTAGCCGCCCGGCTTGTGATTGTCTCCAAATGCCACTATTGACGTTTCTTAGCCTACTGAAATAAATCCGCAAGCGCACGGAAACACGTTGTAGCCTTTCACCCAAGAGTATTCCATGGTATCGAAATCCACGAGGAACGAGGAGTAACTCAACGTAAAATGGATAGGACCGAACAGTAAAACCAGCAATTGTAGAGATAATTAACAGAACAGAGCAGGATCACTACTTTAGATAAAACAACTTACCTTTGCTAAACAAACCAGAACTCTACTTAGCTGATTTACTTGGACACCGAGGCTGTAGAACCACTTCCGGGCACCAGAGTGCTGATAACCTAGACGAGAAAGGAGGGCACTACAGGACTCAGCTATGCGTCGATGACAACTTATCCGAACGATGGGGTTGGACTACACAGGACACACACCCACTGTCACTAGGTGGGACTACCAACCAAAACTGCGTGTGACAAGACACCTTTCAAGGCAAACTCTATTCTAGACACCACGTATACACAACCGAGTTTACTACTACACTGGTTCGAAGCCAGAGAGCAAGCACAACTGTATAGCTAAACTACACAGAGCACACTTGGCACCCGTAAACTACTAAGCAGGGACTAAGTATGTTAGTAAAGTAAGTATAAAATAAATAAAGCAGAGGAGCAAGGAACTTTACTATACCCTGGAAATAGAGTAATATTTCCTCTGAGAATAAGAGCTTGGGAATAGAATACCAAAGAGAAATCCGACTCCTTCACTCTACAACTCACTACTCACTACAGTTGGCTCTCTCTACAATGCCAAGGGTGGCCTCACTACTAGGACTCCATCGTGGCCGTTCATCCGAGTTATTGCGGTCTTTTCTAGCCCCTACGGGCCTTCTTAGTGTAAGAGTCTGTAATATAGGAGGTCAAGTGCAAAACTGCCTTAGGTCTTAGTCTGTAGTATAAATAAGGAGGTGGCTGCCATTAGCCACTCGTCTTGGCTGGTTTAGGGTTGCTTAGGCTTAGGTTTAGGCAGCCATTTTCGTTTCTAAGCAATAGCTTCAAGATTATAGGGTTTTAGAGTGATCTTGCCCTACTGTAAGAGGTTAGGAAGTGGAGGCAGCTTGCTGCACGAATTCCACCACTTGTACTCAGATCTTGTGACCAATTTGGTGAATAAATAGATGGATTTCGTGGCTGAATCTTGAGTGTTCCTTCCCTTCCACTTCCCTTTGTTTTTTGGGTGAAATCTCAAGGGCTGTGCTTTGGTTTGAACGAGATTTTCCCTTCTCTTTTGTTGTTTTGGACTTGCAAGGATGTGGACATTATGTCTTAGAACATCACAATCCCACAAGATTACCATGAGCAAGTCAATCTTGAGTTTTCCCCTTTCTTGCCCAAGTATTCCCCTTTTCACGAGATCTAAAATTCCCACTAATCCCGTGATCTTTTCCAATAGATCTTTTGGGAATAGCTTTGGAATGGAGCTAGGATAGCCTGTGCCAAATTTTGTGAAGTTTGGAGAAGATTTGGTCAAGTTTTGGGTTTGGAAGCTCAAGAACCAGGGTTGTTTCAAGGTCCACCGGATAGTCCGGTGAGGCTTACCGGGTAGTCCTATGACTCTAGACTTTCCCATCGGATAGTCTGATGTCACCAGACTTTGCTACTAGATAGTCCTATGACACTGGACACTTCTACCGGACACTGCTACAGTGCCAAACAGCTTTCTTCTTTTTGGTCTTTTTCGCTTTGAGACCATTGTTTCGACTTCGTTTTGGTGTTCCTTGTTGTATGCCCATACTCCTAGCTCATGTGTATCAATGGGGCACATTTTAGTGTGTTGTGTGGCTGGCAAGACACTTGTGCATGAGTTGTTGCTTCTCTTGTCTTGCGATCTTTCTATTGATCGTTGAGCCAAATTTCTTCCGCTGTGTCGCTTCCTCTTCATGTCCTAGGGTCAGTAGCTTTTTGGTGGCTACCTGATCTTGCACTTTTGAGAAGAGAGGGTTTTGGGGGTTCGTGTTTTAGGCGTTGACCTATTCACCCCCCTCTAGGTTGCTCTTTCGGTCCTCAATTGGTATTAGAGCCAAGTTAGGGTCTTCTATACCTTAACAGGTTTCAGATCCACAGAGAGGCGACCATGGATTTGTCTGTTGGCAAGATCCTAGGGTTTGGTGGCTCAGATTTCACATTCTGGAAGCAGCGCATGTCTGCGTTCCTTCAGAGCCAACCTTCATCCATCTGGGATATTTGTTAGGATGCTGGCTACCAAGTGGTAGAGAACCATGTTACCCAACAGCAGCAATGGGAACACGAAGCAAACAACAAGGCAAGGAACTTTCTGCTTACTGCCTTGTGCCGCCCTGAGTTTGATAGGGTTGTGCACTTGAAGACGACATATGAGATCTGGACTACCCTCAGCAACTTCCATGAGAGGACTAGTTAGGTCAAGGCCAGGTTGTTTGAGGTGCACAAGAGGACAGTATGAGAACTTCTCCCAACAACCTAGGGAGAGCATCGACGGAATGTTTAGTCATTTTCAATCAATTGTGAACAAGATCCATGCAAATGCAAGAAATGGGGTGTTGCCTTACGATGACCACGAGCAAGCTTGCAAGCTTCTCTATGTTCTGGATCGGAGTATTTGGCAACTGAAGAAAGATTCTATTGTCGAGTAAGCTGGCTATGGGACCCTTTCCACAGATGAGCTTTATAGCAAGTTGAAGGCTTCAGAGGTTGACACTCAGGCATAAGCCAAGATGAGTGGAACAACTCCCAAGAGCCTAGCTCTTATGTCTGGCCCCAACTGTGGTAGTGCTGCTAACCCTAACTCTTCTGTTGGCTATGCATTGTCTCTGATTTCAGCTACAGAGGAGGAGCTTGAAGGACTAAATGATGAGAATCTATGCCTACTATTCAACAAGTTCCAACGCCTCTACTCCAACAGGATGAGCCAAAGAAGAGGTGACAAGCTCCAATGCTACGAGTGCGGGAAGACGGACTACTTCATCACTGACTGCCCCAAAGGAGAGCTCAGGAGAAGTACTCCGTTGGCAAGCACAAGGGCGAGTACGTCTCCGACAAGAAGGGCAAGTACAAGAGCGACAAGAAGAAGCGGCCATTCTTCAACAAGAAGGAGTTCGTCAAGCAGTACCAGAAGCATGCCCAGGAGCGCGATCGTGCTTTCATCGCCAGCCTCAGTGATTGCGATGGTAGCTCGAGTGACTCTAGCTTCGACAGTGACGACGATGATGAGAAGATCGATGGGCACACTGGACTCTGCTTCTTCAGTGATGAGATCGGCTACTGCACCATGGCGCTTGCAGGAGATCAAGCTAGTTCTGCCGACTCGGATGTCTGCAACAAGTGCAATGCCGAGCTTCAGGTAAGTGATAATGATGAGGAAGCTATGATCACTGCATTGAAGAACCAGGATCGCTTGCTTAAAGTAGCCGCTAAGGATCTCAGGCTTGCTAATGCTAAGGTTGCTACTCTAGAGACTGAGCTTGAGACTGTCAAGTCTAAACTTGCATGTGCTTTGGATGATCTTGTTGTTGCTAAACAAGCTTGTGATGTTGCTGATGATATAGAATACAGTGATTGTCAGGTCCTAGCTGTTGAGTTGACTGAATTACGCTCTAAGCGTGCTAGTAATGTAGATTTGATTTTCTCTACTACTGCAGCGTTAGAGGAGTTGAAGGCTAGGCCGACTTTGCTTGCTACTTGTGTTGTTTGCCTAACCCTTAGGAAGGAGTTGGAAGAGACTAGGGCTGCTTTGAGGAAGTCTGAAAAGACTGCTAGCATTATTAGTGCTGGTTGTCAAAAGTGCGAAGGCCTTAGAGGTAGGCTTAATGATTTGGCCATTGAGAAGGTCCAGTTAGAAGTTGAGAATACCTATCTTAGGACCATTCTCAATTGGATTTCAGCTAAGGAGCCACAGCTTGGCATGATCATTTCCTGTCTCAAGTTGAGTGACAAGTTGGGGGTTGGCTACCACTACACCCAAGCTGATTTTGGGCCAGTTGTATGGGAAGTTAGGTGACTTGAGTGAGATTCCCATTAGTAAAAATATCCCTGTTACCCACGACAAGCCCTACTTTGAGCATGGAAACCCTAAGGATGGTGTATGGTTAGAGAAGCCAAGGGAGACACCAAAGAAACAAGTGTGGACTCCCAAACCAAACTTTGTTAGGAACCCTCTTGACACTCTACTTGTGAGGAACTTAGTTGACTCACCTCTTGTGAGCTCTAAGCAAGGGGCTAAGAGGAATGCTCCTCCTAAGCCCACTCTTCAGCCTAAGACCCAGAGCCAACCTAAGGGTGCTTCACCCAAGAGGTACATGTGTGACTACTGCCATAGGGAGGGTCACTTGGTGGAGTTTTGCTACCGCAGCATGAGAGCTGAGCGTAAAGAGGTTGAGTGGAGGAATGAGGACAGGTACTACCAGGGTGGTAGGCTTGATGTGGCACCTCAGTGTGGGGATAGGCAAGACCGCTGGCCACGTCGTGTAGGTGGAGGTAGAGGAGACCATTTTCCTCGCGGTGCTCCAAGTGGTGGACGCTTTGCCAGCTAGACACCGGGTCGTGAGCATTACTACTTTGGTCCTCCTCGCCAAGGCTTTGAGAGCTATGACAGACCACGCTTTGCTAGATGTGGTGACCGACAGTCTCAGTTTGCATGGGATAGGGGTTTTGGGATGTTTGATTGGGATATTGCTAACCCTTTTTTTGAGCAAATGGCTCGACACTGGTTTGTGCCTTTTCAGACTAACCACTATTGATGCTTGGAGAACATATAGCTCATGGATTTCGGTTGTTTGCACCACATGACCCGCAATCACAGATGGTTCTCCAGTCTCACCCCAGTGAGCTCCAGCGAGCACATCATTTTTGGGGATAAAGGTACATGTAAGGTGAAGGGTGTTGACGTTGTTCCTGTTTTTGAGAATTTTGATCTGAGGGATGTTTCTTTGGTTGCTAACCTTGGTTACAACCTTCTCTCTATTTCAAAACTTCTCGATGAAGACTTTGATGTTCATTTCAAGAAAGGTTGTTCGCGAGTTTTGGATGCTCAAGAAGATCTTGTTTGTTGCCTTTTAGGAAGGTCTTTCGTGTTGATTTCTCGAGCTCCCCCGATCCTTCTTGCAGTTTGGTGGCTAGTCCCTCCTCTGATTTGTGGAAGTGGCATAGGAGGCTAGGCCATTTTAGCTTTGATTTGCTCGTAAAGCTTAGCTCACTTGACCTAATTCGAGGATTGCCCAAGTTGAAGAGTGAGCGTGACCTTGTTTGCCATCCCTGTTGCCATGGGAAGATGGTTCCTGCTTCTCACACACCTGTGAATCAGGTGATGACAACTCACCCTGGAGAGTTGCTTCGTATGGACATAGTTGGTCCTGCTCGGGTGAGGTATGTCGGTGGGAAGTGGTACGTTCGTGTGATCATGGATGATTTTTCTCGCTGGTCTTGGGTGCATTTCATGGAATCGAAGGATGAGGCTTTTGAGTTTGTTTGTGACTTGGTTTTAAGGTTGAGAAATGAATCAAATCATGCCATGAGAGCTATACGCAGTGACGATGGCTCGGAATTCAAGAATGATTGTTTCAAAGCCTTTTGCAATAGCCAAGGTCTTGAACACCAGTTTTCATCCCCATATGTCCTCCAGCAGAATAGTGTGGTAGAACACAAGAATTGGACCCTTGTTGAGATGGCTACGACGATGCTCAATGAGCATAAGACTCCTAGGAAATTCTGGGCTGAGGCGATTAACACTGCATGCTACGTTTCCAACCGCATTTTTCTCTGAGCTCTTCTTCATAAGACCTCGTATGAGTTGTGGTTTGGGCGGCAGCCAAAAGTGAGCCACCTACGGGTGTTCAGCTGTAGGTGCTTTGTTCTCAAGCAAGGAAACTTGGACAAATTTGAACCTCGCAGTTCGGATGGAGTTTTCTTGGCTCTGCCACGCATTCGCATACATACCGCGTTTGGCTCTTGGACTCCAACATGATTATTGAGACTTGTGAAGTTACCTTTGATGAAACCATGCCTTGCACAACCCCTGGCTTTGAGCTTGCTGAGAGCCAATGGATCGGCTCTATTGCCTCTGGAGTGATGAGTAATTATCAACAAAAGCCAAAGACCCAGAAGGACTTGGGCACAAGACCTCCGATAGACAGGAGGCCCTCCGATGGAGGAGAGGTAGATGGAAGTCCTTCGAAGGATAGGAGGCATGCTCGGCGTCGGTCGGCCATGTGAGTTTGATACACGGAGGAGCGGCACGACGACGGCAGGAGTAAGACCTCTGAAGGACTGCGAGGCGTCCCCGATGGATAGGAAATGTCAGGTGCCACCGCGGTGCTCCAACCAGAGTACATGGCGCGAGGATGTGCAAGGGCGTTGGTGGATTCGCTCAAATCTGCCACCCTACCAGCAATTTACTAGACTCAGCCAATGGGCTCATTTCTCGCCGAGATAGAGTGGAGTGGGCCGTCCCAGGCCCAAGTGGAGACCTCCTAAAGTTTCTCGATTTCTAACATCAAAACCGGGGGCCGTTCGCGGATTGGACTACTGGCCCCATGGAGAACATCCTAGGATTGCGTGGAACTTATGAAGATCAAGACTTCATCATGGTCGTCTGTCCCGAAATATCTTGTACTCTTTCATTTCAGCCCCTCAGGGCATTGCTCATTGTAGGGACCTAAGTGCAAAACTGTCTAAACAGCACTAGGCTATAAATAGGCTAAGGGCTGGTCATTAGAACCTCTCTTGGCTGCTAGGGTTAGGGTTTGCCTTGTGATTTTCATCCTCAAGCCATGTGCTCCATTGAAAGAGAGGTTTAGAGTAGGATCTTGCCTCTAATCTAGTGGGAACGTGAGGATGGTAGCTTGAGTTCGAATTCCTTCAGCTGTAATCTGATCTAAACCATTGTTTGGGCATCTAATTGAAGGAAGTTTTAGCTACAAGCTGGTGTCCCTTGTCCCTCCTCTTCTCTCTTGAGTTTTGGCCTTGATTCTTGATCTTTTGTGTGTTTGGCTTTGATCAAGGTCAAGGGCTATCTTTTGCTGGTGTTTTTGCCATGCTAGGATGTGGTTAATTTCTCTAGACATGAGCTAGATCCTTGGAACCACGAGCAAAGGGCTATTCTTCTCGTTCTTGGTTTTTCGGTATCTCCTTCCTGTCTTCGCGAGATCTGCGATTCCTGTGTGACCCTTGATCTTTTGGAGTAGATCTTTTGGGGTTAGCTTTCGGATGGCTCTAGGATAGCCTATGCAAAATTTCGTGTAGTTTGGTAAAGGTTTGAACCGGTTTGAATCAAGTTTTTGGTGGGTTCGTGGGATGTTTTCTCTGTTCCAGACTTCGGCTGATTGGTTTGTATAGACCAGACAATCCGAAGGTTTGTCCGATCTGCATAAGCGGATTGTCCGGTCTGTGGGCGGAGATCTCGAGGCTCGGCCACTGTTTGGGATTTCTCAGGTTGGTTTGTCTGAGGGTCTGTCCGGTCTGCTTAACCGGATTGTTCGGTCCGTGGCTGTGCGGCCATAGTGGCTACCTCCCTCTCAGTTTCTCCAGTCCATTCATGGGAGGTGGGTTCGGATTGTCCGGTCAGGCTTTCTGCGCCGTGTTCTCTCTGTAGTTTCTTCAATCCATTGCTTTGTCCGGTCTATGAGGTTCGGATTGTCTGGTCTGTGTCTGCAGGCCGTGTTTTGGCTCATTTTGCGTCGTTTTCGATCAACATTTGAGCGAGTACTTTCGTGTGCTTCCACTCGCTTGATGTGTACCGTTTCAGTGGGTGACATCAAGTGCTTCCTAGGTACCTATCTGTTCAGTGGACAGTATCTAGCGTTTCTCCTTGCACCAAGTTTGGGTGTTGTGATTTTGAGTTTTTAAGTGCTCCTATTCACCCCCCTTCTAGTCGCACGTCTCGGTCCTACAATTGGTATCAGAGCCGTTTAGGTTTCTTCATACCTTTATCGGTGAGAAACCAGTAGCGACTATGACGCACTCTAGGAAGGTTCCGGTTCTCGACTCGGATGGCTATCCCTACTGGAAGGGAAGCTCGGATGGCTATCCCTACTGGAAGGGAAGGATGAGAACTTTCTTGCTTAGCCAGAGCGAGAACATATGGAATGCTACTCAGAGTACGACTTTTACGGTACTCCCCATTGCCGAGCGTACCACACAGGCGCTCGTTGCTCAGCACAAGGCGAACTACAAGGCGGTGAACTTTCTCTTCTCTGGACTTGGTCTGGCGGACTATGAGAGGGTAAGCCACCTTGATTTTCCCATGAGATCTAGTCCCTGCTTAGTGCACACCATGAGGGGACGGTGATAGCTAAGTGTTGGCTTGTGGAGACCTACCAGTGCGAATATGAGAATTTCGCCCAGAAGCCGGGAGAGTATGTGGATGCCTTGTTTGGTCGTTTTCAGTCAATCATTAACAAGCTCCGTGTCAACTTTGCCCCCGCTACTCTTCCATACACTGACCATCAGTAGGCTGTCAAGTTACTATATTCCTTGGATAGAAAAGTGTGGGAGATCAAGAAAAACTCCATTCTTGAGTCAGCAGGGTATGACACCTTGGGAGTCACTGCAAAATGAACCCCCCTGTAGCAACACATATAAAATATCATTATAAGCGTCGTTAGGGTCTGTACCAACGCATAATTATGCGTTGCCTATGCTGGCGTTGCTAGGATCTATTGTAACACTTACAAAAGCGTTGGTAACTCCTATTAATAACCGTTGCTAGATACCAACAGATACTTATGACTTACTGCAACGGTTACATGTGTTTGTGACGCCATTGGTCTAGTTCTCTAGAGCTTTGGCAACATTTAGAATGCATTTATGGCAACGCTTATTTACGTTGTAAAGAACATATATAGTTTATTTATTTATTTATTTATTTATTTGGAACTACTTATTCTTGTCGAACACATATAATGCTTTTGTGAAATTATGAGATCACATAGAGACACATTTGCCAAATAAGGATAAATGAGTATTGTATTAAAATCAAATAATCGCATTACAAAGTACTACTCATAGTCAAGTTTCATCACATAATGTGTTCAGAATATTTGTCCACGATACTGCAATATATACACAACTCATCTCCTCTTAAGTCCTACATATCAATGATCTTGATCAAAATAAAAATAAGAACGTAAGCATTCATCAATCCAATGCAAGCTCCCACATCCAGTATAGCCTTGCTTAACACAAACCGAAACAAATGGAAAGACAATCTTCATATGAAGTTAATTTAACATCAACAATTATTACTTTTAAGCTGGCAGGAAAATATAAAAAAATTAGGTTGTCATGCGAGCATCCAAGTGTATGGACACATCTAGAAATAGTTTAAAGAATCAGCTGTGCTAATTTTCGGAAGTGATTCATATTAAAATGTCTTCATACTACTGGTTCTTATGGTCGGTAGCTTAAATTGCCCTTTTGTACACAAAATGATAGATTTAATCTTGTTTTGGTACCTTCTGCAATAAGCTCAGTATCACCGTCCATATCACTAGGCTCCCCTTCAAAATAGCATAAAATTCAAAAGGTACATCATTTTGTTGACTTCTACATATTTGGCAAAAAGCATAATGAAATTTCTGTCTATCCACTGATTAGGGTTCATGAATCTTGAAGTAAATTTTCATGTTCATCAAAGCAAATGAGAGAATATGGAAAAACCACATCATGGCTAACCAAACATGAAAACTAAATATCAGCTTCAACAATACTGCATTTTTCTAAAAAACCAACACTGTGCACCCTTAGTTGGCCTTCTTATATGTCCATTCTCCAGCCTGTAAGTAAGCACTGATTCTTTTTTTACCTGTTGCAAAACCAAGAAAAGATGAAGACCATATAGTTAAACAACAGATATATGCTCACTAAATTAGACATGATATTACATGTTGCAAAGAAAAAGAAACTATACAGGTTATATAATCCAGGAACTGAAGCACATAGGACTGAGAAGGATTCAGGACTGAAGTAGTTATTTCGTTCAGGTGGACCAAATTAGTATCCTAAGGAAGCAATAAGAGTATGGAGTAACTATATTTTGGTTGATATAATTAACTAAAGTCAGCAAAAAGTAAGATTTAATGGACCAAAGGTAACCTGAATGGAGCTTGGAAAGAAATCACAAAATGGCAGACTGATTTTTGCTTTAGAGAGGCAAAGGTTGTTCGACAGGAGATTGTTTACTTCTCTAACTTGGAAAAGAAATAGAAACCATGAGCACAGTGCATGAACTAAATAATCATGAGAAAAACACGTGTTCCCTCAATCAGGCTGCTTTAAATTAATAATCTGCTAAAAAGAATGTCACAGAAAATTCCCATGCCACCTAAAATTGTAGCGTAACAAGCTGAGAGTAGTAACTTGAATTAAATTTCTAACATGATTGGGGAACACATTAGTGACTTGTATCTGTTAGCGATCTGAAATACCAATCACTGCCATAACCATTGACTACCTAGACCTGAGTAATATTTAGATTCGCAAAGCTCTCTTTCCCATCCACCATTCAGGTAACCAGCAGAAGTAACGCGGAGAACAATGTAACTGAGATTAATCAATTGAATATGATTCGTTTAATTAGATCAATCTTTATTTGGTTCGACATTGTTCCCATTGTCATGATTGGCTTCAAGAATGGGATTCAACTTATGACATCTGGATGGCACGAACTCTATAAGATTTATATGTACGGAGTATAATGAAAGGTAATTGGTAAAGAAGAAAATTAATTTAGGATAACTGGAAAAAAAGAACCAAAAATACCTGAGCAAGGGTAGTAATGTACGTGGGCATCAATCTTGACCAGGAAAAACTGCAGAGCATCGTTGCCCGCTTCATTGGTGTTGGATACAGGTGATGTAGGTCCAGTTGTTGTGGGGATAGAGACGGTGGACTGGTGGTGTCAATGGGGGCGGCAACGTCGACGCTGATGGACGGGATCCTCCAGACGTGGTGCGCGCAGCCGGCGGCGGGAACGTCGAAGACAGCAGCACGAGCTTGTGCAGGCGGCGCGGGGAGGGCGAGAACCGGGGGCGCTGGGCCACGCAGACACGGTGTTCGTCTTGCCGGGATCACGAAGACGATGAGCCGTCAGCTAGGATCGTCCTGGTGCGGCATCGGATGGGATCTTCCTGGCGAAGTGCTCCGGCGGTTTGTGTAGATGGAAAGTTGTGCGACAAATGGGGATAGGGACCTCACGATCTGCACAGGTGGGGAGCCTGGGACCAAATTAAAGGGAGGTGGGTCAACAAATGGGGAGTGAGACTCTATGACCGGTGGGGTCAGCAGCGATTTGTTGGCCTCGAACGATATCCTATCGGAGGGAAAATTGGATTGAGAGGGGAAAATCGGGCTATGAATGGAAAATTTGGAGGGATACATGTCGTCCAAGGAATTCTAAATTTAGTTTAACTTATTAATTACTTCTTGACAAATGGATAATGTAACTTAAAATTTTTATTAATTAGTGATTCCAAATTTAGTTTAACTTATATATCACTTGTGACAAATGCATTGTGTAATTAAAATTATTTTTTAAAATTTTGATCTAGGCAAAAGTTAACATTTAGTATTTACAAACTAGGTGCAAATCAATAATAGCTTAATCCTATAAAGTTTAAAGTCTATCTATGTGATATTTGGATACGTGATGTTTATCTGTTTAACTGTTTCACCTCCCATAAAATCCTATCTTTCTCTTTTTTTAACTATATTGCCGTATCCTCGAACATGAAACTCTGTATTGTTATATAAGAGTGCCACATCAATTTTGTATATGTAACTTTCTCACCTCATATGTAATGGAACATGATGATGTATATGATACTGCCCCGTTCTAGCATTCTCTAATATCAGTCGCTAGCTAGTGGGACTTCACATGGCTGTATAAAAAGTATTCGTGAATGTGTATACAAAGCTTAATAATTTTAAATTATATTTGTTTTTATTGTTAATATAATATATGTATTGGAAATAATTTATATTTTATAAACAAACTTTGAAAGTTTTGTTTGTATATGGATGGTTAATTGGTTATACTTTGTGAATTTATAATTCGTGAAGCAAACCAAATATTCTGGAAATCGAGAAAAAGAAAGATGGAAAAACAAAAAATTCGTGAAGAAAACCGAACAACTTGGAAAATGAGAAAAACAAGAGGGGGTAATAAAAAATGTTATCAAGCAAGAGCTTGAACCCTGGCCAGCAAGACAGTGCTGCACATCTTTAACCACTGGAATAGAATAGGAAGTTCGAAATATAAGGGAACAGCCTTTGATACAGGCGGCAGATAACCTGTCAAACAGGTGCAATCCGACATGAGCAGAAAGGAACCAGGCCGGCTGGGGCAGGTGGATATATGTATTAGGCGTTCTAAGTTTAGTAAGTAAGCAAAAGAGGCGTAGAAGAACACAAATTCAGTAGGGTCTGTTGTTAATTCAGTTGGTTGACAAGTGTTTGGTGCGCAGTTCGATCCCTGTTTGTGATATTTTTTTGGCTGAGGGGATATTAATTGCTTTTCAGTCCCTGTGCGCAACTATAGTAGCACAGGTAGTACTTCCGCGGGAAAAAAAAAACTAAGTCCCACAAACTCGAATATTAGAGCCTAAAACTAACGGATGATCTTTACAACACATAGTAAGCCATGGCACCTTCTTAAATTATCCATTGATGATATTTACAACAGATAGTAAATGTTGCCACCTTCCTTTTCCTCAACGGATGATGTTGCAACATATAATAAGTGTTGCCATCTTAGTAAATAATCAACGAATGAGGCTTGCAACACATAATAGCCGTTGCTCTCTAATTTTCTACCATGCATTGTTGGGTATACGGAGAAGCTTTATAGCAAACTCAAGGCCATTGAGGTTGATTACCAGATGACAGATATTCTCGATGGTACTGGCTCCAAGAGCCTAGCCTTGGCTTCCAGCTCCAAGGAAGTTGCTACTAACCCTCACCACTTCACGGTTTTTCGTTCTCTGCTTTGATGTCTGTGACAGAGGAGCAGTTGGCGTCACATGGGGATGATTAGCTTTGTCTAGTGTCTAGTTGCTTTCAGCGTACCTATGACAACCGGATGAGCAAGAAGAGGGGCGAGAGGCCCAAATGCTTCGAGTGCAGAGAGGTCGACCACTTCATCGCCGAGTGCCCGAACAAGGAGAACGACTACTACAAGAAGGATAAGAGACACTCCCACGACTCCAACAAGTACCGCTTCGGCAAGCACAACTACGGTAAGCGCGACCACACCAATCACTGCTCCGGTAAGATCAAGAACTTCAGGAAGGCTTTCAAGAGCTACCAGAAGGACAACCGGAAGCAGGATAAGGCCTTCTTCGCCGAGCTTGGTGGTCTTTGCAGCGGATCGTCCTCCTCCTTGTCTTCCTCAAGCTTAAGCGATGAGGAGATCATCACCAGATGGGATAAGAGGAGAGATCAATGTAGTCCAGCTGGCCTCTGCTTCGTCTCCACCAAGTCCATGCCCAAGCACAAGGTGAACCGGAGATCGTTCTGCTCCATGGCGCTTGAGGACAAGGATGATAAGGGCAACGACAACGACTCCTCTGAATGAAGAGGTAACTCCTGAACAAGCTGAGATCCTTGATATGCTGGAGAGGAATAGTTGTGAGTTGAAAGCCCAAGATAAGTTGTTGGAGAATGCAGCCAAGAAGCTGCGGAAGCAGAAAGTCAAGCTTGTTGATGCTTTGGCTGAGATTGAAAGGCTGAAGAGTGTACAAGCCCAGCCTAGTGAGTTTGAGTTCCCTACCTATGAGTCCCTCATGAGTCACCTTTGTGAGCAGAAGAGCAAGTATGCTCATCAGGCAGAGGAGATGGATATGTTGAAGGTTGAGTTAGGCAAGCTCCAGTCTAAACTAGATGAGCCTACTTTGAGTGAGGTGCCTGGGTGTGAGTCTTGCCCCCACATAGCTGTTGACATAGCTTAGCTGAAGGTGAAGTGTGAGGGGCAGCTCAAGGAGTTAGAGGAGCTTAGGGCTAGGTCCATGCTTTTGGGTGCGTGCATGGTCTGTCATACCATAAGGAGTGAGCTTGAGCAGGTTAGAGCTGATCTTGAGGTGCTTTCAGCACCCCCTGACACGTGTGAGAGCTGTCTCACTTTGAGGTTGCAGTTGGTGGAGAAGGATGCCACCATTAGGAATCTTGAGAAGTCTGCTCCCGTGATTCCCTCTCTAGACTGTCACACCTGTGCTGCCCAGACTTTAGTTCTGGAAGAACTGAGAGAGGAGAAGTTGATCCTTGAAGAGGATAACTGTAGGTTGAGAGAGGTGCTGAGCTGGATGTATGCCAGAGAACCTCAGCTTAGAATGATCAAAGAGTCAAGCAAGCGTGGTGAGGGTGACATTAGTGGACTTGGATTGGGAGAGTGTAGTACCTCGGGTGAGAAGAAGAGTGCTCCAGCCAAGCTTAACACTGCCTCAGCCTAGTCCTATTGTTGATGGGGATTACCATGAGCCTCCAAAAGCTGCCCCAAAGAAGTCGTACTGGACACCCAAGCCACCACAAGCCAAGCTAGACAAGATTGTAGAAGAAGTACTCAAGCCTTCAGGCAAGAACCAAGTCCAGCAGCCTACACCACCCAAGGCTTCACCACCTCACCAGAAGCCTAAGGTTTAGCCCCAACCTATGCCCAAGAGATATGTCTACCACTGTGAGTTTTGCCAGCGGAATGGTCACTTGGAGGAGTTTTGCTTCAGGAGGAAGTGGATTGAGAGGCAAGAGAGAGCCTAGGAGAACCGGGATCAGTTCTACTAGGGTGGTAGGCAGGATCCTCCCCGTCGTGGTGAGTTGAGAGACCGCTTTGCTGGTGGTGAGAAAGGAGGCAGCTTTCAAGCCCGTGCTCCTGGTGGTGAGAGACGCTTTGCCGGCCGAGCTCCTAGTTGTTTTCAGCGCGGCTATTGACCTTGTGACCGAGGCTTTGGTAGAGGGCATGAGAGCTCACGCTTTGGAGGTCATGGGTATCCAGATCATCGTGATGCTTACTTTGACTATGCTTTTTCCACTTTTGAGCAGATGGCTCGGCACTAGTTCAGCAGTTTTACTAACCCCAGTGCCGAACCATTTGCTCACTCTCGCTTTCCTTGATTTTGCAGGATCGAGGCCTGGAGGACATATGGATCATGCACTCTGACTACTCTAGGCACATGACAGGGCACCGTAGATGGTTCTCCAGCCTCAACCCCGTGAGCACTAAGGAGTACATCACATTCGGGGATAATGGTCAAGGTAAAGTGTTGGGTGTTGGCTCTGTTGCGCTTTCTGGCAAGCTTTCCCTGAGAGAAGTTGCTTTGGTGAGAAATTTGGGGTTTAATTTGGTTTCTGTCTCGCAACTTCTCAAGGAAGGTGTGGTGGAACCACCGATTTAATCTAGGCTAAGCACACCTGCCACCTCTGGCTCACAGTGTAATTAGACCGAACTAAACCTAGTCGTCTCTCGATATTACCGTTTCCCAGAGGAACCGACATCATACACATCCAGCCCTCGATCGAGCCAGAACAGTTACATCATCGTAGGCAGTAAATTATAGCATAAGTAAACTTATTTTACAAACCAGTTCAAAATAAAAATATAAGTACCAACATAGTGCCATATGAGAGGCAAGTTAAAAACAGATAGCGGAAGCGATTTCAAAAACATCTCGCAGCGGAAACAAAATACATTAGTAGTCTTCATATAATGATGAATGAGATGAGCAGCACCGAGCCCACCGGTACTACCCTTCTCTAAGAAATTGTCCAGATGTCATCGGTATCTGTACTCAAAATGTGGGAGCAAACCTTGAGTACTAATTACTCAATAGGACTTAGTGGAGTGGCTTATGACTGATGCAATGCTTGCTTACTAACCTAGTGGATCCTTAGCCATTCATTTTTAAGCAGTGGTACAATATCATAAAGTAACTGGTTCCATCATTTGCATATAACAATATAATAATAACTTGCAGAAAACTAAGCAACACAATAATACAAGCATGTAATATTTCAAAACATGAGTAATAGATATAATATATTCAAGTAGTTACTACGTTGCTCGACAGTGATATTGGCATTCCCACACCTGGTGGGCATCAGCGATTCAAATCGATTTTAATTCCTGGGAATAACTATCATGCCAGGGATATATGATTACTAGCCATTGCGTTCCCACATATAGCCCCCATTTCCACCTGCCTCGTCCCAAGATTCAAAGCGCCCCCACCTAACCCCGTGGTTGTGCCCCCATGGCGAGCCTGCTAACATCTCGGTCTCCCCGCCATGAGTACAAAGCTCCCCTAGGCCTTCTGCCTCCATCTAGTGGATGGGCGGCACATCGAAAGCTCTGGACAAGCCCAGGTAAGACTTTCACCGGTCCCACGACCCGATTAAGCATTCTAGCAATATTATGCCGATCAGTAGACGAACAGCGAACGGGCCTTAAATGACTCGGGCGAAGCCGAATAGTACAACACACACCACAAAATAAAATTATTCTCCGCACGGTCTCCAATTAAATCATGAGCATAATATTACTTTCTCAGTAGTAAAAGTTCCGTGATTTTTGAAACCACCTACGTGACGAGTGACTCCATTCACTCGTGTCTACTCGCACCTAGCAATTCTAGGCAACTCGTCCTACGAACTCTAGGTATAGATGCTAGGGCCAGGGCGGCTAAGGAATCTAATGCACTTGTTTTTAATCAACTCCTAATGTGGATGCGTAATTATCAAGCAATCAACATTATATTAGCTAGGAGAAATCATGGTCCTGCCTACCTTTGCTTATTTTTATCGAAACCAATAAACTAATCTATGTTATTTGGCCGGGTTGTGGGGCTTTGCCCTAGGCAACCCCTTGATCACTTGGACAACTCCTTCCAAATACCACTTGAGGGGCCTCCAGGTGGTATTTGGGTCTTAGTAGGTCTTCTGGATCATCGTTGCCTGATGTAGCTCCACGCATTTTCTTGCAGATCACGTATCTGCAATAAGCGCCACTATATGAATGCCATGCCTGATGCAGTGAATGAGATGCATGAACATCAAACACACATTTGAACAATCAATTCATGGATAGGCAGGAAGGTGATTGATAAACTACTTAAACAAGAGTACTTTTGTGGATAGAGAGCAAGCATACACCCATACAATCAGATGTTCACAAAGCAACACATGGATCTAGCACATGATCAAGTATCAATTCCAATTGTCCTTTATCATACCACATGCAAGCAAAGCATTAGACAAACATATATTTACACATGCAGTGGTCTATTAGTTCGAAACATTACTCCTGGCGCTAGTGACAATGGTACTTTTATGAATCTAGAGCAAGCATTCACTCATGTAATTATGCATATAAACTTATCAAGTTACTGTTGTGACCCGATAATGGCAAGCGATAGTTATGTGGCTACTTAGATTACTAAGATACATGCAGGGAGAGTGGTGTTTAATTTTTGTTCAGCAAGTCAAACATACCGTGTAGGGTACACGAGGGAAAGGATAAGTCTATTAGAATGCCATAACACCCTCGTTGTATTCTCTTCACTTTTGAGCTTATTAAAGTGACTAGTAATGGACCCCTCAAGTAACAACAACCAAAATTCACGACGAATTCATACAAGCATACTTGCACAGTAATATTTATACATGAATTTGGTGGCATTTTTGTAACACACTAAATAGAATTTTCCTATTTTATTGATTAAGTCACCATAGCATTTGCCATTTTCAAAATACATAGCAATCAACAAGCAAAACACATGGAACTTTATTTCTGGTCTACACTGGACCAAATGAGCACAATATAATTTCTATGGATTTTTCTGGACAAGTTTTATGTAGCATGCATTTCCATATTCATAAACTATACTAATTAATAAAACTAGGGGTAGATTTGTATTTAACGGTGAGTGCTAGGGTTAGCAAAAATACACATGAAGACATATACTAAGAATTAGTCACTGCCCAAATTCCACAATTTTAGGAGTTCATTTAGCCCACTTTTGCCAACTCAATACAAAAACAAAGCATGCACACAAGCAGGGGTAAATCAGTCATTTCTCAGCCCTAGACCTAGTCCATTTTATAGATCTGATCATAAGCAATCCAACAAAGCTAATTTCTCATTTTTATCATTTTCCTGTGATTTATTAGGACATTTCAAAGTTAAAACACAATTTAACAAAATACATCACAGTGAAGGACTAAACTATAATTAAACCTAGACTTTGGGGGCCTACACGGAAGATTTCATAGGCTTAGTGCACAGTCATTTAGTTCGGGATGGAAATAGAGAAAACATTAGGCGGTTATCAGAAAAAGAACCTTTCTTCTACCTTCAGCCGGCCGAGAAGAACAGGGGCTGCGACTGGCGGTTTTGGGCGGTGGGGTCTCGCACGTAGGGCATTGCGGCGGCTGGTAGAGTAGTGCGGCATGTGTTCCCGCCCAAGGGGAAGCTTTCCCCCCAGATCGTGGTGCGAGAGGAGGCCAGAGCAGGTAGGGAACGGAGAGTGAACCGCAGGCGTTGGCGCGTGGCGAGGGTGGCGCATCTAGGGGAGCGCCTGAGATGCGTGGGGTCATCAAGAACCCAATGGATGGGCCTAGAGGTTGAGGAGGGCACCGGCAGTGGCCCTCCACGGGGACGGCTGAGCTCGCCATGGTGGCGCGCGGGGAGAAGGGAAGGAGTCGCTGGAGACAGCCATGGAGCGTCAAGAACGGTGGCAGTAGGGCCGCGTGAGCGTGGCGCTGATGGTGGCCCTGAGGGAGAGGTCTAGGGTGGCTATGATGCGAGTTCACGATAGCGGCGTTCATGGCGGCCTCGCGCCCTAGCGTGCAGAGACAGAAAGAGGGGGAGGGAGACGAGGGCATGGCAAGCAGATCGAGCGAGGAGTAGAGAGAGGAGCAGGAAAAAAGGAGGCTGGCTCAGGGCTTATGGCCAGGCTGGCAGCCATGGCGGGGAGCAGACAGGAGCCTCCTGCTGCGTGGGCACGGGTAAGAGGAGGAAGGAGGTGAGGGCGCGGTGGACGCGGTCCGTGGACTCGGTGCCAATGACAGCTGGGGCTGGGGCGAAGAAAATAGAGATGGCCTATGGACCGGTTTCGGGAGGGGGTGTAGCAGTGGGACCCACACTAGGATGTCGACATCCTCCTCTGACCGGAATTCGGCGAGTGGGGTTCACATGTCATAGAGTCCGGAAAAAAAAATAAATTCCCAAAATGGGAAAAGGGATGTTTGACTGCAGAGACCTCTGTTTGAAATTGCAGTTTTTAACTAAACTAGAGGCCGAATTAGTGGAAACTCAAATTATACCAAATGTTCTAAACTTTGTGCTCTACAACTTCCTTATAAACTTTGTGGTGAGTTTCTTTTTAAATTTGATTGAAACTTTTGAATTCATATAACTGACCCAGGTTTGACCAACTGAACCCCTCAATTTAGAAATTCCAAAAACCCATTTTATGTCACTTTCGTACAAGGAATTTCATACCAAAGTTGTTCAGAATTGCATGAGCTACAACTTTCTCATATAGAGTTTTGCATGATCATGCCTTTTGCTTGCTCAAAATTTGAATTTACCCAGTAGATCAATCATTGGCAGATTTGTTAGTTTAACAAAAATCAACCCAAAACGCTATGCAAACCCTTATGCATGTCAACATATGAAATACCAAAGTTGTTCCTCATCAAATTGTCTACAAGTTTGGTATAGAAAGTTTGGGCTACCCACATTATATTTTGAACTACAAGAACAATTGTATTCAAAGGTTTGGTAAAACTGCAGTTTCAATTTATGTGGAGTATTTCTTGTTTCCAACTTTTGAACTACCAAATGAAGTCCAATTAATTGAAGGTCTGATGCATTTGAACGGTAATGTACCCAATTTCATTTCATAGAAAGGAATATTTTGAAGTTGTATAGCGAAATTGAAAGTAATTTTTGAATGAAATTTGGGAAAAAGTGTCAACCCTAGACTTAGCAAAATTCCTAAGTGTAGACTGACTTGGTTTGGTTTGAACTTTTGAGCCCCTTAACATTTGATTTTTAGGGAGATCTAAATATCAAGGTTGAAAGCAATATATTAAACCAAAACTTTTGTATTTGATGTTTCGCACGAAAGCATATAGATTTTTAACTACTCAACCTAACAGCACATGGTTTTGCATATTCAACTAGGAAATTTTGACTTAGTGATTTCTCCACCTAGTTCTCACTCTTCTCTTAGCATGATTAAGTCCAAATCCATCATTACCATTCATCTAATTGTGTGTCAAGGCTTTTGAGATGCCGGCGCCATCACAACCCACCCCCTTAAAGAAATCTCGTCCTAAGATTTGAGTGAGGCACGGTTGTATAACCTATCGCGTATTGCAAAGGGTATTGGCATCGTGGTTTGTGTCTTTTTGAATGCACATGGCAACATCCAAATCTTCACCTATTAGCCTTGTCAACTAGCATGTGAATGGTTAGTACCTCTTTAACACAAGTAGTTACAAAGCACCATCTAATAAGGATAGGGTGGTCTCCCTAAGGTACTGGACAAGTCATGCCATATATGGGAGTGAATGAACAAACCATTAGGAGAATGTGACAGTGAGTGATTGACAATGATAGAAGCAAAGGGAAAGGAGTTACTTTCTGACTTTGACACCCATATTAGAAACATGATAAGTACCTGATTTTCAAACAATAGAAGCAGAGTGTTACATAGTTGGAAATTGAACAAAGCTGAATCTTGTGATTCAAAGGAATGTCAACAGATGTGTTTTGAGAGACACATCCATTTTATTTGATAGGGACTCTGTACACATATAAGATACTAAATCAACATGTCTCCAATGAGTAAGATGTGGTGAAACATAGCACATCCTGCTCATTGTGACAAGAAAGGCATAAGTGGGAGAAGATAGGCCGTATTTACCTAGAAAAGGTGACGGTTTGCACGATTTCTTAGTGTTGGTCAGGACTGACCAAGAAGATGAAAGTAGCTGATTTGTACTTACTAACGAATCAACTGACAATGTTAGTAAGCTCCCTTCTTAGATAATTTCTAAGAGGAAAAAGATAACTCATGGCAAGAGCACCGGCCGAGAACAAAAGCTCGTGCAGGGGATGTTCTTGAAATTCACCCTCGGAGAATAGGGTTCAATGAATGAATGGAAAATATCCAACGTGACAGTGAGAACGAAGTTGACTGTTCTCACCAATCATCGAAGGCAAGGTCAAACAAGGAAATGAATCAATATGAACAAGTCATGGGATTGATGCAGATCATGCTCACAAGTCAAGAAGGTAAGGTGAAACAAGGCAATGGAAAGATGCACCGAAATAGTGGAAATAGAATCAATCACTTCCACGCAAGCAAATGAAAGGATGTGAATAAGCAGTAGGTGGCGGCTGGCTATTCCCACAACTCAAGAAAGGCAAGGTGAAACAAGGCAATGAAATGATATATACAAGATAGTAGAAATGGAATCAATCACTTCTACGAACCAAGAGTAGCAAGATCAACAAAGGGATGAAAACTGGATATGAATGTTCCACGATTGAAGTGATGTTACGCCTTCGCATGTCTTGATACCTGCGTACACCTAGTGGCACAACTATGTGACGGCCGTACACACAGGACCCTAGGTTCCATCGCGACACCATAGACTACTTAGGTAAACAGCACATCAAGAGCGGTATAACCATCCAATCCGAGGTGACATGAATAATACTAGATCATGGCAAGGTTATGAGTAATGAGGCACACATACAATACATGAGCTTATAACACCTAACCTCAATGTATGAATGATATGAATCAAAGAGGTGAGGAGCCCTCGACTTCCAAAGGTTTGGAGCAAGGAAATAATGTGCAGTGGAATACAATGCGAGTAAACTAGGGTTGCATTGATTACACAAAGTTGAAGCGCATGAACGGCAAGGGTTTCTAAACATCAGAATTACAAAAGTTCGAAGTGTTACCGAAGTAAGACTAAGAGTACATTACCCATGAAAACGAGGTACAAGTAAATTGTACAGAACTTGATACGAGGCATGCTTGATCTACGAGAGTCAAGTCCCCTTATTACAAAAGTCTGCCCCGAACATTACCAAACCAATCAGCACTCAGCTAGTACTACCTAAACGTAAGATTGACGCGTCCAAGATGAAGACCTAAGTGTAGACTGACTTAGTTTGGTTTGAAATTTTGAGCCCCTTAACATCTGATTTTTAGGGAGATATAAATATCAAGGTTGAAGGTAATATATTAAACCAAAACTTTTGTATTTGATGTTTCTCATGAAAGCATATAGATTTTTAACTACTCAACCTAACAGCACAAGGTTTTGCATATTCAACTAGGAAATTTTGACTTAGTGATTTCTCCACATAGTTCTCACTCTTCTCTTAGCATGATTAAGTCCAAATCCATCATTAGCATTCATCTAATTATGTGTCAACGCTTTTGAGATGCCAGGGGCATCACAGAAGGGTTTGAGGTTTGCTTTAAGGAGGGTTCTTCTTGTGTGCTTGATGCTAAGGAAAACCTCGTTTGCCAAATTTTGCCCTATGGGCAGGTGTTTAAGGTTGACCTTGCATCTGTTTCTGGCCCTCCTCAGTGTTTGGTAGCTGGTCTTTCTGCTGATATCTAGAAGTGGCATAGGAGGCTAGGCCATTTGAGTTTTGATCTGCTAGCCAGGTTGAGCTCGATGGTCTGATCCGAGGATTGCCCAATTTGAAAGCAGAAAATGACTTAGTGTGCCACCCTTGTCGTCATGGCAAGATGGTTGCTGCTTCTCATGCACCTGTCAATCAGGTGATGACCTCTTACCCGGGTGAGCTGCTGCATATGGACACGGTTGGTCCTGCTCGGGTACAGTCGGTCAGTGGGAAGTTGTATCTGCTTTTCGTTGTAGATAATTTTTCTCGGTTTTCGTGGGTGTTCTTCACGGAAATCAAAGATGAGGCTTTCAGTTTTGTTCAGGATCTAGTCTTAAGGCTCAGAAATGAGAGTCATCAGGCCATGAGGGCTATCCGCAGCGACAATGGTAGAGAATTTCAGTAACTCTCATTTCGAAACCTTCTGTCGTGACCTAGGTCTTGATCACCAATTCTCATCTCCTTATACCCTACCTCAGAACGGTGATGTGGAATGAAAGAAAAGCACACTTGTCAAGATGGCGCGGACGATGCTTGATGAGCATAGGACTCTGCGATGCTTTTGGGCTGAGGCTACGAATATGGCCTATTACACCATCGCATCTTCCTACGCGCTTTCTTAGGGAAGACTTTGTACGAGCTATGGTTTGGTAGGCAGCCCAGCATCAAGCACCTGCGTGTATTTGGCTGCAGATGCTTTGTGCTAAAAAAAGGGGGGCATTTGGTCAAATCTGAATCTTGCTGCTTGGATGGCATTTTTCTTGGGTATGCCTCTAGCTCTAGAGCATATAGAGTGTGGATCCTTGATACCAAACAAGTGGTAGAGACTTGTGAAGTTTCCTTCGATGAATCTATGCCTTGCACAACCCCTGCATTTGAGCTTTCAGGTGATGATGAAGAAGGAACTCCCATCTTTGAAGATCAGGAAGTTCAGGTAGATGCTGGTGATGCAGGAGCCACTGCACTAGCTACAGCTCCTGCCCCCTCTGCTACGAGCTCTGAAGACCAAGGAGGACCCTTGCCGATGGCTTCCTCCTCGCTCCTTCGACTACAAGCTCGAGTAGAGGCTGGCCTTGCTGAGGACGCAGGGGAGGTGACCTCTGAGATTGTTCCATCTCAGTAGGTCCAGCAGGATCACCCTTCACATGGGATCATTGGTGATTTGCATGCGAGGACCTTGAGGTCCTAGACAGGTTTTATTGCTTTCTTTGCTCATGCTGCATTTGTTGCCTCCTTTGAGCCCAAGGATGTTGGACACGCTCTTTCTGACGGTAATTGGGTTAATGCCATGCATGAGGAGTTAGAAAATAAGCAAAGGGAGGATGGCATTGTTGTGTGGAACAAGGCTAGACTTGTGGCTAAGGGTTTTTGTCAAAAAGATGGGATAGACTATGAGGAAACGTTTGCTCCAGTTGCACGCCTGGAAGCTATACGTATTCTCTTAGCCATTGCAGCTTCCATGGGTTTTAAGCTTTTTCAAATGGACGTGAAGTCTGCTTTTCTAAATGGTTTCGTTCAAGAAGAAGTTTATGCCAAGCAACCCCCTGGATTTGAAAATGCTAAACACCCTTACCATGTTTACAAATTGCAAAAAGCCTTGTATGGTTTGAAACAAGCCCCTAGAGCCTGGTATGATAGATTGAAAACCTTTTTGCTAAACCAGGGTTTCAAAATGGGGAGTGTTGATAAGACCTTGTTTCTCCTCAAGCATGGTAGTGATCTTCTTATTGTCCAGATATACATGGATGATAACATCTTTGGTGGCTCATCTCACTCTCTTGTTACCAAGTTTTCTAAGCAGATGTCGAAGGAGTTTGAGATGAGCATGATGGGAGAGTTGTAGTTTTTCCTTGGACTGCAAATCAAGCAAGGGCGTGAAGGAACCATCATCCATCAAGCCAAGTACACAAAGGACATTCTGAGGAAGTTTGATATGGGAGACTCCATGCCCATGGCGAGTTCCATGTCAACACAAATGGCGCTTGATGAAGATGAAGAATGGGAGGTGGTGGACCAAAGAGAGTACTGAGGAATGATCGGCTCACTTCTGTACCTGACAGCGACCAGGCCGGACATTCAGTTTGTGGTTTGCCTATGTACACGATGGCCTGTTGTATATGCTTTGGTTGAGAGTAGCACACCTTGTATGCATTGCTAGCATCTTGCTATTCATGCCTACCCTACTAGATGCTATTCATGTTGGTGATGCTCATGTTGGTGATGGTTTCTTTTCAATAACCCTGAAAAACATGCTCCTATTCTGTACAAGATAGATTCGATTGAGCTTGTTTGCATGCTTCCTTGCCCTCACTTGCTTTGTATGCTAGAAGTCGTATTTACTAGCTTTTCATCCTTGCTGAGATCTTCATGGTACACTTCCTGCATTTATTGGCATATTTTGAGGGGGAGTTGTCTAGTTCAGGGGGAGTCAGATTCTATGAACCCTTGATGTGTCCATTGTCAACAAGGGGGAGAGATGTTGACTTATGGGAGAGATTGTTGCTCCTAGGGGGAGTTCATGGACCAAGGGGGAGAATTCTAGAGAGATGTAGTTGAGGGGGAGCTGTGCATTCATCCTGCATTTGTGAGGATGCATTTTAGGGGGAGTTTGAGCTTTTAGCATGCTCTTGCATTAGTGCATTGAGCCTTTTGCCTCTTTTTGGAGGAGCCGATGCTTTGCCTAAGCATGACTGTGTTGAGCCGGTTTGCCTCGTTCTTAAGGGGTCATGCTTTAGTTTGATCGACTGCATTGAGCAGTTTCCCTTATGTTAGGGGGTCGATCTTTAGCCTTGTTTGTGTTGTTTCAGTTTGCCCTTCTATGCTTGTGTTTGGCTTTTGGGCATTTTGAGCATCTTTCTTCTTTTGTTCTTTCTTTTCAGTTTTATGCTTGTTTTTCTTGTCTTTGTTCTATTTCAGGTTACACGCAGAAGGTGTTGACAATGCACACATCAAGGGGGAGATTGAGAGCCAATGGACCGGCTCCATTGCCTCTAGAGTGACGAGTGATTATCAACAAAAGCCAAAAACCCAGAAGGACTTGGGCACAAGACCTCCGATGGACAGGAGGCGCTCCGATGGACGGGAGGTAGTCGGTCGGCTATGGGAGTTTGATACATGGAGGAGCGGCACAACGACGATAGGAGTAAGACCTCCGAAGGACTGCGAGGCGACCCCGATGGACAGGGGAATGCCGGGTGCCACCGTGGTGCTCCAACCCAAGTCCATGGCGCGAAGACATGCGAGGGCGTTGGCGGATTCACTCAAATCCGCCACCCTACCACCAAGTTACTAGAATCGGCAAATGGGCTCATTTCTCACCGAGATAGAGTGGAGTGGGCCGTCCCAGGCCTAGGTGGAGACTTCCTAAAGTTTCTTGGACTCTGACTTCAAAACCGGGGGCAGATCGCGGATTGTACTACTGGCCACGTGAAGAACATCCAAGGATTGCGTGGAACTTACGAAGATCAAGACTTCATCGTGGTCGTCCATCCTGAAATATCTTGTATTCTTTCGTTTCAGCACCTCAGGGCATTGCTCGTTGTAGGGACCTAAGTGCAAAACTGTCTAAACAGCACTAGGCTATAAATAGGCTTAGGGCTGGTCATTAGAACCTCTCTTGGCTGCTAGGGTTAGGGTTTGCCTTGTGATTTTTGTCCTCAAGCCATGAGCTCCATTGCAAGAGAGGTTTAGAGTAGGATCTTGCCTCTAATCTAGTGGGAGGTGTGGATGGTAGCTTGAGTTCGAATTCCTTCAGTTGTAATCTGATCTACACCCTTGTTTGGGCGTTTAATCGAAGGAAGTTTCAGCTGCAAGCTGGGGTCCCTTGTCCCTCCTCTTCTCTCTTGAGTTTTAGTCTTGATTTTTGATCTTTTGTGTGTTTGGCTTTGATCAAGGTCAAGGGTTGTCTTTTGCTGGTGTTTGTGCCTTGCTAGGATGTGGTTAATCTCTCTAGACATGAGCTAGATCCTTGGAACCACAAGCAAAGGGTTGTTCTTCTCGTTCTTGGTTTTTCAGTCTCTTCTTCCCATCTTCATGAGATCTGTGATTCCCGTGTGACAAGATCTTTTGGAGTAAATCTTTTGGGGTTAGCTTTGGGATGGCTCCAAGATAGCCTATGCAAAATTTCGTGAAGTTTGGTTAAGGTTTGAACCGGTTTCGATCGAATTTTTGGTGGGTTCGAGGGCTGTTTTCTCTGTTCCTGACTTCAGCTAATTGGTCTGTATAGACCGGACAATCCGAAGGTTTGTCTGGTCTGCATAAGCGGATTGTCTGGTCTGTGGGCAGAGATCTCGAGGCTCGGCCTCTATTTGGGGATTTCTCAAGTTGGTTTGTCCGAGGGCCTATCCGATCTGCTTAACCGGATTGTCCGGTCCGTGGCTGTGAGGCCACAGTGGCTCCCTCCCTCTCAGTTTGTCCAGTCAGTTCTTGGGAGGTGGGTTCGGATTGTCCGGTCAGGCTTTCTGCCCTGCGTTCTTTCTGCAGTTTCTTTAGTCCGTTGCTTTGTCCAGTCTGTGATGTTCGGATTGTCCGGTCTGTGTCTGCAGGGCGTGTTTTGTCTCGTTTTGCATTATTTTGGGTCGACGTTTGAGGGAGTGCTTTCGTGTGCTTCCACTTGCTTGATGTGTACTCTTTCAGTGGGCGACATCAAGTGCTTGCAAGGTACATATTTGTTCAGTGGACGATATCTAGCGTTTCTCCTTGCACCATGTTTGGGGGTTGTGATTTTGAGATTTTAAGTGCTCCTATTCACCCCCCCTCTCTTGTCACACGTCTCAGTCCTACACTTGCACGTGATGCTAATCGGTACTTCCATCTTTGAGGAAGATGATGAAGAAGATGGAAGTGTTTCTAGTGATACTGTGCATGCTGCAGCTCTAGAACCTGCTGCTTCGCTTTTAGAGGATATGAGGGAGCTCTAGTACCTTCTCCTTAGACTACTTGGGAGCTACCTCCACAAGATTTGCAAGTACATGCAGCAGGGCCCGCTATGGACGCAGGGGAGGTGACCTCCGAGCCACAGCCGTCTCCGATGGTCCAGCGGGATGACCCTTCAACGAACATCATTGGTGGATTGCATGAGCAAGTGACAAGATCTAGGTCCACTTCTCTTGCTATCTTTGCTACACTCTAGTTTTGTTGCTTCTTTCAAGCCCCATGATGTTGGACACGCTATGTCTGATCCAAATCGGGTCAATGCCATTCATGAGAAGCTAGAAAATTTTGAGAGGAACCAAGTTTGGGTTTTAGTCGAGCCTTCACGATAATGCAATTCTATAGGTACGAAGTGGGTCTTTAAGAACAAGCAGGGAGAGGATGGAGTTATGGTGAGAAACAAGGCTAGACTAGTTGCTTAGGGTTTTTGCCAGAAAGAGGGGATAGATTACGAAGAGACCTTTGCCCCTATAGCCAGATTAGAAGCCATTCGCATTCTCTTAGCTTTGGCAGCTTTGAAAGGGTTCAAACTATACCAAATGGATGTGAAGAGTGCATTCCTGAATGGGTATATATAGGAAGAGGTTTATGTGAGGCAGTCCCTAGGTTTTGAGCATCCCAAATATCCTAACCGAGTGTTCAAGTTGCAAAAGGCTTTGTATGGTCTGAAGCAAGCTCCCCAGGCTTGGTATGAGAGACTTAGAAAATTCCTAGTTGCCTAGGGTTTTGAGATGGGGAGTGTGGAAAAGACTCTGTTTTTGCTTAAGCACGGCAATGACCTTTTGATCATTTAGATATATGTGGATGATATCATCTTTGGTGGCTCTTCTCATGCACTTGTGAGCAAGTTTTCAAAGCAGATGAGGAAGAAGTTTGAGATGAGCATGATGGGGGGACATCAGTTCTTCCCAAGGCTCCACATCAGGTAGTCACCACAGGGTACCTTCGTCCACCAGAGCAAGTACACGAGGGATCTACTTTGGAAGTTTGAGATGGTAGATGCTTTGCCTTAGATGACTCTGATGAGTACATCCACCATGCTAGACAAGGATGAAGATGGTGAGGAGGTTGATCAGAAGGCGTATCGAGAGATGATCGGGTCGATGATGTACCTGACTGCCACGAGGCTGGATATACAGTTTGTTGTAGGTTTGTGCGCTCATTTTGAGGTGTCTCCAAGGGCATCACACCGCACCGCTGTGAAGCAGATCCTGAGGTATGTAAAGTTCACCTCAGAGTATGGTTTGTGGTACTCCACAGATTCATCGCTTTCCTTTCTTGGCTATTCTGATGCCGACTTTGTGGGGTGCCGGTTCGATCGCAAGTCGACTTCCGGTACCTGCCAGTTCTTGGGTACTTCTTTAGTCTCTTGGTCCTCTCACAAACAATCTAGTATAGCTCAATCCACTTGTCAGGCCGAATATGTAGCTGCTGCTAGTTGTTGCTCCTAGATTATATGGATGCTTGCTACCCTAAAAGATTATGGCCTAACCTATGGAAGGATCCCACTCTTGTGTGACAGTTCTAGTGCCATTAGTGTTGCTAAGAATCCAGTGCTCCATTCTAGAACCAAACACATAGATGTGAGATATCACTTTCTGAGAGATAGCTATGAGAAAGGCCTTATTGATGTAGTACATGTGACAAGTGAGAACCAAGTGGCTGACATCCTAACTAAACCCCTAGACCTAGATGACTTTACCCATTTGTGAGGGGAGTTAGGGGTTTGCTTTCCCTTTTAGTCATGAGGAGTTTTTGTTAGCTTTTGGGTTTTGTTTCGAGTTTCTTTTATTTTGGTTTTCTTTTGCTTCTTTATGCATCTTTGTACCATACTCATGCATTGCATCATGTACATTTGTAGTATACACTTGCTCTGGCATATGTTTGAGCTGAAATGAAAAGATCCAAGTAGATTTGCTTTGTCTCACTAACTTGGTTTGAGATTGCTCACTTTTGCACTTTGGTGAGAACTCGGACCTAGCTGTGATTGACTAAAACCTTGTCTTAAGCTTCTGATGGTCTTCCTAGACCTAGGCTTGCCATTGGTTGGTAAGAAGTGTCATGACAAGCAAATAACCCGTGGCACATGTTTCAAACTTTCTTGAAACAAAACTGCTATATCTGAAATTGCAAGTCTCTGAATTTCTTATGGCTTGTTGGTTATGTTCAGGTTAGGATTAGCACACCTTGTATGCATTGCTAGCATTTTGCTGTTCATGCCTATCTTTCTAGATGCTATTCATGTTGGTGATCTTTTCTTTTGAACCAAACCTAAAAATCATGCTTTGCTCTTGACCTGAGTAGATAGGTTCTCTTGAGCTTGTTGCATGCCCTGCTTCCCTCACATGCTCTGTATGCTAGAACTTTATTTGCTAGCTTTCCATCCCTTTTGAGCTCTTTGTCGCACCTAGTTGCATTTGCACACCATTTTTCTCATGGGACTTGATATGTGCATTGTTAATAAGGGGGAGAGTGTGGCAGGAACCGCCGATTTAATCCGGACTAAGTACACCTGCCACCTCTGGCTTGCAGTGCAATTAGACCGAACTAAACCCGGTCCTCCGTTGAGAGTCATTCGGCTCCCGATATTACCTTTTCCCAGAGGAACCGACATCATACACATCCAGCCCACGATGGAGCCACAACAGTTACATCATCTCAGGCAGTTGAATATAGCATATATAAACTTATTTTACAAACCGGTTCAAAATAACGATATATGTTTCAACATAATGCCATACAATAGGCAAGTTTGAATCAGATAGCGGAAGCGAATTCGAAAACATCTCACCGCGGAAACAAAATACTTTAGTAGTCTTCATGCAACGATGATCGAGGCGAGTAGCACCGAGCCCACCGGTGCTACCACCTCCAAGCACTTGTCCAGATGTCGCCGGTACCTGTTCACAAAAGGTGGGAGCAAACCCTGAGTACTGATTACTCAGTAGGACTTAATGGAATGGCTTACGGCTGACGCGAAACTTGCTTACTATCAAGTGGGTCCTTAGCCATTGATTTTTTTAAGCAGTGGAATATCAACATAAAGTAACAATTTCATCATTTGCACATAACATCATAATAATATCCTTCAGAAATGTAAACAGTACAATACAAACATGTTGTATTTAAAACATGAGTAATAGATATAATATGTTCAAGTAGTTACTACGTTGCCCGACAGTGTTATTGGCATTCCCACACCTGGTGGGCATCAGCGATTCGAATCGATTTTTAATTCCCGGGAATAACTATCGTGCCAGGGGTATATGCTTACTAGCCATCGCGTTCCCACATATAGCCCCAATCTTAACCTGCCTCGTCCCAAGTTTGATTCACTCCCGCCTAGCCCAGGTTGTGCCCCCATGACGAGCCTGCCGACATCTCGGTCTCCCCGCCATGAGTACCAAGCTCCCCCGGGCCACCTTCCTCTCAACCAGCGGGTAGGAACGTGTCTCTGTGCTTCGGACGAGCCCAGGAAAGACTTTACCGGTCCCATTCTCCGCTTAAGCACTCTAGCAATGTTATGCTGAACAGCAGACGAACTAGCGGACGGGCCTTAAACGACTCGGGCGGAGCCAAATGATACAACAACGCACACCACCAAATAAAATTATTCTCCGCCCGGTCTCCATTTAAATCATGAGCATAATAATAACTTTCATAATAGTAAGATTTCTGAAATTTTTTGAAATCACCTACGCGACGAGTGACTCCATTCACTCGTATCTACTCGTACCTAGCAGAGCCTAGGCAACTCGTCCTATGAACTCTATATATAGGTGCTAGGGCCAGGGCGGCCAGGGAGTCTAATGCAAAGGTTTTCAATCAACTCCTAATGCGGATGCGTAATCATCAATCAAGATAACATTAGCTGGGAAATTTATGGTCCTGCCTACCTTTCTTTTGTTTCACAAAACCAACAAACTAATCTACGTTAGTTTGCCGGGTTGTGGGGCTTTGCCCCAGGCAACCCCTTGATCACTTAGACAACTCCTCCTTCCAAATACCACTTCAGGGACCTCCAGGTGGTATTTGGGTCTTAGTTGGTCTTCTGGACCACCGTTGTTTGATGTAGCTCCACTGCAGTTGCGCATCGATCACGTATCTGCAATAGCGTTGCTATATGAATGATATGCATGGTGCAGGGAATGAGATGCACGAATATCAAGCACACGCATGAACAAATATTTAATGGATAGTTAGAAAGGTGATTGATAAACTTCTTAAATAGAGAGTACTTTTGTGAACAAGAACAAGCATACACTCATACAATTATACAGTGCAATCATACAGGTACCTTATCAAGTTATTGATTACTCAGGAATATTACTAAGTGTAGCATCTTGTCATATGAAGGATATGCATGATATGGTGCAACAGATTTGCATGTAACATGAAGAGCGCAACATATAAGAACCATCTCTTTGCAGTAATCCTAGAGATAATTGATAACATCTAGTTCTTTAATGACAAAGTGGGATCGAAGGTTTAAGTTAGTAGCTTTGGTCAAATGGTGATCCACATAAACAAGTAAGTTACTTTACTCACGAGTTTTGAAATTGTGCAACACCGCAAGCAATAGCACATTAACATCCCCTTTTTACTTCTTTCACTTTCAACTGTATGTATGTAACTACTTGTGGATGCCATATATAGCATCAACCAAAACCCATGAAAGACTCACATATGCATGTTTATACAGTAACCTAGCTACATGGGTTTTGGTGGGATTTTAAGAGCATTTTAAATGGCACTTTACTTAGAATTTATTTAAACATGCTAGATTCACTTTTCCTATTATTTAGTTAAACATGTTTTTATTTGTCATTTTCAAATCTCCATTAAAACTTGACATGCACAACCTCCTACCCTAACAGGGAGTTATGGTCATAACCTAGAGCTCATACTAAGCCCATGAAGTCACCTTGAGCATTTTTCACCATATCAACCTTTTCTTAAGTTAAATATATGCTTAAATGCAAGACAAGGGCAAAATAGTAATTAAACAGTCAAAGCTAGGGCTACCAAAATTTATACAGAGCCTACACATGTTAACTAGGCCTCTGCCCAAATTTCATAATTTTTGAAGCTCATTTAACCCACATTTCCTATTTATTAAGGTTTTTCATACATGCACAATATCAGGGGCAAAAATGTCTTTTCCTATTCAACCATCATACTCAGCAGATAGATCTCTTAACAAGGATAAAAATGCAACTTAGTTTGTATTTTTCTGATTTTTATTTGATTTACTATGAATTTTCAAAGTTCTCAGCTTAATAAAATGTATTAAACCGAAAATCCTAATGACCAGGGACCTAATCATAAATAAACTTATCTCTCAGGGACCTGCATGGAAGAGATTCATGACTCATTTAACAGTGACTTAAATAGTATGGAAATAGAGGAAACTACAGGGGGTTCTCCGAAAAAATCCCTTTCTTCTACCTCTTGACAGGGGCAGGGGGCGCGCGCAGGGAGGGGACGGCGGCTTGCGCCGGCGGCGTAGAGGCCCGGCTTTGGAGCCGAGTCGCCCCGGGGAGATGTTCCCGGGCATTGGCCGTCTTTCCCCCCAGGCGGCGTCACGCGAGGAAGTGCGAGTGGGCGGGAAACGCGGTGAACCGATGGTGTGGCGGCGCACGGCGCTCGGGGCCGCGTTGCACGCGGATCCGGTCGGGGAGGCAGGGAGCGGCGAAGCTAAAGGGCGCGTGAGAACCACGGCGAGGTGGGGAGTCTGAGAGTGGAGTCGAGGAGGCGCGGGGATGGCTCTGGGGTGGCTCTCCACGACGATGTCGAGCCACTCATGGCGGGGTGTGGTCGTGTGCTTGGCCACCGGCAATGGAGGGGCACCTAGACGACGGGATCTTGGGGGAGTGGTGGGATGGATCGAGACGCCCGCTTTGCTGGCACTGGACGGAAGCAGGAAGGCTCGGAGGGGGTGGCACAGCGAGCTTTGAGCTCATCGGCCATGGCGGTTCACGCCCTGGCTGTGCACACGAGAGGGAGAGAGGCAGGAAGGGGGCGAGCCCAGAGAGAAGAGTGGAGCCTAGTGGAGTGCGGGGCGCCTCGGTGAGTGGGAGGAGTGCGCTGGGCTCGGCCTTGGCGTGGCCTTGATGCCAGCAGCAGCCATGGAGGACGGCGCAGGCGACGTGCGCCGCGTGGGCGCAGGGGAGCGGAGGAGGAAGAAGGAGGGGGCGCGGTGGATCGGGTCCATGAACCGGAGGTCACTGACAGGTGGGACCGGATGGGAAAAACAAATGGAAAGCTCATAGACCGAGTCTACGGACATCATTAGTGGTTTTCCTAAACCGCGGGCGGATGGCAGTTTCTGGTCTGCGGGGATCCGAAGCCCGGCGGGTGGGGCCCGCATGTCATACACTCAAGAGAAAAAGGAAATTTTCGAAATTGGAAAAAGGTCATTTGACTGCTATGAGTCTTGTCTGAATTTCGAGTTTTTGAAACATTCAATGGCCGAATTAGTGGAAACTCAAAATACAAGAAGTGATCTACACTTCATGATCTACAACTTTGTTATAGAATTTGACACCATGTTATATTCAAACTTTTGGAGAAATTTGAATTCAAAAGCTGTGACCCTGGTTTGACCAACAGCACATCCAATTTAAAGAATTCTATAATACCATTTTTAGTCCATTTTCACATAAAAGTTTATATACCAAAGTTGTTCATATTTTCCTGACCTACAGCTTTCTTATATAGAGTTTTGTATGATCATGATTTTGTTTCACAAAAATTTGAATTTATCAAACAGGTCTGTTTCTAACAGATTCCACACTTTGGAGAATATAGCCCAAAACATTATGTAAACCCTCATGCATGTCAACACACAAAATACCAAAGTTATTAATCATGAAGTTGTCTACAAGTTTGGTATTTAAAGTTTTGTCTAATTCACCATAGATTTTGAAATACCATTTCAAACATACTCAGAGTTTTGGTAAAACAGCACTTTCCCCTTTTGTAGAGTCTTTCTTATTTTCAACTTTTGGAGTATCAAATGGAGTCCTATCATATCAAGGTCTAGTGCATTTGAAAGGTGATGAGTTTAATTTCCTTTCATAGAAAGGAAGATTTTGAAGTTGTATAGTCAAATCGAAAGTAATTTCAGAATGAAATTTGAGAAGGAGTGTCGACTCTAAACTTAGCAAAATTTCCTGAGCGTAGGTTAACTGGATTTGGTTCGAACTTTTGTGCCCCTTTACATCTGATTTTGAAAATGGTCAAAATAGCATATTTGAAGGAAACATTCTGAACTAAAACTTTTGTATTCGATGTCTTGCATGAGAATGTGTAAATGTCTCAACCAAGCATCGGAGAGTTTTGCATGTTCAACTTGAAAATTTTGACTTAGTGGTTTCCTGGCCGGGTTATTGTTCCTCTCTAAGCATGATTAAATCCAAATTCTTGATTAGCACTAATCAAATCGCGTGTCAAGGCTTTTGAGATGCCGGGGGCATCACAGAGAGCGGAGTCACCAACCAAGGGGGAGCCTCTTGGAGAGTTGGGAGAGTGCATCATTCTAGGGGGGAGCTTGCATTGTGAGATGGGCTGAAATGCAGGAGGAGTTGGAGTTTTAGCATGCTCTTTTGGCTAGCTGTGTTGAGCCTTTGCCTCTGCCTTTGCTTCTAGCATGACTGTGTTTAGCCTTGCCTCTGTCTTGAGGGGTCATGCTTTGTTGATCGGCTGCGTCGAGCAATTACCCTTGTCTTAGGGGGGCGATCTTTTGGCTTTGCTCTTGTTCACTTCTAGTGCTCCCGTTTCTGCCTTTGTTTGTGGGCACTTGAGTGCATTTTCTTTGCTTTTTCTTTCTCCTGTTGTGCTTTGTTACGCTTTTCTTTTCTTTGTCTATGATTTCAGGTGGTTGGTGAGGGTGTTGACAAGGCACTCATCAAGGGGGATATTGAGCGACTCAAGTGTACTGAGTCTGGTCATTCGTCCAGGATATGATGAGCGCTTGTCAACACCAAAGACTTGCTGAAGGACGAGCGAGCACCGCCTAAGTGTGACCTGGAGGAAAGTCCACCTAAGCGTGACCTGGTGGCGGCGCCCGAGTGCTACCATGGCGTGACAAAATCTCTGCCGAGCAGACTGGCAGGTGGCTTCGGTTGCGGCCCAAGTTAGGCTTGGCCCATAAGAGAGACCTTGGGTACGGGACAGTGTCGTGAGCCGTAAAATCACTCAAGACTGGAGGCCCAACAAGCGTTTACCGGTTCAAGCATCAAAACTGGGCCCAACTATCGTTTCTTTGTTCAAGGGTCAAAACCAGGGGCTTGGTTGTTGGTGTCCCAAAACCGGAGTTACCCCCGAGGGATGAGCTACTGGACACATGGAGGACATCAGGACAAGGCAGAGAAACCGAAGTTGCAAGGACTCCATCGTGGCCATTCATCTGAGTTATTGTGGTCTTTTCTAGCCCCTACAGGCCTTCTTAGTGTAAGAGTCTGTAATATAGGGGGTCAGGTGCAAAACTGCCTTAGGGCATAGTCTGTAGTATAAATAAGGAGGTGGCAGGCATTAGACACTCTTGGCTAGTTTAGGGTTGCTTAGGCTTAGGTTTAGGTAGCTATTTTCATTTCTGAGCAAGAGCTTCATGATTAGAGGGTTTTAGAGTGATCTTGCCCCATTGTAAGGGGGTAGGAAGTGGGAGGCAGCTTGCTGCACGAATTCGACCACTTGTACTCAGATCTTGTGACCAATTTGACCAATTTGGTGAAGAAATAGATGGATTTCGTGGCTGAAGCTTGAGTGTTCCTTCCCTTCCCCTTCCCTTTGGTTTTTTTGTGAAATCTCAAGGGCTTTGCTTTGGTTCTCCTACGAGATTTCCCCTTATCTTTTGCTATTTTGGACTTGCAAGGATGTGGAGATTATGTCTTAGAACATCACAATTCCGCAGGATTACCACAAGCAAGTTAATCTTAAGTTTTCCCCTTCCTTGCCCAAGTATTCCCCTTTTCATGAGATCTAAAATTTCTGCTAATCCCGTGATCTTTTCCAATAGATCTTTTGGGAATAGCTTTGGAATGGAGCTAGGATAGCCTATGCAAAATTTCGTGAAGTTTGGAGAAGATTTGGTCAAGTTTTTGGTTTGCAAGCTCAAGAACCGGGGCTGTTTCAAGGTCCACCGGACAGTTCGCGCGAGGCTTACTGGATAGTCCTATGACACTGGACTTTCCCACCGGATAGTCCGATGTCACTGGACTTTGCTACCGGATAGTCCTATGATACCGGACAATTCTACCGGATACTGCTACAGTGCTAGGTAGCTTTCTTCTTTTTGGTGTTTTTCGCTTCTGGGCCTTTGTTTCGACTTCGTTTTGATGTTCCTTGTTGTATGCCCATACTCTTAGCTCATTGTGTATCAATGGGGCACATTTCGGTGTGTTGAGTGGCTGGAAAGACACTTGTGCATGAGTTGTTGCTTTACTTATCTTGCGAACTTTCGTTTGATCGCTGAGCCAAGTTTCTTCTGTTGTGTCGCTTCCTCTTCGTGTCCTAGGGTCAGTAGCTTTTTGGTGGCTACATGATCTTGCACATTTGAGAAGAGAGGGTTTTGGGGAGTTCGTGTTTTAGGTGTCGACCTATTAATCCCCCCTAGGTCACTCTTTCGGTCCTCACATAAAAACTCAAAATTTGACAAAACTCAACACAAGAATAGGTAGCAGATGTAGACATTTCATCATGTAAAGCATTTGGCTGTAGATGGGTATTTCAAACCACTGAGAAACTTTTTCGTTTTAATTTTCAAAAAGAAAACTCTGAGAATTCATCTTACTAGGATCAAGATCAAGATGGAATAAACTCAAACTTTGATTATATCACATCTCACAACAACTTAGACTTGGTTTGGAAACACTTGCTCCCACAAGGTTAAAGACTAAATGTAGCATCACAACTTGTGCCAATAGATTCAAATTTTCAGGAGAGTGTCAAGATGTATATGAAATACTTACAAGAAATTAACAGAGCAACTATTCATCATTTCCTTTAAGCAAGGGTATAAACAAAAATTCTAGCATTGAAGTTAGGAATCAGTTTATTCATGAAAAAGCAAATCTTTTTGTTGTTTTTGAATTATGCAAATTTTTATAGATTTTCATTTATTCAGAGTAATAAAAAGCAAATATTTTTTTATGTGTCATGGCCATTTTTTGGATTTAAAATATGGAACTAGAGAACTAAGCATTCGGGGTACTCACCTAGTGATCCTCCGCCAAGCTTAGTTCTTCCAAGTGATTGCCAAGAACTAATCTTCAATATTACATGGCGTTGCCTCCCCCAAGCTTGCATGCGCCCTCGGTGTTGATGATGGTGCTTGACCTCTGTTATGCTCACCTATTTAGGCGAATTTTCTGTCTACTCTTGTTTTGCCTCGTCTATGAGTGATTACATCTTTCAGTAATATTTCCAATGCTGCTCTCTGGACCTTCTTCATAGTGTCGGGAGTTTCAATTTGTAGACAAATTGTTGATGCAACTTTAGGGACCCCCCTCAAGTGAGCCATAATAGAATTGATCTGATGTTGACCTTATGGACTCCTCTCCTTGGCTTTGAGTGTTGAGGCTCTTGCGTGCTAATCATGAAGAGCTTTTGCTCGAGGAGATGGACCTATCTTCCATTTACTAACAGGACAAGTAGCATGGTACTTGTAGAGAGGTGCTCCTCTGTCTCTACGGCTGGCACATCACAGGTTGTCGAGGCTTGGGATCCTGTTTCACAGAGCTTTGGTCCTTCCAAGAACATATACCTAAGCAGGCTTCATAGTGATGAATATACCTTCGCACAGATCACTTGCCTTCATTCCCAAACAAATTGAGTGGGAAAGATGGAGACGGATGTTGTTGGGATTGACTTCACTGTCATATGTACTTGCCACCAATCTCCAGTTGGTGGCTATTTGCATTCGAAGGGTAGTGTAGATCATTCCTGACCTCTGGCTGGCTAGGCGAAAGGAAATTAAGGAATGATCTCTCATCGCATTCCTCCACACTTTGGGTGATATCTCTCCATATATCTTATGTTATCCAAAGCTATGTATTGCCTCCAATGAAGTAATGACCAATGGTCTACTGGCTGCAACCTCATGGCACTGACATTCGCTTCCTAAGTGATCCAGAGCATTGTAGAAGTCTTGCAGTGATCAACCACTGTGGCTTGAATATCGAGGTCGTTCCTCTCAGGGGTTGGGTTAGAGGATGTGTGCCTCTTGGCATATCCTTCCCCAAGCTTCAATCTTGTGGTGTGATGAAACAAACTTTCTATGATTGAGAGCACATCTTCATCTCTGTTTGATGAAGTTTTCCTTTGTTCCACTTAGACTTTTGTTTTGTTTCCAATGAAAGGCCTTGTTCAATCACGGTATGAAGAGACACCCACAATCCTTAATAGGAAGGGTGTTGAGGATGGATTTCTTCGTGATAGGATTTTTTTTGTTCTTCCTTCATGATCTCATCAGACCTCCTTTTACGTATTCCTTCATCGATGTTGTTGAAGGAAGTATCGATGCTAAATCTCCATCTTAACTGAGGATGGACCGCTAAGAGGTCCATCAGGTTTGGGTGTCGCAAAGCATGTGATTCAAGAAAAATGTGCTCCACCTTCTCATTCCATGGCTGGTCAATAGAATGTTGTAGTAGCGAACACATTTGAGCCCTGCTTTGTTGGCTCAGCAGTTTAGGTTGTTTCTCATTGCCACAAATTGTTTGTCAAATGCTAGACAATTTTCTCCCCCAAGCTTGGATTCTGCATTGAATGCTGATTCTAAGCTTGCTCCCTATCATGCTCACTGCTCTTCTTCTTGAGCTCAAAACTTGTCGAACATGACCTGTGCACTAGTCGTTGACTGCCCATGTGCCACACAGTCATCGGTTGCATGTCATTGACATTCTCACCCTTCTTATGAATGTTGATTTTTCCATGTTTGCCTTTGTGGTGCTTAAGACGACACTCTCCTGCAATGAGAGACATCTAAGCCTGCGTTTTTGGGATCTACACCACAACTCCATCGAGTACACAATTTTCCTGTGGGGCAGTAGACTAGTGGCCTACTAGCTACATTCAAGCATAGGAGATAGCATAGTGTGATATAGGATTGAAAGTTACTTTGGAATGATGCTGATTATTGTGTGGTACTGAAGATAATCTTATGTCCCATATCGACGACCACAACTTCATCATGTATGATGCTATCATTTTCCCAAGAAAGGCAGAATAGATCACAAGAGGTTGAGCACTGAAAGTGTCGAGAACGAGGTCTCTCTTCTCATGTGGGGATGAATGCCTCCTACAACAGGTTAGTGTGCAACATATACAGGGGTCCAATATAAATAAAGAGTGTTAACACTAGGCCCATTGTGCACAATGTGCTAGCAAAATATTTCGCATCAAAACATAGTAGAAAACATGTTGCTAACGATGACTTACATCTTTCAAACATTTTACTCAAATCCACGGTCTTGAAAAGAAGCAGGTTGAATTTTTTAAACATAACTAGGATTTTGCGTCTCCATTGAACTTGAGAGATCCGACTAGTTCAAGAATTGTGGCTTATCAACTAGGAATGGAAAATCATTACTAAAGTCTACAGATAGCTCATTTATCATGCATGTATTGCATTGTTTTGATAAAAGAGGCTAATTCCAACCTAAGCACCATGCTTAATTTGAAAATTAGTCTCTGGGCCAGTCGTTGGATTCTAGCCCAAGCTACGCTTTCACAATAATCTTTGTTGCATGAACAAGCATGACCAAGATCTACTCAAAGGACAGAGCAAAAAGATTGAAGGATGGATTTTTTTATATCTTTTTTAAAGGAATGAAAAAGGTAACAATAACTTGACAAAAGATAAAAGAAAATTCAAACTCACTGCTTCCCCGGCAATGGCACCAGAAAGCTTGTTGGTGGTTCTTGGCCTAACAGATTTTACTCCGCAAGCATACAGAGACCGTTGTAGCTTTCACCCTGGAGTATTCCAAGGTATCGTATTTATCCAAGAGGAAACATAGAGATAGAGATATTAACTTGTTAAACATCTTGTTATTTACTCTTCCATTATAAACGATAAAAGAAAGGATAACGGCACACTAACACACTCCACATGGATACACAACTCAACGAGGAGCTATGAGGACAACGAGGCAGGTCTGGCTCCTGATGAGATCTTCTTTTACTAAGGTCAAGCCAAAAGACAAGCTAGCTCCAACTATCACTCTACTAAGGTCGTGGCACGACTGAGGTTATGGTCTAGTCTAGACAACTTATTGCATCGGACATTGTGACTACATAGAACCACTAGAGAGTCCAGAGTGCTAGGGCCTCAACTAAGAAGAAGGCGGGTTCTAGGAAGCCCGACTATGCGTCTACATACATGTTGGAACACAACCTGGCACCAGCCCGGACGGACGGGGGTGGAATACAGAGCCATCCTAATGCTATCACTGAGAGGAGGTACCTAAAGCCTGTGCGCGAAATATGTACAGTACACATGAGGCACCCAGAGCTACGTGGGGCTGGTTGCAAACAAAGGTGAACTTCTAGAGTAACCTCTAGTTACTCACTTCCTCAACTTGGCTACAAACAAGTGGAAGCATCACAACTACTATGACTTAACTAACAATGTGAATAAGGATTCCACAAGTAAATAGACTAGGTTAACCATAACATCATAAAGCAATGCTAACTATAGTCTAATGACACTCCTACACTACGATCATTACCGTAGGCAATAATGTAAATGCTTGACAAAGTAAAGAAATATATTAAATAAACGCAAAGTCTTACAGGAAAAGAAAGATACAAAGGACTCATACTGAACTCCTGAAGATGGCTCCGAAACAGGCAGAGCCAACTCTAACTCCTACGAAAACATTGAACTAGAAGGGGTAGCGCCACCCAAAAGGGGCACCTACCTAAGGGAGAGAGTGGAGAGAGTGTACAATGGCGCGAGTTGGGAGTGAGGGGGCTAGTCTCTATTTATAGGAGAAGGTAGGTTGGCAAAACATTTAAGGCAATTGGTGGGGCAGTTGGTAGGCCTGGCATTGTGGCTTTTTGGCCCTTCGATGCACCAACATTGCTTTGGACGGCTTGATCTTCCATCTTTGAGGCGGGAGAGGTTGTTTTGTTTAGAGTAAATGCCGGAAGGCTGAAGTCCTTGGCTGGGTAGCCTAGGACTTGGCCTCTAGTTGCCACCTAGATGTTCCTCATTGGTTGGAGAGTGTGTCTCGTGGATCCATCCATCTTGCATGCCTTTGGTTCTTCAATCAATGGTTGTTTTTGTGTCCGAGTTGTGCTTCTTTGCATGCATATGTTGTAGGAGTTTCAGTGACCAAGAGGAAGGCCGGGCAACCAAAGTAATAGGCTGGGCAGCATAAGTACTAGTCCGGGCAGCAGCCCCTCCAGCACTTAGTCATTTATTGGTCCATATGGTGCCATCCTCCCTTTGTCTTGACTTGGACTTGATCCCTTACATGTATGTGGGTCCTTAGTGAATTACTTGGTTGATTCTAATGAAGATTGAGGCATTTGAGGGGAGTTCTTGGCCTGCCGGCCTCCCTTTAGGCCGGCCGGCCTAAGTGGTGGCCGCACGGGCGCTGTCATCGTAGCCAGTGTTGTTGAACTTGCAACAGCCGTAACTTTCACATCTAGACTCCAAATTGAGTGAACCAAAACTCCATTTCAATTATTTTGACAAGTTGTTTGCAATGGTTTGGTTCTTGAGGGAATTTGAGATAATTCATAGTGATGTTATGTGTAGTTCATTGTCAAGCCCTCTTGTGTCTAAATCTTCTCTTGCTCTAGTTGATGTTGTTTTGCAAGGAATTTGAGCATCTCCCTATGAAACACTGAAAACCACCAAAACTCATGGAATTCATTAGTTCAAAGTAAATAATGCACAAAACTTTGTGTATACCCCCATTTCACCGAGAAATAGTGGTCAAATCAGAAAATAACGACCACCAAGATGCCCCCAAGCTTGAACATTTGCTTGTCCTCAAGCAAAGCTAACACTTAGGCTCGACGGATCACAACTTGCATCAATGTCAATGTTCTACAAGTATTAAGTACAAAACCCAACATTCTACCTTTATGATTGAACAAATAGGCGTAAGTGTATCCCAACCTTTTGACCCATACCTGTGGGGCTTCTAGATTTTCTTATCTTGTCTTTGGTGGTTGAGAGATGGAACAATCTTAGTAGAGTGTCACCGAACTATCTCTTTTCTGGTTTTAATGCTCGGAGGATTTTGAAAATTTTGAAATCAAAGCACCAAGTTCCTCAAATGGTACCCTCGATCACTCAAATTGGTTTTAGATTCCTCACTCGGCCACAAGCCTAATTTTTTCCTATCAACTAAAGGCTTATAAGGAGCTCAAGGTAGGGATAAAGTTGGCTTCCTATGCTATGTGTTTTGTTAGGTCAAAGATTGGTCCTAGTGAAGTTTGTGACACTTCTCATCCCAAATCAAAGGAGAATGGATTTGTTTTGTGGATGAATATGGTCTATAAATGAAAACTCCATATTTGATAAATCCCATCTTGAAACTTTGAAGCATTTTAGTACATGGAACTATCATTTTATTTTCTCTTCCTTTTGTCTTCTTTTTTTCTTTCTTTCTCTCTTTCTTTTTTTCTCGATAGCTCCACGTCTCCTATTGTAAGGAAACTTCGTGGATGTTTCTGAAATATGACTAGAGTGTTTATTTGTAAGACCATATTTGAGGATAGGTATGTGGATGATGGATATGGTTTTAGTATGGTGGAGAAATATTTGGTGAAAAGTGGATGCTTGAATCTAGTGTAGATTTAAGCATGACCAGATATAGAAAGGCTAACAAATAAAGGTGGATGTGAGGGATTTTGATGGGGACTTGAAGCCCCTCTACTTCATAAGAACTCAAAAATTGACAAAACTCAACACAACAATAACTAGCATATGCAGAGGTTTCATCATGTAAAGCATTTGGCTCTGGATAGGTATTTCAAACCAGTAAGGAACTTTCTCGTTTTAATTTTCAAAAAGACAACTCTGAAAATTCACCTTACTAGGGTCATATGGGTTAAACTCAAACTTTGATTATATCACATCTCATAACAACTTAGACTTGGTTTGAAAGCACTTGCTCCCACGAGGTTAAAGACTAAAGGTAGGACCACAACTTGTGCCAACAGGTTCGAATTTTCAGGAGAGTGTCAAGATGTATACAAAATAGTTACAAGAAACTAACAGAGCAACTATTTATCATTTCATTTAAGCAAGGGTATAAGCAAAATTCCAGAATTACAACTAGGAATCAGCTTATTCATGAAAAAGCAAATCTTTTTGTTATTTTTGAATTATACAAATTTTTATAGCTTTCCTTTTATTTGGTGTAACAAGAAGCAAATATTTTTTGTGTGTCATGACAATTTTCAGGATTTAAAATATGGAAGTGGAATACTATGCGTTCGGGGTACTCACCTAGTGATCCTCCCCCAAGCTTAGTTCTTGCAAGTGATTATCAAGAACTAAGCTTCAATATTGCTTGACATTGCCTCCCCCCAAGCTTGCTTGCTCCCTAGGTGGCGATGATGCTACCTGACCTTTGTTATGCTCACCTAATTATGCGAATTTCCTTTCTACTCTTGTTTTGCCTCTTCTATGAGTGATTGCGGCTTTCCGTCATATCTCCAATGCTACTCTCTAGACTTTCTTCGTAGTGTCGGGAGTTTCAATTTGTAGACAAATTATTGATATTGCTCACTTTTTGGTGAATGTCTCCTTGTATTAATGTTAGGTCTCCCGCTCCAACATCATGTTTGCATTAAGCTGACACTCAGTTCCCAAGTGACACAAGTGGGTTGTGGTGTTGCATACTTGTCACATGAAATAGAAGTACACCTATGGTCCTTTTCGAACCATTCAAGAAGGTGACGATTCTACTTTGGGGACCCCCCAAAGTGAGCCATATAGAATTGATCTTATATTGACCTGATGGACTCCTCTTCTTGGGTTTAAGTGTTGAGGGTCTTGAGTGCTGAACATGAACAGTTTTTGCTCAATGATATGAACCTTTCTCCTATTTGCTAACAGGACAAGTAGCATGGTACTTCTGGAGAGGTGCTCCTCTGTCTCTGCTACTAGCACATAATAGGCTGTTGAGGCTTGGGATTCTGTTTCGCAGAGCTTTGGTCCTTCCAAGAACATATACCTGAGCAGTCTTCACGGTGATGACTATGGCTCCGCACAGATCACTTGCCTTCGTTTCCAAACAAATTGAGTGGGAAAGATGGAGACGGATGTTGTTGGGATTGACCCCACTGTCATATGTACTTGTCACAAATATCTAGTTGGTGGCTGTTCGCATTCGACGGATAGAGTAGATTATTCCTGACCTCTGGCTGGCCAAGTGAAATGAAAATAAGGAATGCTCTCTCGTCTCATGCCTCCACACTTGGGGTGATGTCTCTCCATATATGTAATATCCCAAAATAAATAAACGGGTGACTGAGCTGTGTTAGTATTTTAATGGTTGTTGACCGATCTTGAGAAAAAGTTGACGTTTTTGTCTTTATATCATATGGACGATCAGAGGCTTTAGATGTGTAGAGCTCATGAAAGCAATTCTATTTGACTACTCACATGTTCTATTTGGATACAGAAGTAAATTATTTTGAGCCACAAAATGTGGACCATTGGATATCCCACAGGTATTTTCCCCATCCAGCAATAGAGGGTCCGACTGAGGTGCAAGCAACGGACCCGTGCAATCGTGCAAGCGGAGCTCCAGGAGCGTAGAATGCCCATCGCACGGTGGCAGCTAAAATAATAGAAAACCTCCTCCCTCTGCATTCATTATCGCTTTCTGATTACATCTGTTCATCTCCTATCCGGCTATCCTACGCACGCAGCTCAGGGCACCACCGATGGCCCTAGGTTGTGCGTCGCCGCCGGTATCAACCCACAGGTCCCGCATGTATTGCCGTCAGCACCCAACGCCTCGTAGCTACTCCGCCGTTGAAGCACATCCAGGACCGCGCCGCTAGGAACCTCCACCATAGCCACAAACCAGGGTCCAGCGGCACCAACGCCCGTGCACCTGCTGGGCCGCCGCCACTCAAGAATCTACAGCGCCGCTGCAGCCTGCAGCCCAGGAACCTCCAGTGAGCACTGCCCACGGCAATAGGAACCTGGCACTTGCACTTTCATGGAAGAATAGCCGCTCGTGTTCCTGTGAAAATTGCCCGTGTTGTGCTGATGCTCAAATTGGGCCAAATCGATTTGGTTTTGCTCTTAATTGTTTGATAAAAAATACAATTTGAGAGTTCAGTTGATGCAAACATATCCAAAACTGAAAGAACAAGGATCTTTGGATGATACATATGTCCGTACGAAGGTTTTTTCCATTGCCACGCTTCTTATATTTTTTAACGTGGAGGGCTTTTCTGGTATTGTAGCTGCCACCGTGCGATGGGCATTCAACGGCCTAGGAGTTCCGCTTGCACGATTGCACGGATCCGGTGCTTGCACCACAGTAGGACCCAGCAATAGAATCGCCTCCTATATGAGCCCTCTGTTCTCTTGTTCCTGCGCCGCCTTGTCGCCCCCAATCTCGGTCCCCGCTTGCCCGCAGCGGTCATCCAGATCGATGCCCTTGCCCTTCTCTGCTACAGCCTTCATCTGGCTGTTGGCGCTGTGGCTGCCGTGCGCATGATAGCTCAAGCCCTTGGTAAGTTCCGTTGCAGTACCTTGAGGATTATCGTACTGTTGTGCCATTGCTGCTCCTTAAGCTGGGCATGATTTACTACTAGATTGATGGAGAGTAAAAGGAGAGCAGAGGATAGGAGGCGCCAGTACCTGCAAGGATCGATGTCGCTACCAATCTAGCAGGAAGCTAGGGAGCCAACGAGAGGCCGGGAAGTGGAGAAGGGAATAAGGATTTTTTTTTTTTTGAAATTCCATAAAATTCTCCTGAAGCTTATGATCCTCACTTCAAGGGTAATCTTCAGATTAGTTCTCAGATGCATAAATTCTGTTGTGGTTTAATATGGCTGTTGCTTCCTCGGTTCCAAAGTGCACGGTAATTAAGCTGATTTATTCGGCGAATATCTGGGATTAATCCACACATAATTTCCAAATTTGTTATTTGTAGACTTCGTTCACATCTTTCTAATGCCGCTAGTTTCGCTTGAATCCAGTTAGCAGTTTAGGAATAATTGCAAAAATGGTGCCGGTGTCCTGAGAAAGGAAACCTCCCTGCGCAGCAGTATTAATCATTTTTGTTCAATCTTGCCACCGATCGTAATATGAAAGTTTTAGAAACTTTTCTGTAGATTTCAGAGATGTATTGATTTGGCACAATTGGTTATGCAGATCAAACGTTATGTTCACAAGGGTGGATAGCCCATGAGTCTAGTTGAAATTCTAGAACAGATTATTTCGAAATCAAGCAAGGGGTTAAGTTGTTTTTCCATAAATTAGTTGTGATTGTTTGATGTGTGCGAGACCTAAATGTAGTTTCACTCCATAGGTGTGGGGAGTTTAGGTGCCGAGGGCATAGCGCCAGGTTCTGATCGACATTGAGGCAAGTGCATGATGAACGTGTTTGTTCTGTGAGCTTCCCTGTCAATTGATTTAGTGTCCGTGTTCAAGTTTCCATGATTCAAGTTTCTAACAAGTTTTCATGATTCAAGTTCAAGCCTTCCTTTATATCCATTCATGTCCCGCTGTATCCAGTTGTGCAATTTGGTTCTTTATTCAGGTTCCTATGAGTAAGTGCTGGCCCCACTTACTCGGCTTTACCGGTAAATGCAAAGGAAAATCAGGATTGTCCGTTTCAGACGGAAACTATAGTCTTATCAATGTTCAATTTGGTTGCCACTTTTTGGTTTCATGTCACGTCTGGTTCTTCTCGTTCTAAATTGTAGTTGCTGAGTATTTTTACTCACCATTTTGTTTATTTGGTTTTTATGTACCAGTTGGTCGAGGCATGCATGGGCATTGGGAGTAGTTCACTCTACTTAGCACACACATAGATATCATTTATTCAACTCATATCAGTATATCTTAGCCCATTGGTGGTTAATTTCAATTAAATTAATTATGTCATTTTATCCGGCTATGGATGGGTTGGCCGTTTATCTTAATTTTTGGGTTGGGCTGTGATGCTTAATATTTCAGCTATATTTACTGTTTGTGTGTGTTGTTTTGGGATGACTAGTTTACAGGGGAAACTTTGCTGAAATTTTCTTTAATCTCTAGACTTAGGTTGCAATGTGTGTTTGTTTAGTAGTGCCTAGCTATGTGGTCAGTTGGGGTGTTACAGTTGGTACTCAGAGCCAGGTTAAAGGTTTCTTGCAAAAGTATGAAGAATTAAATTTAAAACTTGATATTGGTTTATGTAATTTTAAATTGGACACACTTGAGCACAATAGGTGGACTGCATGGGTTGCATTGTATTTATGTTTCCATTTATTATTCTTGTATTTCTTATTTGGGTATGATAACTTGTGTTTGTAACTTTTGTTTTGTTGGGTTAGTTAAGAGCGATACCATTAAGGAGTGCTCGTGTAGCTAATCATGGCTGTTTTAGAGGCCATGTTGGTTGACTCCTGATGATTTAGACTTTTCTTTGTGCCATACCGGTTGACAGCCGTAGATGCCATATGGTGGAGTGGGGTTTGAGGCTTGGCCTTCTTCTTGTGGTGAGATCACTTGATCTTTCTTTAATAGTTCAGAGATAAGTACCCTAGAATCCTTTATAGACAAGAGGTGTGATGCACTAACCCATATCCAGCAAGGAAGTAAGACAAAGTATGAGTAAGAGAGGTAATGGGGAGAAATCCACTAACCACTTACCTTACCGCAGTGAAGAAGGCGAGAGGGATGGAGTCAGATTCAGCTTACTGCTATACCACAGAATCGTCCTAGGAGTGGTAATAGCACTTGTGGTGACCAGGAGAGAGCTCATCATCAGGGTGCATAATACTCAGCTACCTCCATCTAGGAAGTTCAAGCCAAATCAACAATTCAAGCAGCCACAATCACTCAAATCCAGGCAGTCTGGTGGACAATCTTCTTCAACATCACGTCCGATGGGATCTCAGTTCATGCATCCAGTAATAGGACAAGGTTTGATTTTCTTCAAGTAAGAGAAGTCCCACCATGTATCAGAGTGTGATTTCTCGGGAATTTGTAACATGTCACATGTGTAGCAAGGATGGACACATGGGTGTAGTTTAACCCGGACTCGAATTATCAAGTTAAAGATGTTTAGCGCTTCATTAGTACCATCTGCTGCTAGTTCGCATGGTTCTATACCTTCAGTCGCAACCACACTAGGGTCAGTTCTGATGGTGGCTACACTTCCAACTTCTTATCAGCAGAATGTACCCCTACCCCTATGTTACTACTAGCCATCACGCGAACTACTTGCTCCACACCAATTTCCAACGCCAACTGCTCCACTTCAGTTTCCAACACCACCTTCTATTCTACCACAACAGATTGGTGCTGGAGTTATGACTCCAAGGAATTTACACCATTCATACATCTCTGGGTCGCCCAGATGTGGTTTTAGGTATTCATTCAATTGATTCACATGATGGTCTACTTTTATTTAGTTCATGGGCTATGTTTTCATTTGTTTCACTTGATTTTGTTACAAAAGCCAAACTATCTAGTCAAGAGATTTCTCAATCAGTTAAAGTTAGCTCCCTCAAGGAGGTTTGATATCAAGTTCGGTATTATGCCCGAGTTGTGTTATATCAAGTGATGGGGATGATTTTGTAGCAAATTTGAGGTGATCCCACTACCAGTAATTGCCATAATCCTTGGTATGGATTGGTTACATTGTTATCGGGCTGTTATATTTGTTTCCAGAAGACTATTCCTTGGAGGCACCCTCATATCACTCAACCTTTCAAGCTGATGCTCCCTCCTATTCTATCTTTGTGTTGACAAGCCTAATTCTGGGACGTCGTTATGCGAAAACTGGATTTCTTTGGACCTTAGCTGAGAAGCCCACTAAACCATTGAGTTTGAGGAGATTCCCATGGTTCGCGATTACCCTGATGTCTATCTAGATGAGCTTCTAGGAATGCCACCTAAGTTTGAAGTGGAGTTATGTGTTGATCCTATACCTGGAACTCGACCTATTTCTATTGCACCATATCGTTTGTCTCGCCCTTTTCAAGAGGAATTGACGAAACAATTCGATGATCTGTTATTCAAGAAGTTAATTCAGTGTAGTGTCTCGATATGGAGAGCTCTTGTACTCTTCACAATAAAAAGGTCTAGCAGTGGTGCATGTGTGTAGATTACTGTGAGTTGATTGTGGTGACTATCGAGAATAAGTATCATTTGCCTCGCATTTGATGAGTTATTTGATCGTCTAAAAGTTGCTAGAGTATTTTTTTTATCTCCAATCTGGTTATAATCAAATTTCAGTGAGTGAAGAGGATATTGAGGAGACAACATTTGTCATTACGTGTTTAGAGTTATGTCCTTTGGCTTGTCCAATGCTCCTCCTTATTTCATGGAGACGATGGATAACATGTTACAGAAGTTGGACCAGTTCGTGGTTGTATTCATCGATGACGACATAATCATTTTCTCTAAGACGAAGAAAGAGCATGAGCAACGTTTGATGATGGTATTTAAAACCTTGCGTGAGCTCTATGCACAATTCAAGAAGTGTGCTTCTGGCTTTTAGAAGTTAGTTTCTTAGGACATGCAACTAATGAGAAGGTTATCTCAGTTGATCCAAGCAAGGTTTCCACAGTAGTAAACTAGGAAGACCATCTCATGTCAAGGAGGTTTTCAAGGAATGGCTGGATATTACCGAAGTTTTGTGAAGGATTTCTCTATCATTGCTCAGCCTTTGTCTATGCTAACACACAACAATGTGAAGTTCAAATGAACTAATGAGTTTCTGCTCCAGTGTTCACCCTTCCTGAGCCTAGCTAACGCTTCACTATTTATTCTGATGCTTCTTGAACTTGGATGTGTTACTATGAAGGTGGGAAGGTGTTTTACATATGCATCAAGACAATTAAGGTAAAATGAGGAAAAGTATCCTACTCATGACCAGCTTGCTGTAGTTATGATAGCATTGAAATTATGTCATTCAAAAGGATTTGAATTTGAGATTAAGGCCATTGCTTGTTGATAAAGGACTATGACCTTTCTATTCAGTGCAGACCAGGTAAAGCAAATGTGCTGTCATGTAGGGTATGCCAAGAGTTAAGATTGAGCATAAGCATATTGCTAGGAAGCTATAATAATTAGATGTTCCTTTATGGCCATGGGATGACATTGCTATGGGTTTTGTGGTTGGTTTGCCATGCACCTTGAAGGGGAAGGATGCTATTTGGGCTCTTGTGGGTCGTTTAAGTAAGGTGAGGCCTTTTATTCCCTAACTTTCGGCAAATTCAGCATGCCATTTGGCTCCAATCTATCTGTAAGAAATAGTGCGGATGCATAGGGTCTCGCTAACCATAGTTTTTGATAGGGATGCGAAATTCGTTTCTAGGTTTTGGAATAGCTTGCAGAGTGCTTCGGGTACTGATGTGATACTTAGCACCGCATTTCGCCCTCAGACAGGTGATCAATCCGAGCGAACAATTCAGACCTTGTAGGAAATGCTTAGATCATGTGTTCTATCATGTCCTGTTATGAAAGATCACTTGCACTGGTTGAATTTGCTTACAATAATTGTTGTCCTGCCAGCACTAAGTGTGTACCTTTTGAAGCTCTTAATGGAAGGAAGTGTAGATCACCATTTTATTTGTTGGGATGTGGGGGGGAGAAAACAATTTTAGTATCTGATTGGGTTCAGAAGACCCCCAAGCGCATGGCTGTGATTCAACATCATATGCTAGTTGTTAACAATAGGTAGAAGAGCTACGTCAGATATTGCAAGACGAGACCTAAAATATAAAGTTGTGGATCATGTTCTTCTCAAGGTATAACCAAAGGTGTTGTGAGATTTGGCACTAAAGGGAAGCTGAGTCCGAGCTATATTAGCCCATTCATGATAGTCACACGGATTGGAAAATTGGCTTAACAGTTACAATTGTTAGAATCTATGAAAGGTGTGCATAAGGTGTTTCACGTTTCCATGCTTCCAAAGTATTTGAGAGATCTGGAACACCATATAACTTTGGAGCCTTTGACCATTGAGCAAGACTTATCTTTTGAGGCTCGCCATGTGAGAATTTCGAGGGCGAATTCTGTTTAACGGGAGAGGAATGTAATATCCCAAAATAAATAAACAGACGACTGAGCTGCGTTAGTATTTTAATGGTTGTTGACCGATCTTGAGAAAAAGTTGACTTTTTGTTCTTTATACGTACGGACGAGCAGAGGTTATAGATGTGTAGAGCTCGTGAAAGCAATTCCGTTTGACTACTCACATGTTCTGTTTGGACACGGAAAAAAATTATTTTGAGCCACAAAATGTGAACCATTGGATATCACCAAGAGCTTTTCCCCGTCCAGCAATAGAATCGACTCCTATTTGAGCCGCCCTGTTCTCTTGTTCCTGTGCCGCCTTCCTTGTCGCCCCCAATCTCAGTCCCCGCTCGCCCGCAGCGGTCATCCAGATCGACGCCCTTGCCCTTCTCTGCTGCAGCCTTCATCTGGTTGTTGTCGCTGCGGCTGCCGTGCGCATGATAGCTCCAGCCCTTGGTAAGTTCCATTGCTGTACCTTGAGGATTGTCGTACTGTTGTGCTATTGCTGCTCTCTAAGCTGGGCATGATTTACTACTAGATTGATGAAGGAGAGTAAAAGGAGAGCAGAGGATAGGAGGCGCCAGTACCTGCAAGGATCGATGTCGCTACCAATCTAGCAGGAAGCTAGGGAGCCAACGGGAGGCCGGGGACTGAAGAAGGGAATAAGGATTTTTTTTTAATTCAATAGAATTCTCCTGAAGCTTATGATGCATAAATTCTGTTGTGGTTTAATATGGCTGTTGCTTCCTCGGTTCCAAAGTACGCGATAATTAAGCTGATTTATTCGGAGAATATCTGGGATTAATCCACACATAATTTCGAAATTTGGTTTATACAAAATATGTAGACTTCGTTCACATCTTTCTAATGCCGCTGGTTTCACTTGAATCCAGTAAGGTTTAGGTGTAATTGCAAAAACGGTGCCGGTGTCCTGAGAAAGGAAACCTCCCTGCGCAGCAGTATTAATCATTTTTGTTCAACATAGTTAGAACTCGATCTTGCCACAGACAGTAATATGAAAGTTTTAGAAACTTTATTCTAGATTTCAGAGATGTCATGATTTGGCGCAATTGGTTAGGCAGATCAAACGTTATGTTCGCAAGGGTGGATAGCCCATGAGTCTAGTTGAAATTCTAGAACAGATTATTTCGAAATCGAGCAAGGGGTTAAGTTGTTTTTCCGTAAATTAGTTGTGATTGTTTGATGTGTGCGAGATGTAAATGTAGTTTCGCTCCACAGGTGTGGGGAGTTCAGGTGCTGAGGGCATAGCGCTGGGTTCTGATCAACATTAAGGCAAGTGCATGATGAATGTGTTTGTTCTTTGAGCTTCCCTATCAATTGATTTAGTGTTCATGTTCAAGTTTCCATGATTCAAGGTTCAACAAGTTATCATGATTCAAGTTCAAGTCTTCCTTTATATTCATTCATGTCCCGGTGTATCCGGTTGTGCAATTTGGTTCTTTATTCAACTTCCTTTGAGGAAGTGCTGGCCTCACTTACTCGGCTTTACCGGTAAATGCAAAGAAAATTCAAGATTGTCCGTTTCAGACGGAAACTATAGTCTTATCAATGTTCAATTCCGTTGCCACTCTTTGGTTTCATGGCATGTCTGGTTCTTCTCGCTCTGAATTGTACTTGCTCGGTATTTTTACTCACCCTTGTATTTATTTGGTTTTAGGTACCAGTTGATCGAGGCATGCATGGGCATCGGGAGTAGCTCACTATACTTAGCACGCACATAGATATCATTTATTCAACTCATATCAATATATCTTAGCTAGTTCGTGGTTAATTTCAGTTAAATTAATTATGTCATTGTATCCGGCTATGGATGGGTTGACCGTCTATCTTAATTTTTTGGTTGTGCTGTGATGCTTAATATTTCAGTTATATCTTATTGTTTGTGTGTTGTTTCGGGATGGCTAGTTTACATGGGGAACTCTGCTGAAATTTTCTTTAATCTCTAGACTTAGGTTGCAAGGTGTGTTTGTTTAGTAGCGCCTAGCTATGTGGTCAGTTAGGGTGTTACAATATATCTCATGCTATCCAAAGCTATGTGTTGCCTCTAATGAAGCAGTGACCAATGGTCTACTAGCTGCAACCTCATGGCACTGACATTCGTTTCCAAGTGACTCCAAGCCTTGTTGAATTCTTGCAGTGATCAACCACTATGGGTTGACTATCAAGGTCCTTCCTCTCAGGGGTTAGGCTAGAGGATGAGTGCCTCTTGGCATTGTTAGATTATGTGGTCGTGGATCTAGTGCCCGCGACTCGTTCCACTAGAATTCTTGTGAGGTTCATGAGTAGATCGTGAGAGAGTCGATGAGAGAGGAAGGATGAGGCAAAGGGGTGTACCTTTGGGATCGGCTCGATCGGTGCCACTTGGCAATGAGGGTTCCATGGTGTGAGCGACGAAAAGGGTGGTGGCACGAGCATAGTGGTGGTTGCATTTCCCTCCACTGCCGCACACAATAGATCATGTATCTATTCGCGAGGAGGACGACGAACGTTGGTTCCATGCCAGTCACGGCTCTTCTTTTATAGCAGTGCGGGGTGGAAGGGCGCCACAACATCAGGGGAATTTTTGGCCTCCTATCAAGGCCACGTTCAACATCTAGGCCCGGTTAGGACATCTCCTCACCGGACCCAAGATCAATCAGACATTCTCCCCCTTGATCTCGGTATCTCTTGTTTTTGTAAATTATGTGCTCTATCCCTTGATAGATGAATATATCGAGACCAATGCGTTGCAGATGGCTAGTTATGTGCTTCTGAACTCATTGACTACAATACACATTTCTATCTCAGAATGAGGCCCTTTTATTTCCTCTTGAGACAATCATTCGATTAGCTCTAAATCCAGAATCGTAGGTTTTCCAATAACTCCGATTGCTAGCTGCGTATTCTCTGAACAAACTTGGTGGAATACCTTAGTGAGCGGATTTGCAAGCATCCTCTCAACTATCATGCGCTCATTCTCGATTATCTATTCTGGATTTTCTCTTCACAACATAAATCCCAATGTCAATGTGTCTCGCAGCCAAACTTGACTTCTTGTTGTGATAGTACAATACACTATCGACTCATTGTCGAAGTATTTCTTAAGCGATATTTCTATAATGTCAACCACTCTTAATCTGGGTACAATTTCGTTTAGCCACATTGTCTACCCCATTGCCTCATGATAAGGTATAAGGTTCAGTGTACATTGTCGATGATGTAACAACTGACCATTTATAGCTCTTTTCTATATCATACCTCCTACTAGAGTAAAGTAAGCACATATCCAGACATGGACTTCACGGTCTATCTACACCATGTCTAGTCTGTATCTTTATAGCCCAAAGATCTGTAGGGCAACTGTCTTTCTATAAATCATCATGATGTCTTTTGCCTCTTGCAAGAACCGCAAAGCTTTCTATCACCTGGTGCTCCTCACTAGATTTATCTAATATCTGCCAAGTATCCTGGTCATAAAAGTCAATTCAAGGCGAGTGCATATTCGAGCAGACATTTTGTCTTCGATCGTTGAAGCATATGGAATTAATTCCATCTAATCTATCTCATATTCTTTTGTCACTTTTTTATGTCACTTTCATCTAATCTATCTCATGTTCTTGTGAAACTTTCATCTAATATATCGCTCTTGACTATTGGAGCAGACACTGCATTATAGGCTTGCATATTATGTCTATTCAAAACATTTTCTAGTATGCTCTTGTTTCTGTCTTTGTGGATTTGATCCCTCAAAACACATGGTGCCTATCCCCATCTTTCATATCATGATTCGAGGATAAGGAATTTCTTTGTCTTTAGCAGTAAATGCTCATCATGGCTAACTAGTAGAACATCATCTACTTATAGCATTAGGAAGTTACACCTCCTATTCTTTAATCTTTTCATAAATGCAATGCAATTGTCCTCCTCCTTTAACATCAAACTTTCTGATAGTCTTATCAAAACTTTAGGTACTAATACCTAGAATCTTAACCCATAAATGGATCTCTTTAGGTGGCAACACATCTTTTCCATTTCTTTTAGGACAAAACCCTTAGCTTGAGCCATCTAAATTTTTTCTTGCAGCTTTCCATTCGAGGGTGTTGTCTTGACATCTGTTTGATCTAACTCAAATCAAATTAAGCGACTGGTGCCATAATAATTCCTTTTGGAGTCTCTCTTAGTCTTGTAGACCAAAAGAAATGGCCTACTGTCTTGGCTCCTTTAGGAATTTCTTCTAAGTCCCTTGCTGAATTCAAAATTCATATATCTAATTTCATCTTCTATGGCATCAAGCCATTTATAAGATTTGGGACTTCTTATGTATTTCTCATACTAAGAGGGATCTCTCTCTGAGGGTATATCTTTACTGAGATATGTCTCATAGTCGTCAAGGGTCTACAAATAATTTCTATGACTTTGTCATAAGGATGTCTTGTTGTATTTCTATTGCCTGCTCTGGTGGTGGATCATCAGCAGTAGTCTTTTATTCCAGCTCTTTAGCCTCAACCATAGTAGGAGCTAGAGGCTGAGATACTGTGTGAGTCAAGAGTTTCTTGTTCAGTCATTTGTCGTGCTTGACGAGCCAACATCCACAATAGCGGTCACAATAACGGTCATTTAAAACAGATGTGCGACCTCAGCAGGTATAGAGAAAAATGGTTCTTCTACCATCCGAATTAGGATGTGCATCCTTTATTCATCAAGGTTTATTTCTCAGAATACCGTGCTCCCCCAGATCTTGTCATTGTCTAGAAACACTAAGTGTCTTGTTTCTATGTAGTTCATATGTTTATCTTGACAGTGGAAATTGAAATACTTCATTTTTCTGGTTAGCAAAAGGGATGGCACCTTATTGTCTTCTCATATAATCTCCCTTGAGCAGGGTCAATAGCCAATGGAATGGCAACTCACTGTCTTTTCATCTTATCTTCTTTGGGTAGGGTAAATAGTCTTAGTCTCAGATGAACAGCACTAAACTACAAATGGTTTATCATGGGCTTTCTCTTTATCTTAGTCGGTATCTTAAGTACTCATGTACTTGGAATCTGATTAAAAGTATGAATGGCGCTTTTGAATACCTCCATCCAAAGGTTTGCCCGGTGTGATACCGAGAATCTTCCGTAGTTCTCCCTATGATCGGATCTCAACTCTTTAATCTTTAAAATGTGCTCTCATTAAAATTCTTCTATGCAATCAATGCATCATTCTAATTCTAAGAAGCCTGGTGGATGGGGAGTTTTAGGTTTTAATCAACCAAACTTTCATATTCTCCCCCTCGAAATGTGGCCTAAGCAATGGACACAATTTCGACGAAAGTTTCTCCACCATATCATTTCTTGCTTATAGCAACGGATGTATTTTTTTCTTTTCAACTGTGCACTAGGAAGGCAAAAGGAGAATGTCTCATTAGATGGTGAGACTCACATGCTTTCGAATTCATTTATCTCATTCACAAAACATCGCATAGGGAAAACAAATAAATCATGTCTCTTCGGAAGGCGAGACTCTCATTCTCATTAGTACACTGAATAATGAACTCATTATTCCCAAAATTGCAATGGATGTTTCAAAATTTATATCATAGAATCTGAAATGACGTTTCTCCACAAGGAGGAAACATATAAAATATCTCTTACATACAATGCATTCATCTAATTCTCATCAAATCCTAGAAGAAATTCTTTATGGCTTTGATATGACATTATTTTTCATCAGCAAAATTCAATTCTTGTTGCTACTCTCAGCAGCATCTTTACACATAATCCTTTCTTCTTGCAGCACATACAAGTGCATACATGAATTGGAGAATATACCATTTTCCTCTGGTTGTCTATCTTGGAGCTGTTGTCGGTGGTGTTGGCTCTAGTTCACTTAGAGCACTCCTCGTGGCGGTGCCTTCTTCCGTCTTCTCCACAGCGGCAGCGATGTCTTCAACCACGCACGCTTGTCACGCGACAGCTGTAGTCGTGGCGGCCGGGGTCTCCTCATGGCCACAGAGGATGACCGAGGTAAGTACCCTCTATGAGTTCTGTGCTTGGGGTGGGGAAATTAGGGTTAAGGTCTCAAAATCGATCCTCTTTCTTCTTCTGTTCTTGTCTTGGATCCAAGCCGAGAGGCTCCAGATCCAGTCATTTCTTCTCTGTTCTCTTGACCGAGGGTCATCATCCCTTCTAGTGTTAGGGTGGGCACAACCCGAGGCTCTTGGTACCAATTTTTAGATTATACGGTCGTGGATATAGTGCCCACGACCCGTTCCACTAGGATTCTTGTGATGTTCATGAGTAGATCATGAGAGAGTTGATGAGAGAGGAAGGGTGAGGCAGAGGGGTGTACCTTCGGGATCGGCTCGACCGGTGCCACTTGGCAATGAGGGTTCCATGGCGTGAGCGACAAAGAGGGCGGCGGCACGAGCGCAGCGGGGGTGGTGTTTCCCTCTACTGACCGCACCTAACAGATCGGGTGTCTATTTGCAAGGAGGAGGGCGAATGTTGGTTCAGTTCCACTCAAGGCTCTTCCTTTATAGCAGTGCGGGGTGCAAGGGAGCCACAACCTCAGGGGAATTTTGGGCCTCCGATCAAAGCCATGTTCAATATCTAGGCCCGGTTAGGACGTCTCCTAACCGGACTCGAGATCAATCCAACATGCATATCCTCCCCCAAGCTTCACTTTTGTGGTGTGGTGAAACAAACTTTCTATGATTGAGAGCACATCTTCGTCTCTGTTTGATGAAGTTTTCCTTTGTTCTGCTTAGACTTTGGTTTTGTTTCCGGTGGAAGGCCGGGCAACAGCTTCGTGTTGTTGACAATGTGTTTCAGGAATTTGGAGTACGTTGGCACCTGCATCGCATCTAAGAGTGGAATATTGACGTAGAATTTCTTAATTACCTCAACATACTTGCCAAATGGCTCATCGACGGCAACTTTCTTCTGCCGCTAAGGGAAGGGTAGCACAGTGGTGTTGTAGAATTCATGCGGTGTCGACTTGGGTGCTTCCTTCCTCGGTGGTGGTTCACTTTCCGCCTAATCTTCCTTCTCAGGCTTGACAGGTTTCTCGTGCTCTTCCCATACATTACTAGGACGTGGAGGGTCTTGTTAGGGATGGCAATGGGTAAATACCCGTCGGGTAGTACCATTCCATACCCGCACCCACCAACAAAATTCATAACCGCTACAACACCTATATCCGCTCGCGGGTATGAAATTTTACCCGTACCCGTACCTACTACACACATGTTTAAATAGCACAAATATAATAAATAACGGCATAATTAAAATAATAAATGACTAAATATGAGTAAATAAATTGAAGACAATAATAAATTATATTGAAACATGCAAGTTGACCATATTTTTTTCCAATTTACACTTATGTTTGCTTAATTATGTAGAATAAATGTATGGTTAAGGCGGGTATAAATTACCCATAGGTACGTGGGTATGGGTAGTATGCCCCCGTACCCGCACCCACGTACCTGACGGGTACAAGATTGTGCCTATTAACGTACCTATGGTTGGAGAAGTCATCACATACTCACGGTAAAACCCGTCGTGTACTCGGGTTTCGGATACCCATTGTCATTGGTGCTCTTGTGTAAAATTTTCATCCTTAGTGGTTACAGCATTGATATATTCTTTTGGGGTGGCTTCGGCTGACCCGAGAGTTTTCCCGCATTAGGATGAGGTAGAGCGGTGGCTAGCTGAGCAATTTGAGTTTTTAGCATTTTATTAACGCTCAACTAATTATTCATGGCACTATTCAAAGTTTCCATTTGAAGGGACAAGGTTTCAAGAACTCGACCGAGGCATGCAATTTCCTACTTATGGTCTCATTCGAAGGTTTTTGATCAAAAGGAGATTTAACATATGACCATGAATTACCTAAAGAATTACCTTGGCCAAGAAAGGTACATGTAGGCGTGAATTCTAACCTAGTTGAAGACAAGACCCATTGCTAAAGTTGCTATTGTTGTTGATAAAGGTGACGTCCTCCCATCCATTTCTGGGGCAACTATTCCCAGTGTGGCCCATGTTCCCATAGCGCATGAAAGTTATGCAAGAATTCAGTGCCTAGACTGACATGACATAGCTTTAGGAGCATTCTCCAACTTTTTGACAAGGAGGTTTCTCTTGGTAGTGAGCATATCTGATCTGTCAACATCGTGGACTCTGCGGGCCTTGTTGTTTCCGCACCATCGTTGAAGGGCGCGTAGCATGGGACAACATGAGGACTAGGTTGGCCAGGAAACTTCGGGCGTAGCATAGAGGGGCTCTGTCGGAGCGGGCGTGCTCCTGGTCGGGTGGCGGAACGCACCCGGCCGAGATCCTAAGTACTAAGAGTAGTTAGGGGGAGCGATCGTTGTTAGCTGGGTCGATGGTGGCACGATGGTGACGAGAGGGTTTAGAGTGGTTCGGGCCGCCGGAGCGTAATACCCTACGTCCACTGTAGGTGTGTTCTTGTATTCCTGTCCGTAGGAGAAGACAGTGAAGATTGTGTGCTTGTGCTTTGTGGGTTTCCAGAGGAGCCTCTGAGCCTGTGGGTTGAGTCCGTCTGGTCTATCCTCTGTGTTGCGTATGCCTCCCCTTTTATAGCCCAAGGGGGGCATGTACATGGTGGTCGGGGCCCGACAGGTGGTCCCGGCTCATTTCCTCTATGCTACAGATCTATCCTGTGCCTGATGTCCAACGCTCCCATGCGTTGCGCCTGTACCACTGACGCGACCTGGTATGGCCCGGAAGATCCGCCATGCTGTCCTGCCATCCGAATACGGCGCCACGCCGTCCTGCCTTACGCCGTCCTGTTCCATCGGCTGCTAAACCCGGTGAGAGGCTTCAGAGGCCGAGGGGCAGGCGACGTGCTGGCGTGACAGGACGGGGCGCTCGTAGTAGCGTCGTAGCGCCGCTACCTAGTATTAGGGTGAGTGCGGTCGCCGCGCCTGGCGTGGCTCATGATGAGTACAGCGTACTTGTTTACTCAATATAGACCCCAACGTAGCCGGGGAAATCGACTGTAGTGCCCTGCTATCGCCGTCGTGCCTCGGTAAGGCGCGCCCCTTTGCTTCGCCGCCGTCGCCTGCCAGCGGCGGTGCCAGCGGCAACGGGGGCACGACCGTCTGACAGCGGCGGTGTCAGCGTGCTACGGGGGCACGCCCGTCTGACAGCGGCGGCGTCAGCGGGCAACGGGGGCACGCCCGTCTGACAGCGGCGGTGTCAGCGGCATCGGGGTGTGCCCGTCTGACAGCGGCGGTGTCAGCGGCAACCGGCACGCCCACCTGCCCGCAATAAATGCAGTAGGTGGGCGAGGCGCCTGCCTGAAGGCCCCGCCACGCGCCCCGTGGGCATGTGGCAGCGCAAGACCTTCCTGTGCCCTGTGGGCACGTGGCGGCCCCGGATCACCGAGGGCGCTGGCTCCGGACCTCCCCGTGCCCTGTGGGCACGTGGCGGCCCCGGACCACCGAAGGCGCGGGCTCCGGACCTCCGAGAGGTCCGGACCTCACCTTCCCCTAAGGGACTCCTCGCGTGGTCGGGGGAGGCTTGGACCTCGCTGAAGGAGGTCCGGGGCCTCCCCTGTGGGCCGGCTGCGCGGCCCAGCTTTTATAAGGAGTAGCCCGGGCCCGCCTGTATGCGGTCTTAGGCCCTCCTTGTACTGCAGCTCTTAGGCCCTCCTTGTATTGCAGCTCTTGCCGATACTTGGTGATCTTTGTCTAGTGTAAGCGGGTCCCCGGCTAGCTGGGTACCGACAGTGGCCCCTGGGCTCACCTCCGGTGAATTTTTCGAACCTGAGGTGAGCCCATCATCGCTTACTACTCAAGCCGTCGGGAGCCATGTGTGGTTACCGGCGCCTAGCTGTTAAGCTCGTAGTTGGGCAGGGCCAACTACTTGATCTTTGGTCGAGGCTTTGACTCGCTTGACCCGGCTGAGAGCCCGGCACGCCTGATCTTGCCGATCGTCCGCCTTACCCGACCTTGGAGGGGGCCTAGTCCACCCGACCCCGCGGGGTGGCTCCGTGGGCCCCCACGATCTGGGGGCGCCCGATCGTGGGGATCTCCTAGGAAACGTGGGAGCAGGCCCGCATCGGGAACCGCAGCGGCGGTTCACCTACCCCTTCTCCTGCCATTAAGGCGGGGGGCAGATGGATACGTGGGCAGCCGTGCATAAAGCGGAAAGGCAGGGGCCCCACGCGTTGCGCCGAGGCGCACGTTCGCGAGCGGCCGCCGGTTCGCCTTCCTGCCCCACTTGCTCTTCTACCAGCCTGTCGTGACTGCCTCCTCGGGCCCCTGCTGTCATAGACCTAGGGGGTCCGTGGGTGCGTCCGTGCGCGCGTACGCTTGACGCCCGCGGCTTGCGGAGGATTGGGGGCAACCGTCAAATAGGGTTCTCGACCATCGGCCGAGCACACCCTTCAGCCATTTGCCTTTGCACCCCTCGCATCCGCCGCGACGCTTCGTCTTCCTCACAGCAGAGCTCTCGTTTCTTGTCTGCTGTGTGCTCCTTCTCTTCCCCACCGCCAGATTCCGCAGTGATGGGTTCGGGCCACCAATCTTTCCGGGAGACCGAGGAGAACCTTACTCGCGTCCGCCGCCTGCTCGGCTGGACGGACGCGGAGCGCTGCGACAATGTTCGCACGGGCTCCCTCCCCCACCGCAACTTGCAGCCGGGGGAGTTCGTCCTCTTTGTCCCCTACCTCTACTGTGGTCTGGGGATTCCGATCTCTTCCTTCTTCATGCTGCTGCTGGAGGCGTTTGGGCTGCAGCTCCAGCATCTCACCCCCCACTCCATCCTTCATGCGGCAATCTTCGCCCACCTCTGTGAGATGTTCGTGGGGGTTCCTCCCTGCGTGACGCTCTTCCGCCACTTCTTCTCGGTGAGGTGTTCCGGGAGGAGCTCGACCGAGATTGGCCGCTACTACTTCCTGCTGAAGGGGTCCGGGGGAAGGTCGACCTACCTCCCCACCTTCGCCAGCGCCAAGTGGGAGCACTGGCGCAACGACTGGGTGATCGTCAGGGCAGAGCCGGATGACCGGCTGGCTCTCCCTGATAGCAGTCCCGACGCATCCCTCCCGGAGTGGGGTGCTTCGACGGATCTGCCACACGAGTTCTCCCCCGTGCTGGCCAGGATCACCGAGCTCGTCAGCAGCGGGCTGACCTCGATGCACGTTCTCGCGGACTTCCTCAGGCGGAGGCTCGCTCCCCTGCAGATGCGGCCAAGGCTGGCGTGGAGCTACACCGGCTCCAACGACTGTAGCCGGGTGGTGCGTGGCGAAGTCCACGACCTGACGTCGCTCCTGCTGGAGGAATGGGTGCGGTGCGTCATGGACGAGAGTTTCTCCCCGGAGCAGCTGCGCCTGCCGTCCGCCATCGTGCCGCTCTGCCGCGACCAGGCCTTGCGGACGGCGGTGCTCCGGGAGATGCCCACGCTCGATGACGGCGGCCTTGCGGCGCGGCAGCTTGGGGGCGACCCCAACCGGGGGGTCCACATCGACGACGCCCCGGTTGGGGGTTCGGGTGCCAGAGGCACTACTCCCGCTGACAAGGGCAAGAGGCCGGTGGCAGCGTCCCCCGTTATTCCGCCGGCGAGCGGCGAGGGGACCTTTGTCTCGGAGCCCGACCCAAAGCGCCAGCGGACCTCGGGGGAAGGAAGCTCCTCTGGGCAAGGGGAGCGAGTGCCACCGCCGCATCCGGACCAGCGGCACCCACAGCGCCGGGCACCTCCTCCGACGCCGGACCAGCAGCGGCGGCCCTCTCCGGCACCGCCGGCCTCGGGTCCGCGGCAACAGCAGCGACCGGCACCGCCGGCCGCGGAACGGCAGCCGCGGCGAGGCCCTGGCCTTCGTGGCCGCTGGTCGGCGCCTACTTTGAGGTAAGTCCTTTTAATTAGCCTCGAACACTTCGTGGTACCACGGCTAGCTTTTTCAGGCTTCTCCACCTTTCGCCGTGTGTTTTGTTTAGGCCGACACGCCCGGCCGGCGCTTCTCCCCCCAACGGCTCTGGTGGCCAGGCGGCCACGGCGGAGAAGAGCGCCCCTGGTGGTCCGACGGCGGAGAATGCCTCGCAGGCCCAGGCTACGACTGAGGGGCCTGCACCGGAGGCAGGCCCCATCTGTCCGGCCCTAGGCCCCGGGTGGACCGACTGCCTCTAGGGGCGCAGTCCCAGGCACCAAGCAGCCTGATGCCGGAAGAAGTTGCGGCCCAAGGGCCTGCGCCGGGGGCGGCTCCTGACGCTCGGACCTCAGAGCCTTCGTCGCCCGCCGTCCAGACGGCCCGCCCCAGATCTCCGCCCCCTGCCGAGGGGCAACTGGAGGAGGTTCTGGGTAGGCCGCTCCTGCCCCAGCCGGGTGGGGCCCCTCTCCCTTGCGTGCTGCGTCGGGCGCGCCAGGCCCTGGACGACACCCAGGAAGCGTTCCAGCTGGAGTGGGCGCGGCTGCAGTAGGAGCGCGAGGGTCTGGACGGCTGGCGGGCCCGTCTAGGGGAGCAGATCGAGGCCGCCACCGCCCAGCACACCCGGACCCGTGCGGAGCTTTGCACTGCCCGCACAGCACTCGATGCCGACCGCGCGGCCTTCCATGAGGACCTGCAGATGCTCATTGGCCGAGAGCGCGCGGTCGGGGTCCGCGAGAAACAGGCTGAGGTGGGCGAGGCGCGGCTGAGGCTCGATCAGGCGAAGCTGGAATCCGCGTGGAAAGGCGTGGAGCAGCGCCGGCAAGAGCTGGTGGAGGTGTCCGAGCGGCAGGCTGCTGTCAATGCTGAGCTCGACAAGATGAAGTTGAGGCTTGTCGAGCGCGAGGCAGCAGTTGTGGCCCGTGAGGACTCCGTTGCTCAGCGCGAGGCGTCGGCCAAGACTCTCAGGGACTCCGCTGTTCGCCAGGCTGCCACGCTCAAGGTCCGTGAGGACTGGGTGAAGTCCAGGGAGGTAGAGCTGGCAAACCAGGAGAAGCAGCTACTGGTTGAGCGGGCCGCCCTGGAGCAGCTGAAGCAGGGCGCTGCCCAGCAGGCGGCGGCGGAGAACCGGGAGCAGATGCGCGCTGGCCTTCAACGCATCGCCGACTGGGCCGACGAGGTGAGTTCGGCTCTGGTACCGCTCGGACTGAGTCCTGATCCGGGTGACAGAGCCACCGTCCACCATTGCGGACGCCTTCCCCGTCCTTGACTCCGCGGTGGAGCGGCTCCAGCGCCTGGACTCCACGCTCGGGGAGCGCCTTGAAGCCGAGGGCCGCGAGCTGTGCCGCCTCGTGGTGGAGCACCTCCTGGTCTGCTTCCGGAGCCACGACCCCGCCATCTCCTTGGACCCGGTCATTGCTGGTCCGGTGGAGGAGGCAGAGGCCGCCGCCCGAGAAAGCGTGCAGGAGGTGGTGGAGGTCGTTGCCGCCCGGTTCCAGCGGACCCCTGCGGACGAGGACCCGGATGCACCAGGGACAGGAGCCTCCCCAGCGCCGTAGGGCAACAGCTCTTGCTGTTTTGTTTTTTTTTTTACACAAGGCTAAGTAAAACATTAGTATGGACAAGTAATATAAGAATGGTAGTTGCGACTTATCTCCATTTACTCCCTGCTGCATGCTGGTGTGTTGTTACCTGACCCCCTGGCCCCCTGGTAGGTAGGCTCTAAGTTTTGAGGCTGGCTACCACCGAGTCAGAGGCCAGACCTGCATGCAACTCACGGCAAACGTCAGTGTCGCACCTACGGGACCTACTCTGAGTTGACCTTTTTCGCTATTCGAGGTCCGGAGCGTTTGCCGTCCAGGCCAGGGGCCAGGATGTCTATTCGTGGGATAGCAGGGTGTGTGAGTTAAGGGTACGGAACCAGGCAAAACTGCGACACAGCCCTGGACCATCCTTAGTCCAAAACATCTTAGCTGTGGTCCGGTCCTGCAGCCGTTCGGACCTCTCTTAGCGAAACGAAGGTAACCGCGCTGCCTCGAAGTCCTTGGAGTCACAGCCGGACCTTGCTGCTGAGGTTAGGGGGTGTGCCATTAGCTTAGGGGGTGGTCCGGAGCACTAAACGCACTGTTCCTGATACTGGGGGAACTCACGGCGTGGTAGGGAGTGTTCAGTGCTTAGGGTATGAGACTAGGCTAAGCAGCTGACAGCTCCGAGCTACCAAGGCGAGCCCCTTTTCTCTGGACCTGGCACCCAGTATTCCGGACCTCCTTCCCAGCCTCTGTGCTAACCGTTTCACACTTTAGCTGCTAAGTCCTGCTGGTTCCAAGGAGATTTTTGGCAAGAGTAGGATTCCACGCAGGGGTTAGGAAAAATTGAAACAGACGGCAGCTGAGTAAGCAGTAGGGTAACAGCGGAGACAAGGATTTCAGGGCTAAACTCTTTCTCTAATCAAGCGGTACAGGGTGTCATGTGATGTCAGCCAGAGGTCGGGATTACAAGGGCGGACCTTCATCGCTCTGGTCCACATGGTGGTCCTATTTAGCTTACAAAAAGAAAGAGGGTTGCCCTGAATTTCTTGCCTACGGATAAAACTTACGGAGGTGTTCTATATTCCATGGGTCCGGTAGCGGAACTCCTTCCTCCGTGGCGAGGCGAACGCAACCGGGGCGACTAACTTCTGTCACCTTGAAAGGGCCTTCCCAGCTGGGGGAGAGTTTGTTGAGCCCTTCTCGGCTCAAGATGCGCCTCAGGACCAGGTCTCCAGATTGGAGTACCCTGCCCCGCACGGTTCGCTCATGATAGCGTCTGAGCGCTTGGTTGTACCGTGCGTTCCGGATTGCAGCCTGCCATCTTTGCTCCTCGACGAGGTCGATGTCGTCGCGCCTAGCCTGTTCCTGCAAAGATTCATCAAAAGCTTGGACCCGTGGGGAGCCCAAGAGTATTTCTGGTGGGAGGCATGCCTCGGCCCCGTATACCAGGAAGAATGGGGTTTCCCCGGTTGCTCGGCTGGGTGTGGTCCGGTTCCCCCATAGCACGTACGGGAGCTCATCAACCCATTTCGCACCGTGCTTTTCCAAGCAGTTGAAGGTGCGGGTTTTGAGCCCCTTGAGGATTTCCGCGTTAGCTCTTTCGACCTGTCCATTGCTCCTAGGATGTGCTACAGACGCGAAGCATAACTGGATGCCAACGCCGTCGCAGTAGTCTTGGAAGACCCGGCTCCTGAACTGGGTCCCGTTGTCCGTTATGATACGGCTGGGGACGCCGAACCGGCACACAATGGACTTAAGGAAAGCTGTTGCAGTTCCATGGGTGATGCTCACTACTGGGGTTACCTCAGGCCATTTTGTGAATTTGTCAATGGCGACGTAGAGGTACCGGTACCCACCGACAGCTCTAGGGAAAGGTCCCGGGATGTCCACCCCCCATACCGCGAAGGGCCAAGAGGGTGGAATCATCTGCAGAGACTGAGCCGGTGTGTGTATCTGCTTTGCGTGGAACTGACACGCCTTGCAGGACCTTACTAGCTCAGCTGCATCCTGGAGCGCTGTCGGCCAGTAAAAGCCATGCCGAAAAGCTTTACCGACCAGCGTACGGGACCCTGAATGATTCCCACACTCGCCTCCATGGATCTCCGCGAGTAAATCGCGGCCCTCCTCCCGGGTTATGCATCGCATGAGGATGCCATTGGCGCCACGCCTGTAGAGATCCCCTTCTACTAGCGTGTAGCGTTTAGCCAATCGCACTATGCGCTAAGCAGACACACGCTCTTCGGGAAGGATTTTGTCCTTCAGGTAGTCCCGGATCTCGGAGATCCGTGCATCGGGACTGCCCTGAGCCATTGGATGTGTCCTTGATGACATGCCGGGGTCATCAGTCCACACGATCCTTGGTGGACTCCAGAGATGGAGGACCACCGGGACTGCTAGCTTCGAGGTGCTAGTTCTGCCCCCTTCGCCCAGTTCGGCTGGCTGGGCGGTTGGTCTCAGTAGCTGTCTTTTGAAGACGCCCTCGGGTACTGGGCCCCGAGTCGATGCCCTCGCGGAGAGGTCATCTGCCACTGAGTTGAGGTTCCTGGGAACGTGCTGTAGTTCCAGGACCTCGAAGTCCTTCTCGAGCTCCCTCACTCACATGAGGTATGCTGCGAGCTGGGGGTTATTGCAGCAGCACTCCCCCCGCACCTTCCTGATCACTAACTGGGAATCTCCCTTAACCAGGAGCTGCTTGATTCCTAGTGACTGGGCGATCATGAGCCCGAAGATCAAGCCTTCGTATTCCGCCATGTTGTTAGTGGCTTTGAATTCAAAGCATACTATGTACTTTACTTGATCCCCGTTCGGGTCCATGAGGACCACGCCTGCTCCGGACCCTTTTTCGCGGGCGGACCCATCGAAGAAGAGAGCCCAGTGTGGGCTTCCAGATATCTGGCCTTTGCCCCGTGGAGGACCTCACTGATGTAATATACTGGCTTCTGGGTGGTCCGGACCTTAGTGGTAGGTCCGAGGCCACCTACCTCTGCCAGGCTGGCCCCCTGGGTGGCTTGGCCTCCAGCTTCTGGTGGCTCACCGCCTTGGCAGGGCAGTGTGCCAACCGGTCCTCCGGTATCGGGGCCAGCTGCAGCTCCTGTGGTGGGCGGACCACCACCTTCCACTTGGGGGACCTCGGTGTCTCCCTCGTGGGAATGGACTGGTCGCTCGGCGACCAAGACCATGCTTACTACCTCGGATGTCGCCGCGAGGTAGAGAAACAGGGTCTCACCAGACTCTGGCAGCCACTAAAACGGGCAGAGTAGTGAGATGCTGCTTCAACTCCTGGAAAGCTTGTTCAGCCTCTTCGGTCCATATGAATGGTCCGGACTTCCGCAAAAGCTTGAAGAAGGGCAGGGCTCTCTCGGCTAGCTTTGAGATAAATCGGCTGAGGGCTGCCAAGGACCCAGTGAGTTTCTGGAGGTCCTTGATGCAGGCCGGCGGCCGCATAGCCTCGATTGCCCTGATCTTGGTTGGGTTTGTCTCAATGCCAGCAATGTGACACTAGGAAACCTAACAGCTTACCAGCCGAGACGCCAAAGACTCATTTCTCGGGGTTCAGCTTCGTGCGCGTTGTGCGCAACCTGTCGAAAACAAGGGCTAGGTTTTCCATCAAGGTCGACCCTACCATGGTCTTGACAACAATGTCATCGACATAGACCTCTACTATGTTTCTGATCAGGTCATGGAACGTGAAATTCATGGCACGCAGAAACGTAGGTAAAGCATTCCTCAGACCATATGGCATTACAACGTAACAATACAACCCATCTACTGTTACGAAGGCTGTATGCCTCTTATCCTCCTCATCCATCTGGATCTGATGAAACCCAGAGTATGCATCCAAAAAAGACAAAAGCTCACACCCGGAGGTGGAATCTACTATCTGGTCTATGCGTGGGAGGGGATAAGGGTCTGGAGGACATACTTTGTTGAGGCTGGTGTAGTCGATACACATCCGAAGCTTCCCGTTCGCCTTGGGGACGACCACCGGGTTGGCCAGCCACTCGGGGTGATGGACCTCCTCGATGAAGCCCGCGTCCAGGAGCTTCCGGACCTCCTGACGGATGAAGTCCTGGCGCTCCACGGACTTGCCTCCGTGGCTTTTGCCGCACCGGCTTGGCATCCGAGCTGATCTTCAGACGATGCTCAATCACCTCCCTAGGGAAACCAGGCATCTGCGACGGTTCCCAGGCGAACACGTCAACATTTGCCCGGAGGAAAGCAATGAGCGCGTCTTCCTATTTCTCTCCCAGATTCCCTGCGATGCGGGTGGTCTGGGAGGCATCCGCCCCGATCCGGACGGTCTTGATTGGCACGTCCTCTTGGGTCGGAAGGCGTACCTTGGGCACCTTCGGTTCCTTAACAGGAACCTTGGCCCGAGAGGTTGAGGGGTTGTCCCCCGCAGGGTTCGCTGCGTCAGTAGCGAGAGCATGGAGCTTCTCTACCGCGGCGACGGCTGCGTGGTGTGGCGGAACCGCCGATTTAATCCGGACTAAGCACACTAGCCTCCTCTGGCTTGTAATGTGATTAGGCCAAACTAAACCCGGTCGTCCGTCGAGAGTCATTTGACTCCCGATATTACCTTTTCCCAGTGGAACCGACATCATACACATCTGACCCACGATGGAGCCACAACAGAAACATCATCACAAGCAGTTGAATAGCGTAAAATTAGACTTAGTTACAAACCAGTTTTTACATAAAATACAAGTTCAACATTATGTTATAAGGTAGCAAGTTTGAAAGTTTCTCACAGCGGAAATATAAGTTTAGGGGTCACCATATTATCACCAAAAGATTTGCATTAGAGGTACAACATCGAGCCCACCGATGTTGCCCTCGTGCCACTCATGTCATCTCATCCTAAATGAGGACATGCTCCGCCTCCAACGCAAGTGCAGACCATGAATTCCATACCTGCGCTCAAAATATGGGGGCAAACCCTGAGTACTAATTACTCAGTAGGTCTTAATGGATTTGGCTTACGGCTGACGCGAAGCGGCTTACTAGCAAGTGGATCCTTAGCCTTTAGTTTTAAACAGTAACATGTGTAACATAAATAGCAAGCTTTTACCATTTGTATAACCTTCAACACCACTATAACTTGTAGTAAGGTAAACAGTTCAATTCAATCATGTGGTGTTCCAAAAACCATTAGTATTAGACACCGAAAGTTTAAGTAGTTACTACGTTGCCCGTGTGCATTATCAGCATTCCCACACCTAGTGGTTATCAGCGATTCGAATCGATTTTAATTCCCGGGAATAACTATCATGCCAGGGGTATATGCTTACTAGCCATCGCGTTCCCACATATAGCCCCGATCTTAACCTGCCTCATCCCAAGTTCGATTCACTCCCACCTAGCCCCCGGGTTGTGCCCCCATGACGAGCCTGCCGACATCTCGGTCTCCCCGTCATGAGTACCAAGCTCCCTCGGGCCACCTTCCTCTCAACCAGCGGGTAGGAACGTGTTTCTGTGCTTCGGACGAGTCCAGGAAAGACTTTTCCGGTCCCATATCCCGGATAAGCACTCTAGTAATGTTATGCCGAACAGCAGGCGAACAGCGAACGGGCCTTATGCGACTCGGGCGGAGTCCAAAGTGCAACCTCATGAAAAGCATATACTGAAATAAATCTCCGCCCGGTCTCCATTTAATTCATGAGCAGCAATAATAATGACATAATTGTAAGCTTTTGTAACTTTGAAAACACCTACGTGACGAATCCACACACTCGTGTCTACTCATACCTAGCAATTTTAGGCATACTCGTCCTACGAACTCTATGTATAGGTGCTAGGGCCAGGGCGGCCAGGGAGTCTAATGCAATTGGTTCCAAGCAACTCCTAATGCAAATGCGTAATCATCAGGTATAAATTATTTGCTGGTTTGAGTATGGTCCTGCCTACCTTCTTCGTTAGAGTCAGTAGCTGCCTCCTGAGCGGAGTCGGGCCCTTGCTGTTGGTCCTCTGGCTCTGGGTGCAGCTCCTCTTCGGGCTCCTCCGCGACTGGGTTGGTTCGGCGGTGGTTCTTCGTTCGCGGAATCTATATGCATGACATAGTGCAGTTGGAGCATGTATTAGTGCAATGCTTGCTTCATGATGCGAGTGCAATGCAAGAAATCAGGGTTTATGGAATAACATTATGCATTTTTCGTGAAGAAACTTGTTTAATGCTAAGAAATCGTACAAGCCATCACCTACGATAGCTTAGCTTGTCACATAAAACAACGTGGGGGTGTGCGTGGCGAGGTAGCATTTATTAATATACTAGTCTCATATTTCCTATTAGTTACGTAAATATGTATTATTTCTACCAATTTTAAATCAGAGCCAAAATCTTACATGCACCACTTCCTACTCTAGCAGTGAGTCATGTTCATAAACTAGAGCTCATATCAAACCCCTAAAGTCACCTTGAATATTTTTCACCAAATCAATCTTTTCTTAAGTTTTAATATATGCTTAAATTCAAGACAAGGGCAAAATAGTAATTAAACAGTCAATGCTAGGGCTACCAAAATTTATACAGAGCCTACACAGGATAATAAGGCCTCTGCCCAAATTTCATAATTTTTGAAGTTCATTTTACCCATATTTCCTATTTATAAAGGTTTTTCATGCATGCACAATAACAGGGGCAAAAAGGTCTTTTTCTATTCAACCATCATATCCATTCTGCAGATCTACCTAATAGGAGTACAATGCAACAAAGTTTGTATTTTTCTGATTTTTATTTGATTTATTACGAATTTCCAAAGTTTTCAGCTTAATAAAACATATTAAATCGAAAAACCTAATGACCAGGGACCTTAATACGATTAACTATGGACTTCAGGGACCTGCGCGGAAGACATTCAAGACTCAGTGAATAGTACACAAACAGAAAGCGCAAAATAGGAAAACTCAGGGGGTTTTCAGCAAACCGGCCTTCTTCTTCTACCTTCGGTCGACAGAGAGAGGCGCGCGGCCGCCGGGGTTCTCGCGCGCGGCGCGTCGCGTGGGGGCGCCGACTTGGAGCCTACGAGGTCCGGGGACGTGTTACTAGCGTGGGGCTTCCTTTCCCCCAAGACGGTGTCGTGAGAGGAGGCCGGAGTGCGCGAGGAACGCCAGTGAACTGGCCGTGGAGCCGGGCGACGCGGAGGACGGGCGGCGGCTCGATCTGGTGGGGGAATGGGGGACCGGCGCCTCGGGGCAGCGCGCGAGCTGCGCGGTGATAAGGGGAGCTCGGAGGGGGTGGATTGCAAGCTCGGGGGCAGCTCCGGGATGGTCCTCCACGGTGAGGCACGATGAACCGGGTCACCGCGTGGAAGCGCCCGTGGATGAGGCCGTTAGAGGCGGTGGAGTTGGCCCGGACCTTGGGGAATCGGCAGAGGATGGTGGCGTGGGTGTGGTGCTTGAGGCCGTTGAACGAGAGGAGCACCGGAGGAGGCGGGGTGCGAGCTCAGTGCTCGGCCATGGCGGCGTCGGCTCTGGGCAGTTCCGGCAACGCGAGCTACGGGGAGGGCGCGGTTGAGAGCGGAGGGGGTCTGTGAGCGAGGGAAGGGACCGAGCTCTCCACTCTTGTCCGCGGCGCGAGGTGGCGCGGGCAGGGCCAGGGCAGGTCGGGGGCGGGCGCGTGGCCATGGCGTGGCGAGCTGACGCTCGCGACGCGGCGTGCGCTGCCGCGTGCACGCGAGGGAGGGGGAAAGAAGAGAGAGCGGCCAGCGTGGACTGGGTCCGGTGAACCGGAGTCACTGACTGGTGGGGCCAAGGCGAAATAAAATGAAGATGGCCTATGGACCGGGTGCAGGAAACGTGGAGCTGTGGGACCCACCCGAGTACCGGCGCAGGCGACCCGACAGGTGGGGCCCGCCCGTCATAGAGACAAGGAAAAAGGAAATTTTTGGTAAAAAGGAAAAGAGCCCTTTGACCAGCTGAAGTCATGTTTTAAAACTCTGTTTTTGAACACCTTATGGTCCGATTTTGCCAAAACCCCAAATACAAAAGATGTTCTAATCTTTTAGATCTACAACTTTGTCAAAATGCGCAGTACCCACTTACATTCAAATTTTGTGAGTTTTAATGAATTCAAATCAGGGGTTCATGTTTGACCAACTATTTCTTTAACCTTATAAATTCTGTTTAGCCTATTTGTGTGCATTTTCAGGCCAAGTAAACTATACCAAAGTTGCTTAGTATTTTATTTCCTACAACTTTGGTATTCAAGTCATGGTCAAATTTAGAACTTGGTTTCAGAATATTTTGAATTTACTAAATTGTTCTCAGTTTGGCAGATTTCTGTCTTTTTCATTAATTGACTCAAAACTCCACCTAAACCTTTGTGCATGTTACCACACTCAATACCAAAGTTGATCCACATAAAATTGTCTACAAGTTTGTCATAGAGAATTTGGTCCAAAACACATCATATTTTGAACTGTAGTCACAAGTGTGCTCATGGGTTTTGTGAAACTGTAACTTCAATTTATGTATGGTCCTTTTTGTTCCAAACCTTTGAAGTATCAAACGGAGTCCAATAACTTTGATATTTGGTTCAGTTGAAAGCTTATAAGTTTAATTTCATTTCCTAGTCAGGTAGATTTTTAAGTTCTATAGTGAAAACAAAAGTAATTTCAGAACGAAGTTTGGGGAAAGGCTGAAATGCAGATTTAGGGGTTTAAGTGTGGACCAAGTTTGACCTGCTTTGACTTGGCCTTTTGAAGTTTCCAACTCAACATTTTTAACTTGTGATTTCTCCACCTTAGTTCTTTCCATCTCTAAACATGATTCAATTATAAGAAACCATTACCTTAAGTCAAATATAAATTAGGGCCTCTGAGATGCCGGAGGCATCACACGTGGCGGTCTCCCGGCACGGTGATAACACCCGCCGGGGACGGCATCTTCACGACCAAGTACCCGTAATGGGCAACGGCCATGAAGCGGTAAAGTGCCGGTCTGCCAATGATGGCGTTGAACGGCAGGTTGACTTCCGCGACATCGAACTGGACGTTCTCCGTGCGGAATTTCTCCGGGGTCCCGAAAGTGACCGGGAGGTCGATCTTCCCCCTCGGGTAGATCGGCACTGGACCCACGCCGGAGAATGGGCGCTGTCGGAGCCAGGCGTGACTCCAGAATCTGCAGCTGTTTGAAGGCTGCGTGGCTGATGATGTTGAGGGCAGCTCCGCCATCGATCAACACGTGGTGGAGCCGTATGTTGGCGACCACTGGTGACGTGATGATCGGCAGCACGCCAGCCCCAGCCATGTTCTCCGGGCAGTCGGCCGGCCCGAAGGAGATGGTGGTGTCTCTCCACTTGTGGTGTGGAGCCACCCCTGGGACGCTCGGTCTGACCGAGAGGACTTCTCGGCGCAGGGCCTTCACGTCCCGCCGGGAGGAAACCTCCCAGCTTCCGCCGTACATGACGTACAGCCTCTTGCGACGTTCGTTATCGCTGGATTCGGAGCTGGAGTGGCCTAGAGCGTAGACGCTCTTGAGCTTCCCGCTCCGGGGGCTGGTAACCCATCTCCTTGCCTCCAGCGGCGGCCCCACCGTCGCTGGTAGCCTTCCCCTTGCCAGGGCGCTGGCGTGGGGGCGAGTCGTCCTTGGCCGGACGCTCGCGGCGCTCACTGAGACGCCGCTGCACTGAGCTTCTGTATCTCGCGACAGTCGGCGGCGTTGTGACCGCTGTTGGGATGAACAGGGCATGAGCCGCCACTGTTCCGCGCCTATTGCCTCGGGCGCTTGCCGCCGGTGTCGCGGCCTCCAGGTGCTGCTGCAGCGACAGGGGCCCCTTCCAGGAACCTCTCAGGGCGTCGGCCCTTCTTCTTTTTCTTGCCAGCCCTCTCGGGCAGCACCGGCAGAGGCGCCTGGCCGGGCAGTCCTGTCCTGCTGTGGGGAGTGCCATGCACGCCCCTCTGCGGCCCTAGCGCACTTGTCCGCCAGCGCGTACAGGGTGGCGACGTCCTGTACTTGGTGGGTCGCCAGCTTCTCCAGCATCTTCTCATCACGGACGCCTTGCCGGAAGGCTGTGATGATGGACGCATCGGAGATGCGAGGTATTGTCCCCCGCACCTTGGCAAAGCGAGCAATGAACGCTCGGAGGGATTCCCCGGGCTCCTGACGTACTGCATGGAGGTGGGCCTCCACACCGTACTGCTGGCATGCACTCGCGAAGTTCGCTAGGAACAGAGTGCAGAGCTCCTCCCAGGATCGGATTGACCCGGGAGAGAGGTTCATGAGCCAAGTCCGGGCCAGCCCAGACAAGGCGACGTGGAAATATGACGCCATAACGGCGTCGTCTCCGCCAGCCGCTGTGATAGCGGTGACATACACCTGCAGGAATTCTGACGGGTTGGTATTCCCATCGTATTTTTCCGGCAGGTGCGGCCGGAACTTCTGCGGCCAGCGTGCGGAGCGGAGACTAGTCTGCGAGCGCGGCGCAGTCAACTCCAGCCGATACGACCCCCGGTGGCGCTTGTACGCCAATCGGGGGTTGCACGTAAGCCGGGGGCTTAGGTGCAGCAGCGGCGAACGCAGCGTCAAGGTTCTTGCCCTTGGCGGCGTTTGGCTGCACCCGTGGTTGCTCCACGGTGGTGGGGGTGCCCGCTCGCCGGCGGTTGAGCTCAGCTCGCAGGTCTTCCGTCTGCAGCGCTCCTCAGTGAGGGGGAGCGCGCGGATGTTGCCGCATCGTGCTGCCTGCGGCGGTTCGACCTTCCCCCGCTGCTGGGAGGGGGTCGCGATCCAGTCCTAGCTGGGCCAGGGGTGACCTCAGCTAGGTGGATCAGACGATCCACATCGCTCCGCCACTGCGCCAGGGCGCTAGGAGAGGCTGTCGGCCCCGGGGGGTTACGAAGCAGCTCCCTGGCTGCGGCAAGCGGGCCGCTGGCAGCAGCGGGGTTCGCCGTGGCGGCGTTTGCCGCTACAGCGCTCACTACTGCAGTGTTTGCAGCAGCGGCGCCCCCCGTGGGGCGTCGGGGGGCTCGCGGCGTCCGCGCCGCGCCCTCAGAATGGTGGGGGGAGGCCTGCGACCCAGTCGAGGCCACCTCCTCTGATGCGGCTGCATCCTCATGAATGTCGCGGATGCGAACCATCATGCCGTGAGGGATGATGCTAACTGATGCCTTCCCCCTACCTGGCGCGCCAAATGTCGGAGCGGGCGTGCTCCTGGTCGGGTGGTGGAACGCACCTGGCCGAGATCCTAAGTACTAAGAGTAGTTAGGGGGAGCGATCGTTGTTAGCTGGGTCGATGGTGGCACGATGGTGACGAGAGGGTTTAGAGTGGTTCGGGCCGCCGGAGCGTAATACCCTACGTCCACTGTAGGTGTGTTCTTGTATTCCTGTCCGTAGGAGAAGACAGTGAAGATTGTGTGCTTGTGCTTTGTGGGTTTCCAGAGGAGCCTCTGAGCCTGTGGGTTGAGTCCGTCTGGTCTATCCTCTGTGTTGCGTATGCCTCCCCTTTTATAGCCCAAGGGGGGCATGTACATGGTGGTCGGGGCCCGACAGGTGGTCCCGGCTCATTTCCTCTATGCTACAGATCTATCCTGTGCCTGATGTCCAACGCTCCCATGCGTTGCGCCTGTACCACTGACGCGACCTGGTATGGCCCGGAAGATCCGCCATGCTGTCCTGCCATCCGGATACGGCGCCACGCCGTCCTGCCTTACGCCGTCCTGTTCCATCGGCTGCTAAACCCGGTGAGAGGCTTCAGAGGCCGAGGGGCAGGCGACGTGCTGGCGTGACAGGACGGGGCGCTCGTAGTAGCGTCGTAGCGCCGCTACCTAGTATTAGGGTGAGCGCGGTCGCCGCGCGTGGCGCGGCTCATGATGAGTACAGCGTACTTGTTTACTCAATATAGACCCCAACGTAGCCGGGGAAATCGACTGTAGTGCCCTGCTATCGCCGTCGTGCCTCGGTAAGGCGCGCCCCTTTGCTTCGCCGCCGTCGCCTGCCAGCGGCGGATGCCAGCGGCAACGGGGGCACGACCGTCTGACAGCGGCGGTGTCAGCGTGCTACGAGGGCACGCCCGTCTGACAGCGGCGGCGTCAGCGGGCAACGGGGGCACGCCCGTCTGACAGCGGCGGTGTCAGCGGCATCGGGGCGTGCCCGTCTGACAGCGGCGGTGTCAGCGGCAACGGGCACGCCCACCTGCCCGCAATAAATGCAGTAGGTGGGCGAGGCGCCTGCCTGAAGGCCCCGCCACGCGCCCCGTGGGCATGTGGCAGCGCAAGACCTTCCTGTGCCCTGTGGGCACGTGGCGGCCCCGGATCACCGAGGGCGCTGGCTCCGGACCTCCCCGTGCCCTGTGGGCACGTGGCGGCCCCGGACCACCGAAGGCGCGGGCTCCGGACCTCCGAGAGGTCCGGACCTCACCTTCCCCTGAGGGACTCCTCGCGTGGTCGGGGGAGGCTCGGACCTCGCTGAAGGAGGTCCGGGGCCTCCCCGGTGGGCCGGGTGCGCGGCCCAGCTTTTATAAGGAGTAGGCCGGACCCGCCTGTATGCGGTCTTAGGCCCTCCTTGTACTGTAGCTCTTAGGCCCTCCTTGTACTGCAGCTCTTGCTGATACTTGGTGATCTTTGTCTAGTGTAAACAGGTACCCGGCTAGCTAGGTACCGACAGGCTCAGAGGAGGAACCTTGGGGCACAACACAAAGATGGGGTACACCACAGCGGCTTGGTGTGAATGGACGTGCACACATAAATACAATCTCGGTATTTTTATTAACATATGCCCACGGTTTTCAAAATATTGGATCTTTTAGTTTATGTACAATCGATGTATTTTAGTTTTGACCTCAATATCTTTCTAAATATTTGAATTCATAGTTCAAATTTAGTATGACTAGGTGCATGTTTGTAGTTTCAAAATATCGCATAAATACAATCTCGGTATTTCTATTTACATACGCCGTCAGTTTTTAAAATATTAGATCTTTTAGTTTATGTACAATCAATGTATTCTAGTTTTGACCTCGATATCTTTCTAAATATTTGAATTCATAGTTCAAAATTAGTATGACTAGATTCATGTTCGTAGTTTCAAAATATTACCCATTTAATATATTTTCAATTTCAATATGTGTACTACTATTGATCGCCCTCACGGACTCTATACCTCTCTCCTGCGCTTCGCACTTTACTACACCTGTGGGGATGATATTTTTCATGCACGAGTTCTACCAAGCGAATTTCGATTACGAGCAAACCAAAATGGTAAAAGAAAATAGCCAGCGAAGTAAACTCTGAATCTTCAACAGAGTTCATGTATTATTACCATCTACCGATGGATTCAACCAATCATTCCATCGAGCAAAATTCTATTTCGTCATTACATTTCAGGTTCCACGCACACGAGTTTGGCCTGGCAAATGTAGATGAAAACCTTAAACAGTGGTCTTCGACATTGATGAAGCAAGAAGCAAACCACTGATCACAAAATGTGTACGTCTGGTGAAACTGCTTTCCCCGTATCGTTGACAAGGTATATGGACACATCTAACTGCAGCTGTAGAATGACTACTTCCTTCCATTGCTCAAAAAGAGTTTCTGCCCCCCACCATTCTTCCATGCACCTCGCACAGGTAACCCCATCTGTGTGCCATGTGATTCCCTTACAGAAGGTTCAGGAGTTGCGCTAGGGCAACTTAGATCGAGAGCAGCTAATGAGTTATCACCTAAACGAGCTCTGAGAAACTTTGATGTCTTCTTTGGTTGCTTACTGCTGTTATTACCTCCTCCCTTGCTTGCATTTTCTTTGGCACAAGACTTTGTGTTGGAACTAGTATCACTGCTGATATTAGGTGAAGATCCAGCTGACAGTTGAACCCCCTTGGAAGGCCTGTACCCATCCTTTGACAAGACCTCAGCCTCTCCTTCCTCAGACTGGTGGTTTGGTTGAAGCCTTCTTACAGTGTCCAAAAAGTTATCTGCTAGTGCATCCTTCATATCCTTAGCAGAACTACTCTCTGTAACAACAGGAGCTTTTCCCTTTCCCTTCTTACGGCTGCCCTCTTGCAAAGTAGTTCCACCTCCACCATTTCCTTGAAGGCTTTTAAACCGTATGTTTGTAAGATATGCATCAGCAAGTTCCCTCTGCTTTTGAGGATCGGGTAATAGCCTAGCCATTTCAGGAACAAGGTGCGAGAGTCCAAACTGCTCAACATATGAAAGATACTCCAAAGTATCTATGATACCTTGGCGGTACTCACCAGCAATCTCTTTGAATGCAGAGTACCTGTCCTCATCCATTCCAAGAGCATTACGCATTCTTTCAACCAGAGATTTGTTTGCAGCACGTACATCCTCTGAAACAGACAAATCTTGGGTACCTTTAGGCAGTTGTTGTTTCCTATTGCTACCAAAAGCTGTACTTGATGATGCTTGGCCAGATAAGCCATCAAGCACAAGATTAGGAGTAGAAACAGAGTGCTTCATCCTGTTTGGAGCAACAAGATTCCACACAGAGTTATTGGGAACAGCTGTCATGAACCCATTTTCTCTTGTTGGTTGAGTTCCAATTCGAAGTTGAGAAGATCCAGATGGGAGTAGCCCCTGATCAGGCGTAGGCCATGTCTGGGTGGAACTAGGAAGCAATTCAGGATTTTCAGAGGGACGAGGCCGCGCAGTATTAAGTACCTTCACCGGGCCCTTGCTACGTTGTTGAAGCCTCGCTGCAAGTGTGCTCTTAGCTAGGCTTTGTAGTCCCTGGTGTGTTGGAGCAGGACCCCTGTTGTTACTAGACCCAGGCAAAGGAGGGAATAACGACTCATCTCCAAGCCTGGCAGCACCCCTTGCACTGTGACTGAGTGCCAGTACATACCTCGATTGCTGCTCTGATAATGAAGGAAATGAAGTTTCATCAGGAACAGAATCAACTCTAGTGTCAGGAATATCTGGGTCTGAAAGAGGTGGAAAGGACAACTGTTCAAGCACTCGTCCAGTCCTTAAACTTTGGCCAACTTCTGCCCCACTAGAACCAACACTTAACGACTGAAAAGATCCTGAAACATCATCAACACAGCCCGCATGGCCATCATCGGTGGTTCCACGGACATTCTGCACAGATGATGAGATATGACTGTCAGATCCATCATGCAGAGCATTACGCCCCTGACCTCTTCCACGACGTTGGTCTTGCTCATTTCTGCGATATATAAAGCTGGTTGGTATCTGAAAGAGACAAAATAGAAAACTTAGCTGGAACAAAACAAATTAAGAATTAACAATATTGTACCGTAGTAACTCTTTTATCCTTTATTAACAAAACCAAATAAAGTAACAATATTGTACTCTAGTGAAATCTTTTATTAGTGACAGATACATTCGATAAGGGAAACCACAACAGGAAAGAATACTATAACCAAGTTCACACCTGAAGTGCAGCATTCCTCTGAGCACGAGACATACGCCCACCATGCTCCATTGCATTATGCCTCTGTTGAAATACACTACTTAGCAAAAATTGAAATACAAAACACTTGGCACATGAAGTTAATTACTAACAAATATTGGCAAATCAATAACTTCTATAACTTGCCTTGAGCTCCGCTTCACTGGGGAAGACAACAAACTTCTTTGCCAAACATGCTTCATCTTCGCAGAGGAAATGATCTTTTCGAAAATGCAACTAATAGAATTTAAAGACCATATATGAGAGTGCAGCCACAATCACTTTCAAAAGGGATCGACAGCACAACTACGCACCAAAGCAAAACTGTAGATGCAATGCGCCTAATATACTGGGCATGGGACAATTAAGCGAAGTAAATTTGCTACAGAGACGTTGGACAAGGATAGATGCCTAAATAGATCAATTTGTTACAGCATACCTCAAGGTCATCATAGTTCCGAAAATAGTCATACCGACCAGGATGCTGCCTGTAAACAAACACAAAGTCAACACATCGAGTAAATTGTTGGCTAGCTAAGGAGACAAAGGTTTCAGTAATACCGTTGACATATATGGCAGGAATAGTGTTCTCTGGACATATGTGTGTAAAGCTCATTATCTCCATAAAATGAACTTTTGCAGAACTCACACGTTGGATGCCCAGCAAAACCACTGCGCTCTACCTCAGAGCCATCCACTTCAGAGTCACCAGTTTTCATATGTTGAGCTAACTGTGACCTTGTATAAAGCTTCTGTTCACAAATGAACACCTACAAAGCAGCCATGAACTATTTCAGTAAACAACCATGTCCAAAATTGCCAGTTGGCATTTGGCAATCCGTTGCATGGATCACAGAAACTCAAATTTAGAGGAGAATTACAAGTCCAAAGTTCTAATATGCAGATTGTAGTACAATAATGCCCAACAAAAATTTTTAGTGAACAATAATGACAGTAAATAAAGCAACACACACATGCACACAAGACAATGCAACAGAGATGTTTAATAGAATAGTTGCATCTCCATAGGGATATACAAAGCAACACCACTTTGTAACAACAACAACAACCAAGCCTTTTAGTCCCAAGCAAATTGGGGTAGGCTAGAGTTGAAACCGAACGAGAGTCACCATCAAGATTCCGGCACATAGATAGCATCTTTCCACACACTCCTATCCAAACACAAATCTTTCGGGATACCCCATTTTTTCAAGTCCCTTTTGACTGCCTCACCCCATGTGAAGTTTGGTCACCCCCTACCTCTCTTTACATTATGGTCCCGTCTTATGATGCCTTTATGCACTGCTGCTTCTAAAGGTCTCCTTTGGACATGTCCAAACCATCTCAACCAATATTGGATAAGTTTTTCTTCAATTGGGGCTACTCCCAGCCGATCACGCATCTCATCATTCCTCACTCGGTCCAACCTTGTATGCCCACAGATCCAACGTAACATACGCATCCCTCGCTACACTTAACTGGTGAACATGTCGCTTTTTGGCCGGCCAACACTAAGTATAAACAAAATAAGCCCAGCTCATTACACCATGCAACAAAACTGCAGGAAGAAAACAATATTTTTCAATTTCAACCCATTCCTATAGATTTCAGTAGTTCACCAATACACAGCATAATAGTTCACTAGTTAAGTTATCGAATATACCTACCATCATCATCACATAATGATAGCCAATATAAATACAGCACTTCCTCGTCAAAGCAAAAAAAATCACTGCAGCACTGCACATAGAGAATAATGGACATAGGAAAGAAACATTCTGCGCAAAACATGGCATTTAGAAAAAACAGCCACCATTCCAAACAGTGCTTGGGACTAAAGGCTTTCTTGTGGTTGTAACCCATGATTGGTGTTTTCAAGTCGTCCGACTAATCCGATTAATCATTCTGGTCACTCGAAGAAAATCGACTGGTCGCAGGCTGATTAATCGCGATTAGTTGGCCTGGTCGGTCCCTAGGCGACCAGGACCGACCAGCCGACTTGAAAACATATGACCATGAAACAGCGTAAGAATTGATGACACAAGAAAGACACAGTTTAGTGCAATCCCTAGCACACAACAAAAAGGAATTATAGTTTGCCAAGTAATTTAACCTTCCTCCCCTCGCCTAGTGACCGACCAGGCCGACTTGAAAACATATGATCATGGAACAGCATAAGAATTGATGACACAAGAAAGACAAGTTTAGTGCAATCCCTAGCACACAACAAAAAGCAATTATAGTTTGCCAAGTTTTAACCTTCCTCCCCTCCAAACAAAGATTGCACATGTGCTTCCTATGCACATGGAACAAATGTCCCTTTAGTTGATCAATGTTCTTGAACTTGCTTCTGCGCTTTGCTTGAGCAGCAAGAGCAACTTGATCCTCTGCATTGTCACATATACTGCAAGAAAACCGACACATTGCCCGTATCATCCGGTAGTGATCTGCGTCATCAAAGTATGCCTGTGTATCCTCATGGTACCAGAAATCCCCTGCCTTGCCCTCACTTGCATCAGTGGGGAACACAGAGAAATCAGTGAGCACTCTCGTGTATTCACCCATGGCCTGTAAAATGGTAAGATAATAAACAGTTATATTCAGATGGATACTACTCATTTGCAATATTATTGTTTTCTTAACATGAATATATGAATTTCAAAATAGTATTTGGACATTCTAAGTGGTTTTGGCAACATACAGTTCCATATGATTCACAGTGTTGAAAATACTGGATATATATATTCTGGTTTATCAGCTCACATAAATTCCGGTTTGTCACAATTGATGTCCACAGTTTACAAGGTGCAGCACAAGATTAGTTTCACACAAATGCAAGAGTTGAGAGGTGTTAGTCAGCCATACTACTTTCGGAAACACACTATGACTACGTTAACAATGCAGAATACATGAACCAAGTAAAAAACTAACTTTAATAAATCTGCATGGTCCACAATGATGCTAGTCAAAATTAACAATTCACTAACAATATCCCAAGTTCCCTACAGGATCAATAAATTCATCAAATTACAAACACACAGAAATTACTACAAAAGATATTTCATATATTCATCATCTGAGATAGCACCTGGCACATGGATAACTGTTGTTAACTCACCTAGAAAACAGTCACTCATGAAATTCACCAAGTATTATTTCTTTTTTGTTGCGACTCATAAATATTATTATAATCCATAAGTCATTCTTCTTACACAAATCTAAAAGAAAAAATACAGAATTCAGCATTGGCACCCTCAAAATCAAACATTAATAAGCAAAATCACGAATTGCTTGGCCTACCAATCATATGATAAACCTTCATTCATATGATAAACCAAAATTACAGCCCTAAACTGAAGCAGTGTCACACAGTTCAAAGCCCTAAGAATCCAGGCACTAAATCATGAGGAAGTCTAAGCTGGCCACATCATGCCACAAGACACCAAAAGCTAAGTACTATATTCATGCTATTACCTGAAATATTCATCACCGTGAACCAATTTGGGTTCATACATGGAAGGTCAACCATAGAAGCAATTTTCTTACTAAGACAAGTGATGGAGCGGTACAGGGAGCAAAAGAAGGACTTGCACATGGTTTTCATCGACTTGGAGAAGGCCTATGATAAAATACCTAGGAATCTTATGTGGTGAGCTTTGGACAAGCATAAAGTCCCAACAAAGTATGTTGCCCTCATCAAGGACATGTACAACAAGGTTATGACTAGAGTTCGAACAACTGAGGGCGATACAGATGATTTCCCTATTAAGATAGGACTACATCAAGGGTCAGCATTGAGCCCTTATCTTTTCGCTTTGGTGATAAATGAGGTCACGAGAGATATACAAGATGATATCCCTTGGTGTATGCTTTTTGCCGACGATGCAGACTAGTGGATGGAGGCCGGGAGGGAGTCAATAGGAAGCTAGAGCTATGGTGACGGACCGTAGAATCGAAAGGCTTTAGAATTAGTAGGACCAAAACTGAGTATATGATATGTGACTTTGGTACTCCTAGCCATGAGGATAGAGATGTGAGTTTGGAAGGCTAGGTAGTACATAAGAAGGATACTTTTCGATACTTTGGATCTATGCTACAGAGAGATGGAGATATTGGTGAGGATGTTAGCCATAGGATTAAAGCAAGATGGATGAAGTGGCGTCAAGCGTCTGGAGTCCTATGTGACAAGAGGGTACCACAAAAGCTAAAGGGCAAGTTCTATAGGATGGCAATTAGACCTGCAATGTTATATGGGGCAGAGTGTTGGCCTACTAAAAGGCGATATATTCAACAGTTAAGTGTAGCGGAGATGCGTATGTTGCGTTGGATTTGTGGGCATACAAGGTTGGACCGAGTGAGGAATGATGAAATACGTGATCGTCTAGAGGTAGCCCCAATTGAAGAAAAGCTTATCCAACATCTGTTGAGATGGTTTGGACATGTTCAAAGGAAACCTTTGGATGCACCAGTGCATAGAGGCATCATAAGACAGGACACTAATGTGACGAGAGGCAAGGGCTGACCAAAGCTGACATGGGATGAGACGATCAAAAGGGACCTAAAAGAATGGGATGTACCGAAAGAGTTGTGTTTGGATAGAAGTGCGTGGAAAGAGGCTATCCATATGCCGAAATCTTGTTTTAGGCTCTACTCCCCTTTAGTTCCTCGCTTGTTTCCTCCTGCTGGTGACTTCTGTTTGGGTTTCAACTCTAGCCTACCCCAACTTGATTAGGACTGAAAGGCTTGGTTGTTGTTGTTGTTTGTTGTGGTTAATTGTTAAACATGGAGCAAGATCCTTCCACATCTAAGGTGTTGTTTGGTTCGTCGATTATCTCCGATGTCCCATTGCGGTGCAAACCAACTACGTTATTCTCTGTTTGGTTGCAGCACGTTGTAAATGGATACCGCGAAATCAGATCCCCGACAATTTAAAATGCGATAACGCCCAAGCGTGAGGTGAAACAGATCCCATACCGCTCGCTTCCTTGTTCTTCTCCATATTAGCCATCCCCTTCATGTTCGCTACCTTCCCTGTAGCCACCACCCACCATCGCTTCATGTCCGCCGCATTCCCAGCCCGCTAGCCTTGCCTCGTCTTGCGTTCCCCAGCAGGCCAGCATCTCTCGACTAGCGTCATCACGGTTTGTCCTCCTCGTCTCTTCATCTTGCAAGCCCCCAAGCTATCCATGGGAGCTACAGATCCATCGAATGGCAGCATCCATGCGATCGAGGAGAAATTTGGTTATTTAGGACTTTCAAGATGGGGCTTCGCACAATTGTCACTATGGTCACGGGCTTCGCCAAATTGCCATCTAGAACATTAGTACCTTGTTTTTCCTGCCATTTGACTATTTTCCAATTATTGGGCACGCGAAAGTACATTTTTTCCCTTGCTTCCTGTCTCCCTCATGACGACCCGGTCGAGCATAACGCAGCCTTCCCTCATGGCACAGGCGTCCCACCTCCTCGGCTGTGCCGCCCCACCCTCCATCCTCCTTCCGTTTGCATACTCCCTCGCGCCGCCCTCCGATTCCGCGGGGGAGCCACCGCGCCACCCAGCATCCTCTATCCCTGCCGTCGCTGGGGCGTCGGTGGCTGCAGCGACGCTGATCTTGGTGGCCGCCGTCGCACTGCTGCTATGGTGGCGGCGGCGGAGGCGTCAAAGCTGGCGTCCGAGCTGCGGAGGATGTCGTACCAGCAGCTGCGCCGTACTTCCACAGCACGCTGCACTGGTTGAGCCAGCCCGTGGCTGTCAAGGCCATGGACTCCTGCTTGATGGGGAAAATCAAAGGAGGAAGATGAAGGAACCGCCGCCGGCGATGACAGTGGCCTGGGTGCCCTCAGGAAACCCCTGGCGGGCAGCAAGGGAGGCGGTGGCGGGGGAGCACTCGGTGTGGGAGTTCAGACAGAGGAAGAAGAAAGGGACCGGGGCAAGCAGGTCATTTCGTGTTGCTGATATTTGCAAAAGAAAATACAAATGATATAGAAAGTACCAAATGGCAGAAAAACTAAAGTGCCAATGTTCCCCATGGCAATTTGGCAAAGCCCACGATAGCAGTGGCAATTGTGCGAAGCCCCATCTTGAAAGTCCTAAAAAACCAAATTTCTCACGATCGAGAGACCCATCGTCTACTGGATGCAAGGTAGAAACAGATGATAACGAGTCCGATTTGAGTAGCAACAAGATCGATATGTCAATGAATGCCGGTGGTTTATCCCAGCAATGGAGAACGGAGGTAGGAGCTTGACCAGCTAGGGCAGCCAACAACAGGGAGAGGCGTTGGAGCCGGAGGGTGCAGGCGTGCAGCACACAAGAATCTTCATAGCGCAGGAAGAGGATGGACGACCAGCGAGAACCACAGGAAGCACCGACGCAGACAGAGAGAAGAGCAAGGCAGCGGCAGGTGTTTTCCCTTTCCTTAACTGATTCGAACCAAACGATCACAGGTATTTGTTACATTTTTTCAGATAACGGCGGTATCGATTCACTTAGGGCTCGTTTGGATGTAAGAGTGTTGAAGGGGATTGAAGTGGATTCAATCCTTTGCTAGTCAAATTTGAATAGAGAGGGAATCCACTTCAATCCTCAAAAAGTTTGCGTTACCAGACTTGTAACCAAACAGCACCTAATTCCTTTGTCATGAACAACCTTCCAACCCAACCGAAACCCTAGACGACCCTAAGATCTAGCGCCGCACCCACCCCACAGAACAGGAACCTGTCTGGTCCAGGGTAAACAATCCATAGAGGGACGAACCTTGGTAACGAAGACGAAGGGGCATGCGGTCTTGCAGATGCAGCACTTCTTGTCGTCCATCACGATGCGGAGGCGGACGACGCAGGTGGAGCACACATCGCGGTGACCGCACGGCCCGTAGGCCATCCACCCCAGCGTCTCCGCGCACACCACGCAGGAATCATCCATAGTCGGCGGGCAGCGGAGATCGGTTTGGCGGCTGAGCCGGGGAGGTTAGGATGCTGGAGAAGGCAGGCAAGAAGGTTCCAGAGAGAGGGGTGAGGGGCGGCGGTTTGGTATTCTGAAATCTGGATGGTATTTACATAAGAAAAACCACGTGGCCACGTATTACGAAGGCAGATAAATTGGTAAAGACTTCACATTGGCCATCGGTACTTTTGTTCGATGGAATGCACACCTCCATCAATTATACATGCAACTACCTATGGTACCATGTTTTTTTAGGGGCATTTCGATGCCGGGACTAAATTTTAGCATGTGTCATGTCGGATGTTCGGACGCTAGTTAGAAGTATTAAATATGATATAATTAAAAAACTAATTACACATACTAACGGCGAGACGAATTTATTAAACTTAATTGATCTGTGATTAATGAATGGTTACTATAGCATCACATTTGCTAATCATAGATTAATTATGCTTAATAAACTCGTCTCATCGTTTAGTCCTCGTCTGTGTAACTAGTTTTATAATTAGACTATATTTAATACTTATGACTAGCGTCTAAACATCTAATGTGACGGGACTAAAATTTAGCTCGAAAATCCAAACACCCCCTTATTTCAATGAACTTCTACCCGAACCTTCTCTCTTTGGCACGATAGCTCATCCCCATTTCTCTCTCACGCATCCTCGATAGCAACCTCCCACTCGAGAGCCTGCCTCGGAGGCCACCGTCGCCATCACCAGCGGCGGTGGTGGCGAGGCCGTCCCACCACGGCCCCTCTCCCTTCTCTTTCTCCATCCTCGAGCCCTAGCCCTTCTCCTCCACCATGGTTGTTGGGAGCATGGTCTCCGGTGACCTCTTCGTTGATTTCACCTGGCTCATCGTAGCCAAGGGCCCGTAGGGACCGGATGCGGTGGGGAACCAACCTGAGGTGGGCGGATCTAGTGGAGTACTGGCGTGCGGCGGCCAGATCCAATGGAGGAGAAGGACGACGGGGCCAGGAGGCGGCCTGCGGCGACCAAATCCACGTGCCGCGCGACATCGTCTGCCTTCTCTTCCCCCGCTCTATTCCGACCTCCCGTAGCACTGCCTCGTCCTCCTCCGCCGGCCATGACGCTTCGCATCGCCACAGCCGACCATGGCGCTCCACAGCCTGGTGCGACAATGGAGAGCCTCCTCCCCTCTCGCACCATTAGGCAAATAGGTTTTCATTAGGCAAAATAAAAAAAATTAGTAGGCAAAAATATTATTTTTATTGTTGCCTAATGATATTGGTGTTTTTGTCTAGTGACACTATTTTTTTCTAACAAATTGCCTATTCATGATTTTCGCATTTTTGCTTCCTCCTTTGTGTGGAATGAAGATGCTTTGTGGATGCTTAGTCAGAAAATCACGTGGGAGAGAAAAACTTGATGTGTGGTTAAGGTTGGGACTGTACGCGGTATTTTCCTGTTTTGGTGTGTGCATGCAAAACTTTCCTAATTTAGGGTCTGCATGCAGAAGTATGTTTTTATAGCCATGTGTGCATGAGCCCGTTCCACACAAATTATCGAAGGACTAGCAGTAGGACGTCTGGGAAATGGGAGCCATATCCATGGAATGCTCCGTGCAACATTTTTAATGCATATTTTCGACGTCAAATAATAGTATGACATTGAAAATCAACTTCCCCAATATCAAGGCTTAGACAAAAAATCACCGCATTCATCCAATTGAAGGGAAAAATCCCACCCTTAATCACCGCATCTTAAGCTCGATCCAAAACGATTTTTGAACAATAGAGGAAGAAACCAACTTTGCAACAAAAAAAACAACTTTGCAATACTAAAATTCATCCGATTAAACATCTCATATCATCTCACGCAACATCTCCAAAATTCGCTCCTAAAACATCTCTTATGAGTCCTCGTGCTCCACCTCGCCGGCGATGGAGTTGGCCACGACGGAGGTGGTCGGGAGGCGGAGGAGGACACGGCCAGGCCAGATCTGGGCGCGGAGCCCTTGTCGGAGCAGCAGCATCTCATGGTGGTGCGGCAGTTCAGACTTGACTCTAGACCAGCTCGAGAAAGAGTCAGGCGCAGAGCCCTCGCCGGAGCAGCGGCAATTCGTGTGGTGCGATGATTTGGGGATTCAACTCTAGCCCAGCTCGAGGAAGAGTCTCATGCGCGAAGCTCTCGCTGAAGCAACGACAACTCGTGGTGGTGCGGCGCTGTAGGGACTCGACTGCAGCAGCCCATCTCGAGGAAGAGTCTTGGCTCGCGGTGGCTGGTGGGGACAAAAATGGGCTGGATAAAGATATTTTGAGGTGTTGTGTGGCAATCGTTACACCACGTCTCCGTCCAAAGAGATGTGTGCATTCGGACGTTTGTTCTGTAGCATTTTCCATAAATTATTTAAAACTGTCAGCGCCGACGGACGTCCGTGAATCAGACTGTGCATCAGCCGTTGATTAAATCTCGTGCAACCATCCGATTCAAAAGGCAAAATCTCCACCGAAACTTAGATGCCATGTTTCTAGCAACATCATTCATTTTCTACATCGCATCGAAAACATTGCTGCCCCCATGACAAGTTGCTTCAGGTCTTGTACGTCAAGTTACAGGAGGAAGAGGGAAATACTGTTGCAACAATACAAGCATCAAATAGACCTACGAACCAAAAAATCAAATACTACCTCATCACAAAAATTGTAAAAGTACTATAACATCAAAATGTAATTATAACATTTCGAAATAAATGATGAAACATAAAATAATAATGGATGAAACATAAAAAATGAATTAATGAAACATGAAAACCTGGCTACTACAACATCTGAAAATCTCAAAAAAATGTAAGAGTGTTGAAGCGGATTGAAGTGGATTCAATCCTTTGCTAATCAAATTTGAATAGAGAGGGATTCAATCCACTTCAATCCCCTCCAATACTCTTCCATCCAAACAAGGCTTCAAGGGGCTCCGGCGGGTGGCAGCCATCCTGGAGGCACGACGACGGAGCATCACATCACCATCACATCCTTCGTTATGAGGATTGCATCGCTCACATACATTCTCAATGGTTTATTACATCTAGAGGGTGAAAAGCATTTCATCTAAGGGCACTTTTTGCGGGCACACGAGAGGGGTAACCTTATTATGACCTACTTTTGCCACAATTTTGAGCTGCAGCTTCCGACATCGCAGTTCGACTTGTACAAGGTAGAAGCTTAATCATGTTGCTCGATATGGAGGAACAACGACAAAGTTATGCAAGTGTCATGACATGAGCTCAGAGACGCAGAGCTAAGCAGTCTCAGCGGGAAGAAGGAAGGCAATCTAGACCCATCCTGGGTGTCCCACACAGCGTCATCGTCTCGGGCAGTCTCAGGCACGGAACTATTATGGTTCCAGTGCTACGGCAACCCAGAGCCACAGTACAACAGCAACGGAGGTGGTAGTGCTACATACCACCAACCACCATACGCTCTGTGAGTACTATGATGTAGGTACGTCACAAGGTCTTGACAGGAATGCAAGTCCATTGGCATCTATACAATTCAACACTGACAACATGGCAGGCATCAACTACGCCATAGAGGGGATGAACCTCCAAGCTAGGTCAGTATGATCTGTGGCTGTACGAGGAAGTGCACGCCATCAAACTAGGTACCACTGATATAGGCAACCGGCTATGCTCCAACACAAACATCATCTGGAAACTCAGAGAACAAATGGAAACCGGCACAAACAACACTCACTATCAAAACCCTAGCTTCATTGAAGCTTGGGGGGATGGAAAATTACCGTCAACATGAGCACGATCCCTGACCCCCGTGCCTCTATGTCTCTCTCTTGCAAGCAAGACAGTAGCAGACCCAATGCTCCCAATCTGACCAGTTCTACCATCCAAAGAACTGAGAAGTGAGTACCACCTAGAGTATATAATAATAATAATAATAATAATAATAATAATAATAATAATAATAATAATAATAATAATAATAATAATAATAATATCTTGTCTCTATGCTAAGAAAAGTTTGAATAAAACCAACTCCCACCTTTGATATGTTACCTTCAATATGGAACTGATGAATAGTTGCTTTATCATGATCTTGATTATTTGTCTACGCACAAACTGTACTTAGCTTAATTTCAAGCTTTTGTGTATAAAATTGTGAACCTGATCTTTTACTTTGTGGATGCCATTTGCAGAACCTAGTCTAAGTTATTGTGAGAAACAATATGACTAAGTTTTGGGCCAGTGTGGGGGATCAATATCCCTTGGCTCCTCATGACGTGGATCTAGGACATGGGCCAACAGTGGGCCTAAGTCAGGCGAGCGGCTGGTTTCATGGGCCGGATGCCTAATTCAGGCCCAAATACGGTCGTGATGGCTTGGAGGTCAAGGCAATGGCGTCGTAATCCAGGGAGCAAAGAAGGAAGCTTAACTCGAATTCAGGTTCCGAGATTTGAGGAGATCGGAGAAGATACGATGGAAACTAAGCTTCTGTTTCATCTCATGTAATCTAAGTCGACTAGGAGATATAGATGGAACTTAACTAGTAACCCAAGAATCTGTCAGATTATATAAGGCGGATGAGGGACCCCTACGTAGAACATTTCAACCCATCGCAATCCACCAAACATGCTCTCGAGCAAAGCCCTAGCCCTCATTGTAACCTTGAGAACTCGACGCAATACATCTCGCCACAAACAGGACATAGGGTGTTACACATCTCGCTGCCCGAACCTGTATAAACCTTCGTGTCTTTGTCGCTTTTCCGGCGAACCATCGAGCTACGTCGATCTCGCTGACCTGCAAAAGCACCTCGTGACCTATCCCATGGTTCACTGCAGGTACTAAACCCCGACTGTTGGCGCGCCAGGTAGGGGCTCAGTGACATCGACTTCAAGTTAGCTCCATGGCTAACCTCACCAATGACGTCATCAAGTTCGCTCTCGGCGAGATGATCTGCTTCGGATCCATCTCGTTCATCGCCGACAAATCCGGCGATCTGCACCGTCTCATCGGTGCTGCGGAGGAGGCGCGTAGCTTCAAGGCTCCGTCGCTAACTCCGAAGCTTTCCTCGACTCCACCAGCTCCTGGATCTCGCCAGCGGGTGGCCAGCCAGCGATCGGCCGTCACAATTGATGAGGACATCAACTACAACACAAGTACCTCTACACCAGCAGCACCTTTTCCAGCGCCACCACATGCACCTCCTCCTCAGGCGCCACCTTCTTCCTCATCTGGGCCAATCACTCGGGCCCGTGCAAGAGATCTAAACTTCGCCATGCTACTGAAGAATGAAGGCCCAGAAGCATAGACGCTGACCCAACTAAGGCCCTTGTGTGGGTGCCTAGGGCTGGCCGCCACTAGGGGCTGCGCCCCCTCCCTGGCCGCCCTTCCCTAGGGCTGCGCCCCCTCTCTCTCCCTCTATTTAGATAAAGGCTTCTTTTCTTTTCAGATTGGAGTTTTGTTTTACAATTAGCTTTAGCTACTCTTTAACACGCGCAAATCTGCGCTGTCCTCATGTATTTCAGAACTCCACCTTCGAGTGATAATTAGATTGCTCGCATCTCTTTCTTGTTCGTTCTTCGATTGCGGACAGGAAACGATCTTCGTGATCAGGCTGATCTTGCAACAACAAGGTCGGTAACCATTGGAAGTTGGTTCAGCGATTGCATTGGCGCTTCGGGCTCACTCGTCGTAGTCGGATCGTGAGGGTCATCTTCCACCAAGTCGAAATTATCCCCACTCACCGAAAGATCGGGCACTCCGACTTTTATCAAGTGGTATCAGATTTCCAGGTTGATCGGTGAGTTTATCGAGTGTTTTTAAATTCCTACAGTCCATAAAACCCAAACAAAAATATATTTGCCTTAGCCCAGCACCCTTTTTCGCCTTGCACTGTCTTTCAATAATTCGCGTTGTTGAATTTGTGTGCTTACACGTTCAATTGTTGCTGGTTACTTTGCGTTCTATCGCCATTGTTTTCTTCAAACCCTAGCACACCGCCACATCTCCCTGCTGCTTGCCCACCCACCACGCGTCAACCCCCCTGGATCGCGCGCCAATCACCTTCCCTGGATCACACCTCCTGATTTTCCCTTTCCTTGTGTGTCTTTTGGAAAGTCAAAAAAAAAAAAAAGGAAAGCAAAAAACAAAACAAAAAAAAAAAGAGAGAGAAAAAAAAGGAAACAGCAAAGAGGTTGCCTAATCTCGCTCGGTTTCGTTTGGAAAGTTCCAGACGTTTCGGACGCCCTGTCGAAATACGGGCATAACTTTTCGCTCGGAACTCCGATTTCAGTGTTCTTTTTTTTTCCGGAAAGCTCTCGAAATTTTCCATACAGGGCACCCCGCGTAGCGCCAAGTGACCGTCTCCAAAAAAAATCAAAAAAAATTGTTAAGACCGTGTACCGCTGCACGGAAGTTCTGCATCCCCTTCCCTGTGTTTTTCCTTTCCTTGTGCTCCCTGCCTTGCTATCCTTTTGCACTTGTTACCAGCAGCATAGTTACGTGTTTTGCACTATAATTCAACTTTGCATTGTTGATTGATCGTGCTAATCCTTGAACTTGAGTGCAGCCTACCCAGAACTCCACATAGTCCTACGACGAGCAGACTTTGTTTCTCCAGGCAATCGCTCCTCCAATCTTTCGCCGGTTCTATCTGTTGGTTGCAGCTCACCCCTATGTGCTTGGTAAGAACGGATAAGAAATTGATAACAGCACTACTGTGAGCGCCTGATCCACACCCTTGTTGTCGTAGGTTTTGCTTTGTGTTTGCGCTAACTATGGCAGGAGATGACGAACCGACGGATGCACAGCTGCGGGACGTGCGGACACAAGTTGATGGACTTGCCGCGGACATGAAGACACTGCATGAACGGCTTGATTCTACGACCACTTCATCGAACGAGCGGTTCGACCAGCTAGACCTCGCTCAGACGGCCACTAAGACCACGCTCGACGACATCGTGTCACGACTCGATACGTTGACGATGACGCTCACGGAGTTGCAGAAGGATTACGGTGGCGACACGGAGCAGGAAGATGGAGATCGCCGCGGTCGTGCCCGCCGTGTGGTATGCCGCCCACCTAATGACTCATTTGCTAAGATTAAATTTAAAATTCCATCTTTTAATGGCAAATATGATCCTGCTGCATATCTTGATTGGGAATTAGAGGTTGAACAGAAATTTTCATGCCATGATATTCCTGCTAATTCTCAAGTTAAAGCTGCTATTTGTGAATTTACTGATTTTGCTTTAATTTGGTGGCGTGAATATAAAGAAAAACATCCCACTGCCACTCCCACCACTTGGCCTCAACTAAAAGCTGCTATGCGACACAGATTTGTGCCTTCCTATTATGCCCGAGATTTGCTTAATAAAATGCAGCGTTTTCAGCAAGGTCAACAATCGGTTGAGGAATATTACCAGGAACTACAAAAGGGTATGCTGCGTTGTAATTTGTTTGAAAAGGATGACGCTGCTATGGCACGTTTTCGCGGTGGTTTGAACCGAGAAATTCAGGATATACTTGATTATAAGGAATATTATGATATGACCACATTGTTTGAATATGCTTGCAAAGCTGAACGTGAAGTGCTGGGACGCCGATCCAAGACATATACTAACTCTTTTGCAGGAAGGAGCCCGACATCCAGCTCAGCTCCTGCTCTTCCTGCACCATCCACCACTAGCACTACACCGCGTGAGAGGACGGCCAAACCTGCAGCATCCCCAGCCACAGGCGTTGTCCCTTCCACAGGACGTACACGGGATATTCAGTGCCATCGTTGCAAAAGATTTGGGCACGTGATTCGGGACTGCCCCAGCAAGCGTACCTTGATCATACGTGACAATGGTGAGTACTCTTCCGCTAGTGATTCCGAGGATACTCGACATACTATGCTTGCCACTGACCATGCAGATCATGAGGAGGTACATGTTGCTCCCGGCGATGCCGATAGGTATGAGAGTCTTGTTGCCCAGCGTGTTCTTAGTACACAGGTTGCCCAACGAGAGAACAATCAGCGACACACTCTATTCCATACTAAAGGCGTTGTACAAGAACGGTCGATTCGCATCATCATCGACAGTGGCAGCTGCAACAATTTGGCGAGTACAGCTTTGGTACAGAAGTTATCCTTGCCCACTTGTAGGCACCCGAACCCATATCACATTCAATGGCTTAATGATGGTGGCAAAATCAAAGTTACATGCTCGGTACGTGTCCCATTTTCCTTGGGCTCTTATTCTGATTATGCTGATTGCGATGTTATTCCTATGGAAGCATGCTCTCTGTTACTTGGTAGACCGTGGCAATATGATACTGATAGTTTACATCATGGTCGTTCGAATCATTATTCTTTCATGTTTAAGGGTCAGAAAATAATTATACATCCCATGACCCCTGACCAAATTATAAAAGATGATCTTGCTCGGGCTACAAAAACTGCAAAGCAACTTGCACCTACACCATCCACCTCTGTTAATGCTGACATCAAGTTGCATGCTCCTGTGTTACTTGCTACACGTGCTGATTTTGATGATCTACGTGCTACTCACTTGCCCTGCTATGCTCTTGTATGTTCTAGTGTGCTCGTTTCCCTTGATGACGCACCATCTTTGGATATTCCCCTTGCTGTTTCTAACCTTTTGCAGGAGTACGCTGATGTCTTTCCCAAGGACTTGCCACCGGGTCTTCTCCCGCTTCGTGGCATTGAACACCAGATCGACCTCATCCCCGGCGCCCAGCTTCCAAACCGCGCCCCATACCGTACGAATCCGGATGAGACGAAGGAGATCCAGCGCCAGGTGCAGGCGTTGCTTGATAAGGGTTACATTCGTGAATCTCTTAGCCCTTGCTCAGTTCCTATTTAACTTGTTCCAAAGAAAGATGGGTCATGGCGTATGTGTGTAGACTGTCGCGCTATTAATAACATCACCATTCGTTACCGATATCCTATACCACGCCTTGATGATATGCTAGATGAGCTTAGTGGTGCCATTATTTTCACTAAGATTGATTTACGTAGTGGTTACCATCAGATTCGAATGAAACTGGGTGATGAATGGAAAACGGCTTTTAAAACGAAGTTTGGGTTATATGAATGGTTGGTTATGCCGTTTGGATTGACTAATGCTCCAAGCACCTTTATGCGTTTGATGAACGAAGTTCTAAGGCCCTTCATAGGATTGTTTGTTGTTGTCTATTTTGATGATATCCTTATTTGCAGCAAGACTATGGACGAGCATTTAGAACATCTGAGTGCTATTTTTGATGCGTTGCGTGCTGCCCGCTTATTTGGTAACGTGGAAAAATGCATCTTTTGCACACAACGTGTCTCGTTTCTTGGTTATGTTGTTACTCCACAGGGCATAGAGGTGGATAGCAGCAAGATTGATGCCATTCAGGAATGGCCTACACCGACGACGGTCACACAGATTCGGAGTTTTCTTGGACTTGCAGGCTTCTACCGCTGGTTCGTCCGTGATTTTAGCTCCATTGCAGCCCCGCTACATGAGCTTACAAAGAAAGGTGTGCCATTTGCTTGGGGCGACTCGCAGGAGGTAGCGTTCAACACTTTGAAAGATAAGTTAACACATGCTCCCCTCTTGCAATTGCCTGATTTTAATAAAGTGTTTGAGCTTGAATGTGATGCTAGCGGTATTGGGCTAGGTGCTGTTTTGTTACAAGAAGGAAAACCAGTTGCTTATTTCAGTGAAAAATTAAGCGGTGCTAGCCTGAGATATTCTACTTATGATAAGGAGCTTTATGCTTTAGTTCGCACTTTGCAAACATGGCAGCACTATCTTTGGCATCGCGAGTTTATAATTCATTCTGATCATGAGGCTTTGAAACATATTCGTACCCAAACAAATCTGAATCGTCGTCATGCTAACTGGGTAGAATTCATCGAGTCTTTCCCTTACATTATTAAACATAAGAACGGGAAGGAAAATGTCATTGCTGATGCGTTGTCTCATAGATATACCATGCTTTCACAGTTAGATTTTAAAATTTTTGGCTTGCAAACTGTGAAGGATCAATATGTCAATGATGCTGATTTTAAAGATGTTTTAATACATTGCATGCATGGCAGACCATCGGGCCAATTCCACATGCAGGATGGGTTCCTGTTTTGCGCTAACAAGCTGTGTATTCCAGCAAGCTCGGTTCGTCTTTTGTTGTTACAGGAAGCGCATGGAGGTGGTCTCATGGGACACTTTGGCGTCTACAAGACGCACGAGGTGCTGGCCCCACACTTCTTTTGGCCTCGGATGCGCCGTGATGTCGAGCGCCTTGTTGCACGCTGCACTACTTGTCAGAAAGCTAAGTCACGATTGAGCAACCATGGTTTGTATATGCCTTTACCTGTCCCTACGTCCCCTTGGCTTGATATTTCTATGGATTTTGTTTTGGGTTTGCCTCGAACTAAGAAGGGGAGGGATAGCATTTTTGTGGTTGTTGATAGATTCTCCAAAATGGCTCATTTTATACCTTGTCATACAACTGATGATGCTAGCAATGTTGCTGAATTGTTCTTTCGAGAGATTATTCGTTTGCATGGTATTCCGAATACAATAGTCTCCGATCGTGATGCTAAGTTTCTCAGTCATTTTTGGAGATCTCTTTGGAATAAATTGGGAACTAAATTGCTGTTTAGTACAACTTGTCACCCTCAAACTGATGGGCAAACTGAGGTGGTGAATAGAACTTTATCAACCATGCTTCGGGCTATTTTAGACAAAAATTTGAGACGTTGGGAGGATTGCTTGCCTCATATTGAATTTGCTTATAATCGTGCAACACATTCTTCTACGATTGTTTATGGTTACATTCCTCGGGCACCTATTGATTTGTTTTCGCTTGATGCTGAGGACGCCCCACATATTGATGCTGTTGCACATGTTGAACAAATGATTGACCTCCATGAACAAACACACCAAAACATTGCTGCTGCTAATGCTAAGTATCAGGTTGCTGGTAGTAAAGGAAGAAAACATGTTACTTTTGCCCCTGGTGATATGGTTTGGTTGCATTTGAGAAAGGATCGTTTTCCTACTTTGCGCCGTTCTAAATTGATGCCTCGTGCTGCTGGTCCTTTTAAGGTGCTAACCAAGATTAATGATAATGCTTACATCCTTGACCTACCTGCGGAGTTTGGTGTTTCCACTAGCTTTAATGTTGCAGATTTGAAACCATATGTGGGCAAGGATGAGTTGCCGTCAAGGACGACTTCAGTGCTAGAAGGGGAGGATGATGAGGACATCAACTACAACACAAGTACCTCTACACCAGCAGCACCTTTTCCAGCGCCACCAGATGCACCTCCTCCTCAGGCGCCACCTTCTTCCTCATCTGGGCCAATCACTTGGGCCCGTGCAAGAGATCTAAACTTCGTCATGCTACTGAAGAATTAAGGCCCAGAAGCATAGACGCTGACCCAACTAAGGCCCTTGTGTGGGCGCCTAGGGCTGGCCGCCACTAGGGGCTGCGCCCCCTCCCTGGCCGCCCTTCCCTAGGGCTGCGCCCCCTCTCTCTCCCTCTATTTAGATAAAGGCTTCTTTTCTTTTCAGATTGGAGTTTTGTTTTACAATTAGCTTTAGCTACTCTTGAACACGCGCAAATCTGCGCTGTCCTCATGTATTTCAGAACTCCACCTTTGAGTGATAATTAGATTGCTCGCATCTCTTTCTTGTTCGTTCTTCGATTGCGGACAGGAAACGATCTTCGTGATCAGGCTGATCTTGCAACAACAAGGTCGGTAACCATAGTAAGTTGGTTCAGCGATTGCATTGGCGCTTCGGGCTCACTCGTCGTAGTCGGATCGTGAGGGTCATCTTCCACCAAGTCGAAATTATCCCCACTCACCGAAAGATCGGGCACTCCGACTTTTATCAACAATGACCAGCATCGAGCCAGCTCATCCTCGAGCGTCGACGCGCCAGCCTGCCAGGACCACTCCGCCTCAGTCTATCCCACCTCGGGACAGGACATCAAAGCACTCCCCGACTCAATCTCGGTCGGGACCTCGACGGCGGTCGTGGCACCGGCCGGGCGCGGATCTGCTTCTGCTCCTTCGCTCCGACCGACGACCACATCTTCGCCAACTCGACACACGGCACTCTCTACCTTCCTGACTAGGGTCTGGACTCAGATCAGCCAGGGGAGGAAACCGCGGCGACCGGAGGCTCACCTCACGTCCTCAACTCCCGTGCCGGTAACCACTCCTCGCCGGAGGACCTCGATCCCACTCCCGACTGATAGCCGAAGCAGTAGAGCCACAGATCGCACATGAGATCAGGCTCCCTCCAGGTTTCCTTACGGCCTTCACAACGCCGCCGCGACTCACCAGTCAACTCTATCACGCTTGCGGTTTGTTCCTCGCGCCACGGTTCTCCTAAACAATTATGAGGATGTGCGAGGGAAGACCGCTGGTCCTCATCACCAATGGCAACCTCAGCCACCTCGATCCAAGGAGGAGGGCGGGGAAGCGCCGACAAGACCTACCTCAGGGTCAACGCCCATGCCACTCGTGGACGACGACGTCTACTACGCGGTAGAGGAGCCGGTGACTCACCTTCACCTGGGCCTCATCGTCAACTCTTCTCCAACCGGCAGAACTGTCATGTGGGGCAGCTCGCGGCAGTGGCTAAGTCGAAGATCGCACTTCCAAAGCCTCTGCAGCAATTGACTCGGCCACCTCTTCCTCGAGAGGGCGGCGAACCTTCCTATGTACAGATGGTCTGCAACCTGGAGTCTTCCACCGAGCTTAGAAATGGGCAAGCCACAATGACTACGGCGACAGGATCTGCACTTTCCGACCCTGGGCCTCACTCGGAGGGATCGCTGACGCTCCTCGACAATAGAGCAAGCTCGGGGACGGCAACGCACTTGTCCTGAGATACTCATCATCAACGTACCGATGGAGGACGACCCCATCTCTGCTGACGCGCCTTCTGTGAACGGGGAGACCCCACAGCAGCGTGAGCAACGGCGACATCTCAACTGGCACCGCAATATCCGCCGTCATCACAATGTGGGGAATCAAGACCTAACTCTTCCCGTCTTGCAAGATGAGGCGTTCGAGTTAGGGGAGACGCCTGAAGAAGCCGAGTTTCGCCGTTAGAGAAACAATCGGCGGCGGGATCGCCAGCACATGTAGGCTCAGCAATACCAGCGAGATCACGAGGGGAGGGCGCGCGACGGAGAAGACCACGGTCAACCCTGAGTACCTCCACCACCAGGGCGTAACCTGCTGCCTTATTTCGCTGTAGCCATGGCACCCCGAGTCAAGCGGGAGGAGTCCTGGTGTGATTGGCAGATACTCTCCCTCGCACTCCAGAGGGGGAAGCTTACCATCGGATCTTCGCTCAAGCAGCTCATCATCTCCTTCCAGTCAACCCTCCAGCAGTCCCTGACGCCTGTCATGCCATCAACGAGAGGCGTGACACGTGCAACAACATTGAGAGATCGCCCGTGGACTGGCACACAGAAGAAATCCGGCGTCACAATGACTACGATCGTGATTACGGGGCACCTCACCAAGACGATCGGGGCAGGGCTAACTCAGTTGGAGCATCTGTCAATAGTCCAATGCCCCGACGTTCAGTCCACGACTGACTAGGGGGAGATCGCCCTCGGTCCCCGCGACGCTACGATGGGGCAGCTCAAGATGGAGGTCGGAACGAACCAGCCCATCGTGGCGTGGTCGGTATCTCGGCTTTCACCACTCGGCTTCGTGGAGTAGCGTGGCCTCAGAACTTCAAAGTCTCTAACGTCGACAAGTACGAGGCGAAGCTCGACACCAGTGGCTAGTTGGCTGTATATTCGACTGCAGCTAGCGCGGCCGAGGCAAGCGAAGATTTGATGACTGCCTATGTCCTGATCGTTCTGGGACAAGATGCGCTCCAGTGGCTGCGTCACCTCACGCGCGACTGCATCGACAACTGGGATGACTTCTGTCGGTGCTTCATCGCCAACTTCTAGTCGTTGTCGGATAAGCCTGCATAGCCCTGAGACCTCAAGTCCATCAAGCGCAAGGACGGCGAGGATCTTCGCTTGTACCTCAACCGTTTTCAGTCAATGCGGAATCAAATTCCCAACATCGCTGACGCGACAATGATCGATGATTTCTTCCGCGGCTCTAATGACAAAGCTTTCATGAAGGCCGTCCTGCAGAAGTCTTCAGTCACATCCGAGCAGCTCTTCCGCGATGCAGATCGATACATCACCGTGGATGAGCGAGCTCGGGACGTGGTCGATGCACGATGAGAAGATCAGGGGAAGCACAAAGAGCCCCCGCGGCAAGATCACCGCTGGGACAAGAGACCTTGAGAGGAAGTCCAGACTGTGGGGCCACCACCCATGTGCCCGCGTGTCCCTCCACATCAAGGGGGCGAGCGGTCACTCGACCAACTCCTCGACACGCCGTGTCCTTACCACAAGGAGATGCACCACACCCTACGCGACTGCAGGGACTTCAATGCTTCGATCGCTCATGGCAAGCCATTCATACCTCTGCCTTTGCCACCACCTCTACCGCGTGATCAGGGACCTCCGTCTCAGTAGAACAGAGCAAACGGTGCCGGCTTCCCCAACATCAACCGGCACGTCAACGTCATCATCGGGTGGCATAGCTCCCTAGAAAGCAAGAGGTAGCAGAAGCTGGATGACCGCCGAGTCATGGCGGCCACTAAGGAACCTCTAGTACCATACAACTAGTCGGACATGCCGATCTCGTTCAGTTGGGCGGACCATTGGCTCAAATATGATCACCCGGGCAAGTACCTCCTGTTAGTGAGCCCGGTGGTCCATGAGAGCCGACTCATGAGGACACTGATCGATGGTGGGAGCAACATCAACGTCATGTTCCCCAAGACCCTGCTATCTCTCGGGCTCTCCATTAGCGATCTGGAAGAGTCAAACAGTCCGTTCTTCAAGATCATCCCTAGCAAGTGAGAATACCCGCTGGGACACATCAGCCTGCCCGTCACCTTCGGAAAGGAGGAAAACTTCTGCACAGAGATTCTCCGCTTCGAGGTGGCCACTTTCGATTCCGCCTACAATGCCATCATTGGGCGGCCCGGGTTAGCCAAGTTCATGGCTATCCCCCACTACTCATACCTGGTCCTGAATATGCCAGCCCCACGTGGAGTTCTCTCCATGCGAGCGGACTTCAAGGGCTCTGCTCTCTGCGCTCGGGAGGCTATCTAGACGGCCTTCGCTACAACAACCGCGGTAGCTCAGCGCCAACTCATCGATGATGCTGTTTAGCTCCCGAAGGACGATCTGCCGATCCTGACTCATGAGCCGGTCCCCACCACGGCTATCCATGCGACCGTGGTGACCAAAGAAGTGAGCCTCAACCTCCCAGATGCTTCAAAGATGGTGACCATCAGTGCAGTCCTACCTCCCAAATAGGAAGGTGCACTCGTCCGGTTCTTGAGGGACAACTGGGACAAGTTTGCATGGAAGCCTGCAGATATGCCCGGAGTCACAAGAGAACTGGCCGAGCACAAACTCAAGGTGTTTCCCAACGCGAAGCTAATCAAGCAGAGGCTGCGTCGGTTCACTCCGGACAAGAGGGAGGCAATTTGTGTGGAGTTAACCCGGCTTCAAGCTGCCGGGTTTATTAGAAAAGTCATGCATCCCGAGTGGCTTGCAAATCCTGTACTCGTCCTTAAAAAGAATAAAGTAGACTGGCAGATGTGTGTTGATTATATCGATCTCAACAAGCATTGCCCGAAGGATCCCTTTGGGATGCCTCGCATAGATCAAGTAGTCAACTCTACGGCCAGATGTTCCCTCCTTTGCTTCCTAGACTGTTATTCGGGCTACCATCAGATTAGCCTAGCCATGGAAGATCAGGAGAAGACCACGTTCATCACACCCTTTGGGGCGTTCTACTACACCTCTATGCCCTTCGGGCTGAAAAATGCTGGAGCCACATACCAGCGTGTGATTCAGACATGTCTGGCTGAGCACTGGGGTAAGCGTGTGGAAGCTTACATCGATGACGTGGTAATCAAGACAAAGGATTCGGAAGACTTCATTAGTGACATCCAGCAGGTCTTCAACAGGCTGAGAAGATTCCGTTGGAAGCTTAAACCTGCCAAGTGTGTGTTCGATGTTCTAGCTGGGTAGTTACTCAGGTTCGTCATCAGCAAGAGGGGAATCGAGGCTAATCTGGAGAAGATCGATGCAATTCTTCGGATGCAGCCTCCTAAGTCACACAAGAAGGTCCAGAAGCTCACAGGATGCATGGCCGCGTTAAGTCGATTTATCTCACAGCTGGGCGAGCGTGGTATGCCATTCTATAAACTCTTGAAGAAGGTCGATAGATTCCAGTGGACACCGGAAGCCCAGGAAGCACTCGAGGCCCTCAAGAAATTTCTGATGACTCCCCAGTACTGAAATCACCAAATCGAGCCATAGCAGACTGCGCAACCAAGGATCTATTGTTGTACCTCTCTTGTACGACTCATGTGGTTAGTACAGCTCTGGAGGTCAAAAGGGTGGAGGAAGGACATATTCAGCGGACTCAACACCCGGTCTATTTCATAAGCGAAGTACTCAGCCCGTCCAAGACAAGGTACCCTCAGGTCCAGAAATTACTGTATGCGGTCCTTATCACAGCTCGCAAGCTTCGTCATTACTTCGAAGAGCACAAGATCGTGGTGGTCACCTCATTCCCCATCGGTGAGATTCTGCGAAATAGAGAAGCCACAGGAAGAATCGCCAAGTGGGCATATGGGCTGGGAGCACATGACATCGAATTCTGACCACGCACCGCTATCAAGACTCAAGCATTGGCTGACTTCATCTCCGAGTGGACAGAGAATCAGGTGCCTGATAACCCAGAGCCTCTGGAATTCTAGAAGATGTATTTCGATGGGTCACTGAAGAAAGAAGGAGCCAGGGTAGGTGTCGTCTTAACCTCCCCCAAAGGCGAGAAACTCAAGTACATACTGCAGATCCTCTTTATAGTTTCCAACAATGCAGCGGAGTATGAAGCTATGCTGCATGGTCTACGCATCGCAATTTCACTCGGCATCAGGTGCCTCATGGTCTATGGGGATTCTCTAGTGGCGACTAGTCAAGTCAACAACGACTAGGACTGCACCACGGAAGTGATGGACAAATACTATGCCGAAGTACGCAAGCTGGAGGACAAGTTTGGTGGACTGGAGTTTCATCATGTGGACCGCAACAACAATGCAGACGCCCACTTATTGTCTAAGCTTGGCTCTTCCTGAGCCAAAATTCCCCTAGGTGTGTTCATCTAGGAATTGTCTCGTCCATCCATTGATCACGATTTAGAACCCCCAGAGTAGCACGTTCTGAGCTTAGAGGAGGTTCCGGCTGACTGGCGGATCCCAATCATCAAGTACATCAGGGATGGTGACGAGCCTGACGATAAAGCAGAAGCCGAGCGACTCGTCCGGCGTGTGGCCAGCTACACATTGATCGGTGATGATCTGTTTAAGCGCGGAGCGGCTGGAGTTCTCTTGAAATGCATTGATGTGTCTCGGGGTAGGAGTCTACTGATGGAAATCCATGCTGGTCAATGCAGTAATCACGCTGCCTCTAGGACGTTGGCCGGGAAGGTTTTTAGGGCCGGATTCTATTGGCCGACTGCCAAGCAAGATGCTGCTAAGTTGGTCAAGCGTTGTGAGGCATGCCAGTTCTTCGCAAATCAACACCACTTGCCGGCTCAACAATTGCAAAACATCCCCATCTCATGGCCCTTTGCATGCTGGGGGCTCGACATGATTGGTCCGCTCAAGAGGGGTCAGGGTGGCTACACTCATGTCTTGGTGGCCATCGATAAGTTTACTAAATGGATAGAGGTCAAACCAATCACATCTCTGACTTTAGCAAAAGCCGTGGATTTCATCCAGGAGATTATATTTCGCTTTGTGATTCCGAACAGCATCATCACAGATCGGGGTTCCAACTTCACGGGCTCAGAATTTTTTGACTTGCAATGAGAAGTCTATACTCATCAAGTACGTCTCGGTAGCACACCCTTGTGCTAATGGCCAAGTCGAGCGCACCAATGGGATGATTCTGGATGCCCTGAAGAAAAGAGTCTTCGACAAGGATGAGAGGTTGGCAAGAAAATGGATCAGGGAACTCCCGTACATAGTCTGGAGTCTCAAAACGCAGCCAAGTAAAGCTGTCAACGGGAACACACCTTTCTTCATGGTGTATGGCTCGGAGGCGGTGTTGCCTGCTGACTTGGCACATGGGGCACCGCGGCTAGCGTTCAAGGATATCATGGAGGCAGAGAACACGCGGCTTGGGGAAGTCAACTTGCTAGAGGAAGAGCAACTCAATTCGGTGATTCAGTCGGCACGCTATCAGCAGACTCTGCGGCGTTGTCATGAGTGTAATATGTGTCCTCGTGCCTTTTTAGTCAGGGAACTGGTCCTCCGTAGGGTTCTCAAGGGGACTGGGCATCATAAGACATCTCCTCCTTAGGAGGGGCCTTACATCGTCATAGAAGTCACTTGGCTAGGGTCCTATCGGTTGTCTAAGATGGATGGTACTCCAGTTGGGAACTCTTGGAACATCGAGCATCTATGCAAGTTTTATTCTTAGGCATCTTGCAACCTGAGAAGACTTGTATTCTAGTCTATACTCTTGATTAGTCATGACCTCAAGTTGACTCCTCCTCACTCATGTTCAGTCGGACGTACTCGGATAATGAATAAATGCATGATTTCTGTGCATCTTCCTCTTTCTGTGGCGTGAGTACTTGCGATCTCTAATGGTAATGTCCTCATCCTCAAATGATCATACAATCAGTCATGGGTCCTGACCCGACTCATGGTTGGTGCTACATGCCTACTCTTACTCAAGATAGGGTGCAGTCCGACCCTAATTATGGGGCAATCAGCCTAGGTCGTATGACCGACAGCTGGTGCTACATGCCTACGCTTACTCAGAACAGGGTGCAATCTAACCCTTCTTATGGGGCAATCAGCCTAGGTCATATGACCAACAGCTGGTGTTACATGCCTTCGCGTCCTCATACAAGGGTGCAATCTGGCCCTTTTTACGGGGCAATCAGCCTAGGTCATAGACCGACAGCTGGTGTTACATGCCTTCGCATTCTCATGAAAAGGTTGCAATCCGACCCTTACTACCGGGCAATTGGCTTGGGTCGTGGACCTACAGCCAGTGCTACATGCCCACGTGTACTCATAACAGAAGGGTGAGATCTGACCCTGCGCATCGCGTATTCGATGAGTTTTCAATGTGAAAGTTTCAGTCCAACACTCGTTTGCGTGTTCTAATCTCGAGATAATGCGCGTCTAAATCCTGTGCTTCATTGAGAGGCCGACTCAAGGGCCTGTTTCTCTCATAACATCATGCACGTGAATAAATAGTTAATCAGATTTCATATCATCTAAGAGTTCTAATCTTGTTTTCTTATAGACTAACATTCATAGCTGGTATCATTCAGTTACAAAGTCACAGCAAACAAGGATTTCAGTTTACAGTTTGAATTCTGCGATAAGATTTTCTGCTATGGAATGAATCTCCGAGGCATAATTGTCAATTGTTGTGTCGCTCGGGTCAACTGCAACCTTGGCTGTTAGCTCAGCCAAGTCTAGCTCTGGTCGGGTTATCTTCATCATCAACAGCACGTGTTGAAGAACTGACTTCAATCGTCCTCGGAGATGATTCTTGGTGTCTTCTACCAAAGTCGACACCCGTTCCGATACTGGGCTTGAAGCTCCAACTTCTGGGGTGCATATATTCAGCATGGTGTTCATCATGGCCGTTGCGGACTTCATCAGTTCTTTGTTCTTTTCATAAGCTGCCTTCAGTTTCTCGCAGTTCTTCTTGGCAACTTCATAGTTCCACACTGCAAGTTCCAAGTCCTGGTGATACTTCTCTGATAGCTGTTGGGATTCTTTGAGAACCTACCTTGTGGACTTCAACACCTTGTCCAAATCTCTGTTCTTGCTCTGAATCTCAACTCAGATCTTGTCGGCTTTAATCAGCTCGGATGTCTCCTGTTCAAGTTTTGCTTGAGTCAGCTTATGGCTTGTTTGAAGCACTGTCAAGGTGCTGGATGTGTTCTGGAAGGATTTCTCAAATCCGTCTCTCGATTCTCGAAGCTCCTAGATTTCTCTTTTCAATCGCAGTGCCTCATCCTGCGGACCGATTCAACTTATAGGCTTCTGTAAGTAAAGAATATGCTAACTGGGTTTTTTGGTGAGTTACCTCATGCTGTTTCCTCTCTAGTTCAAGCTTGCACTGCAAATTCTGGGCATTGTCTCGAACCTCGTCACGCTCAAGGACAACATTACGGTAGGAGACATCGCGCTGAGCTAGTGTGTTTTCTAGATCAGTAATTCTTTTAGCAGCAGCTGCATTCCAAGGCATGAGTATATAAGAGTATGTCGGGAGACAGGCTGCATGGGCATCTAAGAGGGCAGACACTCACCAGCGGTCTTAGCAGTGCGGGTGGCCTCAGACTCGGCCAGCTGTTGAAGTAGCTTGACCACATCACTTCCATGTACTGGAGCAAGTTGCTCACACCATCGTGCAGCCTGATCAAGCCAGTTCTGCAGAAAGAGTTTCAATTCATTAGTAATATTGATGCTGACTCCAAAGATCATTGTGCTCAAAATAGTGATTTACTTCAAAAGCTGCAAACGGTCTCGGTTCAGTTAGGCCAACAGTGCATTGTAAATCTGGGGCCACCAGGTCAAGTGAAGTAGCTCCTTCAGCAATGATGGTGTCACATGTTGGCTTAGCGCCTTCGTCTCGGGGTCTTGTCACTGGCACTGAATGATCTGGTATATCTTCGGCATTGATCGACTCGTTGCCAGCGGCTATCTCATCCTCATGCCTTATGTCATGCCCATCTATGGCATGCTCTTGGCAGCCAAAAATTCTTCTTCCTTCAGGGTTGCTGAGCGCATCTTGACAGTTGACTGGAGGCCTTGTACTGATGTCGTCCCGATGATCACTTGTACTCTTCAGCTCTGTTTTAGTCAGCGGCTTCGGGACTTTATGCTTGGGGGCTTCGGTTGCATCAGTCCCAAGCTTGAGGGTTCTGGTTGCACCAGATCCAGACTCGGAGGCTTCGGTTGCATCGGAGCCTGGCTCGGGGGCTCCGGTCGCACCTGATTTGGGCTCGGGGGCTTCTGTCGGGCCAATATCAGGCCCGGGAGGCACCGTGTCTTGTTCCGAGGAAGGTCTACACAAAATTTGATTTAGTCGGGACATTGGTGATAGATGCAGGAATAAAAGACAATAGTTAAGGAATCAGGCATACCGTGGTGGTGTGGGGCTGGGCCTTCAGTGCCAGTTTTTTCATTCTCGGGGGCTTGTTCTTCCTAAACCATGGCATCTTCTCCACCGTCGGTGTCTTCGACTCGGCGTGGGATGATTATGTATGTGGCGGCTTCATTGTTGCCTTCACCCTATGCTGCTGCAACTACAGCTTCCATTTCTTCAGCAGTCAACTCTGACCCTCGTTTCAGTATCCCGTCTGTGTTGTGCTGAGGAGGGCTGGATAGGAACTTGGCAATATTGCTCTGTGAAGATGGAGTCAGTAAATATGCTCATTGGTGTTTGCATTATCAACATACGTAAGTGAGTCGGTCAGCAAGCTAAAATACTTACAGATGGAGTAGGGTGCCATGCAGAGTAGGGTCGTGGTGATCCTTCGTTTTGGACGTCAGCCTTCAGCATTAGGCCAACTCGAGCTTTGATCTCTTCTGCAGTAATGAGTCGGCTGATCTCTTGAGTACGATCATTGGCTCCAACATACAGGTAGGCTGGATATGCTCGGTCTTTCATCGGTTGAATGCTTCAGAAGACGAAATCTATGACAATGGCGTGAGCAGTCAATCCGTTGTCTTTCAAATCTGAGATATCCTTGAGCAGAATCTCTACTTCAGCAATCTCTTCTGTAGTTGGTGCCTCTTCCCAACTGCGGAGCTTGGAGTTCAGCTGGCGTCCTGATCGCGGTGGCAGCGAATTGGCATGGTTGCTCATGTAGAACCACTCGGAGTGCCATCCTCTGTTGCTGTCCTTGAGAGGGATGTCTAAGTATACTGACCTGCGCCACCTATGTAATTCTAGGTTAGCTCCTCCAACTACTTGCAAAATCTTGTCTTGGGTGCCAGTTTTGCAGTGATACAGATACTTCCAGAGACCAAAATAGGGAGCAATTCTAAGGAATGCTTCGCACAACTGGATAAAGATGGAGATTTGGAGGATGGAATTCGGGTTGAGATGAGATAAATCAATGGAATAGAAGTTGAGCAAGCCTCGTGCAAAAGAATAGAGAGGTAATCCTAGTCCGCACACGAAGAAAGGGGCAAAAACCAAAGACTCGTGGGTATCTTCTGTGGGGACTTTTTCACCCTCACAATCTCTCCACCCACCCAACTCTTTGGAAGGAAGAACTCCTATTTCTACAAGATGATTTAGATGAGATTCAGAAACGGAAGACATACGAAAAGCGAGAAATGGCGACGGAATTGGCCAGTTCTCATCATGTGGAAGCCCTTCGTTGGTGTTTCCTGCATTCGCTGATCGTCTTCTTCTTTGGAGCCATGGAAGCGAAGGATTCTGGTGTAGTCCGGGAAGTTTGTGGATAGGGGTTTCAAAATTCGTTGGTGCTGGCAGCGGAGTAAATGCGGAAGTTGGGGAATGAGGATTCGATTGGAAGGAACCGTTAGGGTATTGGTCCTCTTTAATACCTAACGGAGATAAGTTGGCGAAGTTCTGTTTTTCTTTAAGGAAACTCACGGCGTCGGCGTTTTCTTCGTGATTCTAACGAGTTAGCAGATTTCTTAATGTTTAGTCGGCACGGTTTCAGTCGGCATGACTTTTATTTGGGTTATCCGGACTTCAATCGAACCTTGTTCAGTCGGATAAGTTGCGTCGGATATTTTCATTCGTTTTGAAGGCATCTGATGGCGGTTATTTTTCAAGTGATTCATTTGACTCGAAGGTTCATGAATTTCACTAAGGCTCTGGAAAGCGACGCTCTCATTTGGTGATCTCGTTTTTAGTGGCTAAACTGTGTCCGGGCAATCTGACAGTGATTACTTATAGAAGTAACAGATTTTACTATTGCAAAGATGAACTCATGAACAAGAACAAATATAAGGCATTCATTAAAAAAATATGATTCATTACAAGACTACGCCTACGGATACATGAGACTTTGCTACGGAATACTACCATGCTAGTTAACTACTCCTAATCTAATTGCCGATACGGTGGCGCTTCTTGCGGGGCAGGGTGGCATCCTCATCGCTGCTGCCACCGTCATCGTTGCTGTCGTCGCTACCGCTGTCGTCGTCGTCACTGTCGTCGTCGTCATCCTCCTCCTCCTCCTCATCGCAGTCCTCGTCGTCGGGACTGCCGAGGCCAGGGTGGTTGAGACCCTGGAGCATCGCCTTCTCCTTCCAGTTGTACTGGTCAGAGTCGTCGTCGAAGTCATCGCCCGCCTCTTCTAGCGGCTTCTTCCCCTTGTCGTCATTGCCGCCGTCGTCGCTGTTGCTGTGGGGGTCAGCGATGCTGGGTGGATCCTGTTCACCGGGGCCGCCGGCGAAGGACTCGTCTTCCGAGTCAGAGAACTCGGGGCGGTTCCTGCGGTTGCCGGCCATGGTGTTTGCAAGAATAGAAATGTTTGGCAGTGGATTCTGATGTGTGCACAAGGCAATGAAGGTGTGGTTGATGCACAGGCTCAGGCCTTAGCTATATAGCGGGTGAAGCATCGCTTTGGCTTTTGCAAGTACGCATACAGGGATGGCGTTTCATATTCGGGATGGACACCTGTCACTAATCTACATGTGAGACGGTTCATGAAAGTTGGATCTACGAGTGGTTGGCTTTTTGAGAAAAAGCATATGCGACAAGGAAAGGAATGGCTCTTCATATTCTTGGCAGTTTCCCGGTTTACACCCAATAGGTGGGGAATTTTTTCTTGAAGTTTTTCTGATTGGGACAAAGGGCTGGAAGACTTCAGTCAAGCGATAATGAGTCGGGAGAGCTTTTTGAACCTTCAAGCTGATTGTTACTTAAGTCAACTTGAAGCTCAGGGGCTACAACCAATTGGTGCACCTGAGAAGATGCATTGATTGACTTGGCGGGAAATATATACTTTGAAAATTTCAGATTATTTGGTCCTTGAAGCTGATTGCTACACAAGTCAACTTGAAGCTCGGGGGCTATACCCATTGGGTGCACCTGATCGGTGCAACCAATGATTTGAGAAGACGATTGATTCGGAGGTGGAGTTATCAAAACCTGTTATTCTTTTGGATCTTTAAGCTAATTGTTGCTCAAGTCAGCTTAAAGCTTGGGGGCTACACCCAATGGGTGCACCTAGTCTGTGCAACCATTGGAGGGATATGAAAGTTGACTCGGCAGCATATTTCACTCGGAGCTAAGGCTAGTTTTGGGAGTCTCGAGTCAATTGACCTCTGAATTGACTCGAGCCTCAGGGGCTTATGGGGGATGAATATCCCCTGGCTCCTCATGACGTGGATCCAGGACATGGGCCAACAGTGGGCCTGAGTCAGGTGAGCGGCTGGTTTCATGGGCCAGATGCCTAATTCAGGCCCAAATACGGTCGTGATGGCTTGGAGGTCAAGGCAACAGCGTCGTAATCCAGGGAGCAAAGAAGGAAGCTTAACTCAAATTTAGGTTCTGAGATTTAAGGAGATCGGAGAAGATACGATGGAAACTAAGATTCTGTTTGATCTCATGTAATCTAAACCGACTAGGAGATATAGATGGAACTCAACTTGTAACCCAAGACTCCGTCAGATTATATAAGGCACATGAGGGACCCCTACGTAGAACATCTCAACCCATCGCAATCCACCAAACACGCTCTCGAACAAAGCCCTAGCCCTCATTGTAACATTGAGAACTCGACACAATACATCTTGCCACAAACAGGACGTAGGGTGTTACGCATTTCACAGCCCGAACCTGTATAAACCTTCGTGTCTTTGTCGCTTTTCTGGCGAACCATCAAGCTACGTCGATCTCGCCGACCCGCAAAAGCACCTCGTGACCTATCCCGTGGTGCACTGCCGGTACTAAACCCCGACAGCCAGCTCTCACATGTTCCTAGTAAGACAACATATCAGGTTTATTCTTTTGAAAAATGAAAGTAAAGTTCCCCCTTTGGTTCAAACGCCTACCGGAGCCCAAGGCAATGAAAATATCTGTGGCGCTTATTTAAGCTACTTAGTGTTCTGTTGAGCTTGTCAAATTTTGAATCTCATTGAATGGAATTATCACATTCTTGTGAATCTTTGGAGAAAAATCCACCATCCCACATGCATTTCCCAATCCTGGGTATGCATCCATATATCTCCAAACAATACCTTCAACATTACTCCTTCCAAATAAAAATGACATAGAATACGGAGCCATCAGAAAGAAAATAAAGCATGCTAGTCAAAGCATGGCAAAATTATGAAAATAAAATCTTGCTAGTCAAAGCATGGCAAAAAGATAAAAAATATAAAAAGGCTCCATGTTCATACCTATCAAAAACAAAAGAAGGAGAAGGAAAGGAAACAAGGAGATTCACCCATCCAGCCACCAAATAAGCTCCAATGATGAACAAGACTAGTTGATGTATTATATTTCGTTGGTGCAATCTTTGGCTTTGCAAAATAAACAACCTATGTGAGCTAACTTTTTCCATCACCCTAAGCTCCACAAAAGCTTTAGTGTACGAATTTCTTGGCCGTGCTCTTGGCCTCAATGGTAAGGATACACTATTGAGCCATTGAGACTACCTTTGGGGAAACTAACTTTTGTTTTGAAGATCTTTAGAACACCTGATATAGGAGTCTAAAAAGAAAATGTTTTGAGCTGAAGCCTACAACCAAGTCATTCTTTCTCTCGACCGCCTAAGACATGGTAAGTCAAAAAGATACACCACATGTATGAAAAAAAGGTAAACTTTACATACACTATGGTTCGAGATGAAAGCAAAGGTGTCGGTTATGTATAGCTTCTTTGCTTTGATCATCGATATTGCAACAACTCCTTGATGTGGACATCGCTCCTTCAGTCGTGATGGAAGGTCCTCTCACAAGAGCGCGAGCATGACAAATAAATCAACTAGCGAGCTCGTTCCTAACTTCTAGTTTATATACTTGTGAGGATAGTATACTACATAATGTTTCTATTGATTATATTGTACTTAGGAATTTTGGAGAGGATCATGAAGGCCTTGGGGACCAGCAAGGGTGAGGAGGAAAGCAAGGGGGCGTCCAAGTCAAGTTGGAGGCCCAATTCATCTTGGAGTCGGCCACCTCGACCTCTAGAAACAGCGTTCACCACGCCTAGGCCACAATCGGGCTCCATTTTCGGCGATCCACATATGCCTGAAAGATAAAAACATAAGCTTTCCAATGGCGCTAGTTTCATGTCAATTGAATTTCTAAGTCGATGGGAAATTGTGTCGGAATTGACTGACAAAATCTGTCCAGGGTGCTGCACCATCTATTTGGGCCATCGATCCATGTGTCGTGTGAGAATCCATTAGTTGTGCGTTCAAGGGTCCTTGGTCGACCCTAAACTCTATAAAGTTTTAGCCGTCGCCCCAATTAGGGTTTTGAGATTTTCTTGGAGTATTATGTTTTTAGAACAGTTTTGCCATGAAAAACAATCCGGTTTGTGAGTCCCTAACTATATGAGATTAATCTTTCATCTGCAAGTTTAGTTGCTATCTTTCTTATTCTTGATTGAGTTCTCGATTCACTGGCAGGGATTAGCCATCGTGGTGAGGTCAACCAGACAGCGCACAGTTGATAACTAGAGGATGCATGGTGCTGCGATTGCAGGGGCTTGATCGTGCCAATCGGGAGCCAGATTGTTAGTGTCTCGTGCCGAAAAATCGACTTACCCTCCAAGTGATGGAAGATTGGGAACCCCTGGTCCCCATTAAGTGGTATTCAAAGCAAGGTTTACCGTCAGGTTTGCTTGCCTTCCCCCTTATTAGATTAGGTCTTGTGTTCGTCCAGCAGTCCATGAAAAAGCCAAAAAACCCTAATTCAGGACCCCCTGCAGTAAAACGGCTGTAACTTTTTGCTCAGAACTCAAAATAGGGCAAAAATAGCATAAAAACCATGACCAAAACCATTTCTTGGTTCCACCTACAAAACTAGGGGTAGGTTGCCGGTTTTCCAGAAACTGGAGTTACCCCCGAGGGATGAGCTAGTGGACACGTGGAGGGCATCAAGCGAAGGTGGAGAAACCAAAGACGTTGAGGACTCCATCATGGCCAGTTCATCCGAGTTATTGCGGTCTTTTCCAGCCCCTACGGGCCTTTGTAGTGTCAAGAGTCTGTAATATAGCGGTCAAGTGCAAAACAACGTTAGGTTTTAGTTTGTAGTATAAATAAGGAAGTGGCTGTCATTAGCTACTCCTCTTGGCCGGTTTTGGGTTTGCTGAGACTTAGGTTTAGGCTGTCATTTTTGTTTCCAAGCAAGAGCATCAAGTTTAGAGGGGTTTAGAGTGATCTAGCCCCATTGTAAGAGGGTAGAAAGTGGGAGGCAGCTTGGAGAACAAGTTCCACATCTTGTACTCAGATCTTGAGATCCTATTGGGCTCGTAATAGATAGAATTTTGTGTAGCAACTTGAGAGTGCTCTCCTTCCCCTCTTCCCTTTGTTTTTTGGGTGATCTCTCAAAGGCTTTTGATGCTTTCGTTTCTTTTGTTGTTCTAGACTTGCAAGGATGTGGAGATTATATCTTAGAACATCTCAAACTTACAGGATTGCCATGAGTAAGTTGAATTTTGAGTTTTCCCCTTTCTTGCCCAAGTATTCACCTCTTCACGGGATCTGAAATTCCCGCTAATCTAGTGATCTTTTTCAGTAGATACTTTGGGAATAGTTTTGAAATTGAGCTTGGATAGCTTGTGCTAAGTTTTATGAAGTTTGGAGAAGATTTGGACAAGTTTAGGCTTTGGGAGCTCAAGATTCGCAGAGGCTATCGGACAGTCCAGCGTGCTATCGGATAGTCTGGTGCATGCTGCCAGACAGTCTGATGCATGGCAGCCTAGTCCGCCCTACTGGACAGTTCGGCATGCTACATCAGCTAGTCCGGTGTGCTACCGGACAGTCCAATGTGTGCTATCGGATAGTCCAGTGTTGCCCTGGCTGCAACATTCTTTGTCTCTTTTCGCTTGGGTGCTTTGTTTACAACTCTAGTTTGCGACTCTCTGTTGTATGCCCCTACTCGAACTCATTGGTTCATCCAGTGAGACACTTGACTGTGTAGAGTTGCTAGTGTAGCTTGCTTGCTTAGTTTCAGGTTGTTGTTGCTTTCGTCCATCTCGTGGGTGCTTCAGCATTTTCTTTTGTTGTTTGTCTTCCGCTTTGTGTGCTAGGGTCTGTAGCTTCTCAGTAACTACGTGATCTTGCGCGTTTGAGAAGAGAGGATTTTGGGGTTGCAAGTTTTAGGTGTCGACCTATTCACCCCCACTAGGTCGCTCTTTCAGTCCTCACATGGTCCTCCCTTGTCCACTTTAAAATATAGTTTCTCTTAGCCATCTTTCTATCTCTCCACGTTTGGATAGATGTTGACACTACTAGAGAACAAGCCTTCCATCCAAGGTATTAGTCTCGTCTAGATTTGTAGCAGGTAGTGATGCCTAGGATAAGTACCGGTTGCAACTGCCAAGGGCAGTGGGGCACATTAGTACTAGTTGGTGCTACCAACTAGTGCCAATTCCTCGTGAGGTATTTACCACCTCCCCCCCATTTGAAGCCATGAATAGAAAGCTCTGTTCTTGGTGTCCATATATTTACTTGTTCTAGGGTAGGTACTACCAATTTTTTCCTCAAAATGTTCAAGATTTCACCCATATCCAAAATTGCTAAAAGCTTACCTATTCCATCCTCTCACATTGTATTATTGTTATAGTTGCTTATTTTCTTTATATATTTGGATTTTTTGTTTCTTTGATCAATATATTGGAGAGATTTTTATCAGTTTGAAGAAGATCATGGAGAGATAGAGAAAAATGATAATAATACATTCTCAAATACTTACTATGATAAAAAATCATGAAAATACATGTTGGACATGAGAAGTTCAATTAACATAATCATCCATAACATAAACCTTATATAATCATCCTTTATATGCTACTATGCTACCCTCCCCGTCCATGCCTTGCCCCCACCCTCAGCTACCACGCTATTGTCACCTCCACATCCAAAATGGCACACGACGACGAAGCCTAGCATACCCACTATTTGAGGTGTCATCGGCATCTTGCTGAGGCACATCAAAGGGATGTCGCATGGTAGGCTCCTCCTCCATCGCCAACTGCTATCGTGCCTCCACCAGTCCTGCTCTCCTCCAAGGCACCTATCATCATCCTCGATGATGATGATGCCTCATCATACTCAATGGTTGTTTCATGGTGTAGACCCAACTCAAGCATCGGTGCCACCTTCGCATTCCATACTTTGCTTGCACGAGTGCCGCTGGTGGCCTCCAAACTATGGGCAGGTTTCACCGCATCTATCCTGCTGATATTGCTACTGGCAAGGGATACTTAGTCAACGACATGGATTAGGGTGGCCTCATGGCATCCTCATCCGAGGCATCTGGGGATGAAGAGTAGGGTGGCCGTCTGGCTATGAGAAGGTATTTAATTTGTACTAGGTTTTATTATAAATGTTCTATATATGTGATTATGTATAAAGTGTGACGCATTTGTGTTCTATATGAACTATATGAATCAAAGTTGTTGGTTTTGCATTCTATTATGCGCATTGTTGTGTGATCTTTACTCGAATTCGAAGCTCAAGTTTGAATTGAACTTGGAAGAAGTATATGAAAGTTTCATGGAGCGTGGAAACAACAATTTTTATTTAGTGGGACCAAATCCATTAATTAGTAGCAGTTAGTGCATTCAACCGATACTAAATGGGACTCGAGTGCGCACATGGTGGAGGGCCTTTAGTACCGGGCTTTGCAACCGGTACTACTGTCGCTTGGGCATTAGTCTAGCTTGCATAGTACCAGAAGCGTTTTCGTTGATTAATGGGGGTTACCAACTAGTAGTAATAGGATTTTCTCCAGTAGTGTGACCAATGTAGATATATATACAAAATTGAATAATGAATGAATCCATTCCAATGCTAAAAGGAAGTATATTTTGGGACAGAGATAGTATGTTGGAGGAACTCCTATTACATGAGCTCCCATCACACATCCCCCTGGACACATGCACTTTTGGCCTGGACCTGCTCAGCGATTTACTTTGTGGTGCTAGTTCAGGAATGAGATTGGATCCTTTCACCTCTCTCATTTGCTCCATCTACGTGCCATCATAGATATCCTCCACCGCCTAAACTCTGAAAGGCAGGAGAGTTAGTGGAAGAGGGAATAAGGTAGTGGTGCTTTTGGATGTTGCGGTGGAGCCGGACTCTGCGAGGACGGCATAGACAGCTATGCCAGATGCTGCATTATCACCTTTCCTTTGGGGATGTTATTACCTCTGACGCGTTTGCATGTGGATGGAGGCGGGCTGCAGAGTGCATCTGTCCCATCACAGCAACACATGGGCATGACCACTCCGAGCACTGCGATGCTGTGGGGCTGCAGCTCACGCACACATGTATCTAGAGCTACAGGAGGCCGTCCGGGGGTGGTGGCTGTAGCGGCTCGCCTCTCCTATCACTAAAAGAATTCCTGCAATCTACAATGTTTCATTTATGTCACAAAATTTATTATTTACTCGTCTATTGCCATTTGTTACCTGGCTGACAATTATATGCGATCTATAATACACTTAACTGTATATTATTGTGGTACCTGGCTGACAAATGTTTTTTACAAGATGTTGTTGTATTTTCTTATACCGTTAGGTTTATTATTTTTTTCTCAAATTATTCAAACTTTTATTTTGAAACATTATTTCACAATATTTATCCATTTCAAATTTCAGATGGAATTTAAGCACTAATATTAATTTTAATTATCAAGTAAAACATTACATATCTAGTTGAGCCAAAATCCATGTAACTATGGATAGCAGAAACTAAGTTCGAGGACCCATATTCCTGGTTTCTATGTTTGGAGCAGAGACCAGGATGACATTCCTATCAAGTTTAATATCTTAGATTTATGTATGGTTTTGTGCGTTTTGCATCACAATAACACACTCCAAGAAGCTCGATGACCACTTGTGTATTTTAGTCTTGATTCTTACAATTAATAAACATCTATAATGTCATATTTTTTGGACAGTAAATTAATTGGTTGGTAAACTTATGGTTTTATGTGTTAATCATTGAGACACAAATGTATAATGGTTGAATTGCATTTTGTGTATTCTGAAATTCACTTCGTCATTTGATATGGTAGGAGTAAGAATATTCATTTGGTCGGCCTAAGCTAGCACTCCAAATGAAGGGGAATGGTCATCCATATAACCTAATTGATTGGTTTTTTACGTGTTAACCATTGAGACACAAATTTATAATGGTTGAATTGCATTTTTGTGTATTCTGAAATTCACTTCGTCATTTGATATTGTAGGAGTAAGAATATTCATTTGGTCGGCCGAAGCTAGCACTCCAAATGAAGGGGAATGGTCATCCATATAACCTCCATCAATTAACACCTCTATCAGACACCTCTAAAGCTAGTATGTATCATCCTGCACAGAAGCTCGTGTTTGTGCCCCTGTTGCTGGGACCCGGTGTGTCGACGTCCACTGCTATTTCAGCAACCTCCTCCACGAGCTCGTAGTGCTTTGCTGTTGGATCATACTGTTTCATCACCAACACGGATGCTACTGTCGAAAACTCAGGTAGTGCCAGATAACTACCCACCGGCCCAAGCTCCGGGCAGTCCATGCTCCAGTCAGCCAACGGCACACATGGCGTGCCCTGTCCAACAAGAAATAGGTTGCACCGTCCTGCTTCCTTGATTGCCTTGACGACCTCTACCTTGTCTCCCACTTTCTTCTCCTCGTACCGGACGGACTCGTTTCTGTTAGCCACCTTGGTGCGGAACTCTTCGAGGAACGCGTCATCAGTGGCATGGTCGCTGATGGCGGACTGCATCGGGAAGCGTAGCACGTGGAGGGCGATTCCTGGGTGCTCAACCATGCGCGTGCCGTAGGCCAGGGCCTCACAGTCATCACGACCTCCAAAGAAGATGACGACGATGGTGTATGACACTTCGCTCGCAGCCACCTGAGCAGTGCCACCAAGGCCACGGTCCACCAGGATGCCAACGGAGCACGGTGCATGGTGTAGCACACGCTGGTTGATGTGCTGATACTGGTCTCCTAGTGACTCCATGTGGCCGTCCATCTGGTGGAGCTTGTGGAAGGGGAGAACAATGAGTGCAACTCGCTTCTGGTGCGCGCTAGCTACAATGTCCTCGTGGATTGTGTGCAGATCAGATATGGCCGTCATGGCACGGATAGACACACGGCTCAGCTGTTGGTAGGTTTCGAAAGCGACGACGAGCTGGTCTCCATCACCATCCCCATTGCGTCGCCTATTCCAGAATGGCATGCCGTTGCGCCGTGCTTTGTGGACCATGGATATTGCAGACGACCGCTCGGATAGCTCGATGAGGTGCATGGCGTAGACGGTGATGCCACGCTTCCTTGTGCTGCGTGAAGACTCCATCAGGTTGATGATGGTGGGGATGTTGCGTGTGCTGTGGAAGCAAGCCATCATGCGGAACTCGTCTTCAGGGTTCGTGCGTTGGACAGCGCGGTTCTTGTACGGCGTCCCACGTCGCGCCGGCTTGTAGATGGCCATGACCACCGGTGTTGTGATGAAGGTTGTCATGAGCGCCATGAGCACGAGGATGGCGAAAGCCTCGTCGTTAAGAACATGGCGGTCCTTGCCGATATTGAGAACGATGAGCTCCACGAGCCCCTTGGTATTCATCAGGAACCCGAGCGTGAGCGCCTCACGCAACGGCATGCGCACAATCAGCGATGCAATAACAGTTCCACCGATCTTGCCGATGCATGCAGTGCTGACCACGAGCACGAGGAGCGCCCATGACTCACCACCTCTGATGGTCATTACGTTCGTCTTGAGGCCGCTGGACACAAAGTAAAGCGGCAGGAACAAGCAAGAGATGAGGTCCTCCACCTTCTCTAGCAGAACTCCAGCGAAGGGCCCGTCCTTGGGAATGATGATGCCGACAATAAACGCGCCAAAGAGTGCGTGGATGCCAATTGTGTCTGTGGCAAACCCAGCGGCAAGCACAATTGCCAGAGTCACGCAGATGTAAAGCTCCTTCACTGGCTCACCCTCAGGTGATCTCCGTGCCATCCATGTGAGAACTGGCCGAAGCAAGTAGAATGCCACGAGGATGAAGCCTCCTCCCGTTAGCAGCACCCATACCGAAACAAGCGATGATCCGCTGCCAGACAAGGCGATGGCGAGGGCTAAAAGCACCCACGCAACCACGTCATTGACAGCGGCAGCTGACATAGCCATGCGCCCGAGGTCAGTTGTGAGTAGCTTCAGCTCAGCAAGAATGCGTGCCAGCACAGGGAAAGCCGTGATGGAGAGCGCTACACCCATGAAGACGAGGAATGGCCCCATCATGACGCCAGGGACGATGGTGTGCTGCAGGACAAAAGAGGTGCCGATGCCCATGATAAATGGGAGGGAGATCCCGGCAACTGCGATCACAAGGGCTGTGCCGCCGGTGTGGCGGATGGCGCGGAGGTCAAGCTCGAGGCCAACAAGGAAGAGAAAGTAGAGGAGGCCGATGTTGGCTAGGGTGTCCAGCACCGTCAGGCTTTGCTTTGGGAACACCATGTTCAGGAACAAGGTGTTTCGACCCAGCACGGATGGGCCAAGAAGAATGCCACCCTGAATGTACAAAATTTAACAAAATAAAATCAACCAAGTGAAAGAATAACGAAAGAATATTGCATTGTATACAGCAACAATGACTCACGATGATTTCAGCGATGACGCGCGGCTGCCGCAGCGGGCGGAGGATGAAGGCGAGCATGCGGGTGAGCACGACAACAATGCATATCTGCAGGATGGCGAGAGGCAGAGCTGAGTGCAGGGGGTTCTCACCCTGGAACACGCCATCCGATGTTGCTTTCATCGGGTTCACGTCCTCGGCCGCCGGTTCAGCCATGTCTTCCTACGTGCGTGTCGCCTATGATCCCTCCCTTCCTCTCTTTCACTCTCTCCCACCCCTCTCTAACCACCAAGGGGGAAGAGCCGTGGAGAGGGGGGCAGTGAGAAGGTGGTAGACAGGTGGCGTGTCGCATGCAGGTACCTATTTGTTGAAAGTAGTATTTTTAGCCATGAAGATGAACACCGAATTCTTATGGAATTAACACGCGTGTCCCCAACGCACGCCTCGCGACCTTAGCGCTCTATCTATTATCCGGTTGTTTTAGACCATATCAACAACAGGTCGTTGAAAGCTGTCAAAACACACGGTTTAGGCTCACGTGAAAAATTGGGTGTTTTACCCCGTGCGAAGATATGACTTTCGTAGCTTTCTGATTTCAATTTGACAGCTGCCTTTTTAACTCATCTGACTAAATCAGAATCAATTTTGATGCTGAGCTGTAGTGTCAGGTTCTAACAAAGTGCGATTATACTGTAACCACAGTACAATTACACTGTAATTAAAGTGCAATTACATTGTAATGACACAGTAATCACGCTGTAATTATAGTCTAATACACTTAAAAAATGCCGTAGCAAAAAAACCACGGTAACTTGTACACCATAGCAAAATAATGTTAAAAAATTATAATGCACATAAGACATATGTTAAAACATCTACTTAGGCAAAAATATATAACAAATTCTAATGTTACAGACGTAAAATTTGTACATCACATTAAAAAATTTATTGTAAGTAACACTGTCATTAAAGTATAATTACACTATAATTACAATGATATGCACATTGTATGAAAAAAACAACTAGTTTAGAGCGGTTGATCGGTGCCTTGGTGGAAACCATTGGTAAATTAGCTTGAATCGCCTAGAGTGTCCTCGTCTTCTCAGTTCACACCGTTCAAGGCGCTCACAGACAGTGAAAGCGGACACGAGCATTTCTCTGGAATAAAGAACAGGGTGTAGGGTGCCGTTTGTTCTCTGTGTGGGCCAGATTGTTTGGGTAACGTAATAAAAACAACACCACATCGGCTGCTCAGATGCATCGCACGGCCACCACTGCAGCTTTGACTTAGTCTGATGAACAGAAAATCGGGTGTCGGGAGGGATCAAAACACCCGGTTGGCATTTAGCTTTTCTCTTCGGAAACTGTGTTCCTGCACAGCATTAGCTAGAAGTAGGGATGGATTCGGATCGGATATGCACGGATTCGAATTCGGATGTCATTAATTACCACATTTCTATTCGAATTCGGATATGAATGCGGATGTCATCGGATACGAATACGAAAACGGTTGCTTCGGATACGGATTTAAATTCGGATATCTACTTTGTTTTAACAATAATGATTATCAACGTGCTTTACGGTGGTTTTAGTAGAAAAAAATTATTAGACAAGTAAAGATTAAAGCACAAGCATAAAATACAAATTGATAAGTAAAGATTCAAATAAATATCTAAAGTTTTAATGCATAAAAATAATTAATATTAAATAAATATATCCATATAAATATTTTTTTGAATAATTTAAATGATACACAACAACATATATTAAATTAAAATCATTTTATAATAATTACCAGTCATATAAATAACATTTAGATGGCTTATAATATAATGTATGTTTTACGGATACGGATAGTACCGAATGTTTCGGATATGGATCTGGATTGGATAGAGAAAAACAATGAAAAACGGATTCGGATACATCCATCTAGTATCCGTATTAAAATCGGATACGAATACGGATATCTATATTGACATTTTTACCAGATATGGATACGGATAATTTAGATATTTTGACATCCATATCCATCCCAGCTAGAAGAACCAGCTCGCTACGCCTACTGTACGACAACACAGAATTAGCATCATAAGTTGGTTATCAACGTTCAACGAAATGTTAGACAGTATATCCGCATAACGAACCATGGGTCATAATTATTTGTGTTGTATTAGTCTGTACTATCTTCTCATAGCATCGAATCATCAGCCGACCTTGCATATTAACTGTTCGATCCATGGTTCACAGTGAAGAATCTGGAACAAAATCCCCACCGGGGTCAAACTTACAGAATATAATATCCGAGCCCTTCATATAATGTATGTACAATATAGTAGTGGAAGTACTAATAATGATCACATATTGGTAAAATTCAACACGAATAACACTAGTACACAAAGGCAAACAAAGGGGGGTGGAAAAGGTGCCTTCAGAGGTGGTTAAAAGGAAGTGTCTACATAATGGCTTGTGCTATCTCGCTTGAGTAGGAGCTGTTGGGAGAGTCGCTATTGGTAATTGTTGGCGCCAAATTCAGACCGGGCCCTCAAAGTGGGGCCACTACGTAAGTTCAGCACATCAAGGTGGCGTTTCGTTGGGGGGGGGGGGGGGAGACAGGACGAGATGGAGTGGGATGATCCCACTTTTTGGGTTGCTATGCTTAGTTGTGACAAGATCATCTCAACAGGGAATATTCATTCTAGATGTTGTCCCCCCTTGATCCTTTTCAAAACCAAGACCATGCCGTCCCTGGGCGACGGTGTTGGCTCTCCATTGTCTTCTTCACCCTTGCACGTGCCCAGTCCACCATCGCCCAGCCCGGAGCGCCCTCGGCAAGCCAACATCCTCCTCGCTTGGCTGCCCCAGCAATCCCACCACTCCGCCACCCCTGGCTGCAGCGGCACTGGCATCGGCACGGTGCAAGGCGAAGCGATGCCGCAGCACAGAGGCCTCTTCCTAGTTCACCTCCCGTAGCTAACAAGCCCGCTGCGAGGCCACGGGGCAGATATGAAGTGGTGCGGCGGCCCGACAGCGGAGCATGCAAGGGTGCGAGGAGCGGGGACGGTGCATGGGAGCAGCGACGGCAGCGCACAAGAGGAGTTGTGGCAGCGTGCGGACGGGTCAGGCTGTGGAGGGCGGTGGCCATGGCTGGCAGGCTGGAGGAAGACCCAATAACAAGGGGCCCCACTAACGGGGTGGTTAATACTATGAAAATGGAGTCCATCTCGTCCCTTCGAAATCCCTCAAACCAAACAAGAAACATAGACGACTCTATCCCTCAAACCAAATGTGTAGATGGGACTGTTTCATCTTAAAAACAAGGGATAGGCCCATCCCACCTATTTTGCCCATGAACCAAACGCTACCTCAAAGTTTGGCTATCGAAAGGGTGTGGATCTTCAAGGTCTGGGCCGCTGGAAAGACTCAGTATGCATCGTAGTCTTGTCCTAGTTGGTTTATGATGGTTAGTTTCCTATAACAACGAGCCCCAGGGATATTAATATGTACATGGGTGTAATGCAAAGAGGATCTACAATCAAACAGCAACTTTGGAGCATCGCCAACCCTAGTCTAGGGCTTTTCTCTAGGTAAGCGCCATGCCGCTGTGGCGGAACCTGCCGATTTAATACGAGCTAAGTACGCCTGCCACCACATGGCTCTTAGTGCACTTGGACCGAATCAAACCCGATCGTCCGTCGAGCTACCCTAGGGGGCACTCGATGTAACCATCGCCCAAGTATACGGACACCACACACATACATCCCTAGATGGAGCCACAATAGTTACATCATGACAGGTAGTTGGTAGTAAAATAAGATAATGTTCTTAGAAACCAAGTAGATTTCAAATACATGTTCAAGTCAAATAGCGAAAGCATTGTTCACAAGAAATCTCAGAGCGGAAACTTATAATTATACAAGTGTAATGAAGTGGAAGTAACATACTGAGACATGAAATCGAGCCCACCGTTGTCATTCTCGATCACACAGTACTTGAAAGGAAAAAAAATATCAACAACAAAGGATGAGTACGTGGTGTACTCGTAGGACATACTCATGGGCGGTATAAACCTGACACATTTGGATTATGCAAAGCTTTTGGTGGACTGGCTTCTAAGATGCATATGCTTGCTAAGAGCGAGTCCTTATTTTCAAATTTTATTTTTCAGAAGGATAAGCTCAATTGATTTAGCATGATTATCATTATAAATTTAATTTGCAAGTATCATCTTGCACATATGGTAAGTATCATCATAAAATAACTTGTAAAAAGGTAAACATACAAGTACAAGAATGTAATATTGAATAACATTGATTAAAAGTAGCGTAATTAAATTGTTACTACATTTGAATGTCAGTGGCATTGCCATTCTTACACCTGGTGAGCATCAGCGATTTGTATCGATTTTAATTCTCAGGAATATCCTATTATGCTAGGGGTATATACTTACTAGACATCGTGTTTCCACGTATATTCCTATCTCCATTTGTTCCATCTCAAGTTAGATTTCAATTCGCCATGTCCTAGGTTTGGTGCCCCAGGAGCGATACCACGGCATACCGGGTCAGGCTTCCCTTAAGTACAAGCTCGCTTAGGCCTAACTCCCTCCGACAATATGGTAGGACCAAGTCTCTGTTCTTCAGATGGAGCTGATATCGCGGCGTACTGGCGTGCTCGATGTAGCTCTTTGCGGCAACTTCTCTATCACATTTCTACAATAAGCGTCACAATATGAATGATCAAATGCGAAAATGAGTGCAGAAATGTGTGTCATGCCTATGCTGAATGAAAGTGTCATGCTTATGCCAAAGTATGGTGTTAAGTACAGCAACATGCATGATATGTAAAGGACATACAAAGATTTTGCAACAAAAGAAAACAATATTTATCATTTATTTCGAATTAGTGGTTTAATATTTAAAATGGTCACTTCATTTCTAGTAGATACACAGACCCAAATGACCTCAAACATTTAGGATAGGAAGTTCCATAGCACATTAGACTAAGCTACACATTAATTATTAGAATTCCAACAAGTTATTTCACGTTTAAATTCTCGGATTCATCATAAATCACAAAAGGGTTTGTTGATATGGTATTTTCACAGAAGCAATATCATGACAAAATCATCATGTACACAAATCAATAAGGCAATTAAGCTTAGTTTGATAGCACTTCTATTTTCCATTATGTATTTCACCTTATTTTAGATGCAACTTACAATAGCAACAATAAAAACCCAAAAAATACCTTTTGGACTCTATACTTAACCAACATGCTCGCAGATTTTTCATAGAATTTATTTTGCACAATAAAGTCACCTTTTCCTATTATTTATTTTAACATGAAATAAATTGTCTTTTTCAAATCACCTAACAAACAGTAAGCAAAGTGCATGATATGTTTACAAAACGCTACACTAAGCTAAAAGTATAGCATACAATTCTTGTGGATTTTTCTAGACAAGTTCTATGTAGCAAACATTTCTATACTCATAAAATGAACTAAATACATGCATATGGGATAGCAGTAAATAAACAATATATGATAGGATTACAAAAATAAGCACAAAGCCTAAATGTCATGTACATGCTACTATACAAGTTTCATAATTTTTGGTGTCCATTTAACCTACATTTGGCATTTCTTTTGTTCTAGATTGCATGCAACAAACCAAGGACAAAATGGTCATTTCATGGACCCCCTTCTTTCCCATTCTATAGATACACCAAAGGAGCAGAAAGAAACTGAGGCTTTATTTTTAGCATATTTATTCGATTTCATATGGATTCTCAAAGTTCATAGATCTTGAAAATGCATTTAATTTAAAATCACAAAAATCTGGGACCTAAACTTACTTATTCGTATCATTCAGGGGCTATCCTGCAAGTATGTGTAGACTCAGTGAATAGCACATGAGTTGGATGAGTAAAAACACAAAACGCCGAGGGTAAATCGCAAAGTCTGCATCTCCCTTCCTCTACCTCGAGACAGGCGAGAGCTGCCCAGTGGCCGGCAGCTTCGTCAGTGTGGATCCGTGCGTAGGGGGTACGTCATGGGCTCAAAGTGGCCGGGAAGATGTTCCTGATAATGAGGAAGCTTTCTCCCTTGGTCTCTTTGTGAGGGGCAGAGCGTGTGAGAGGGGAACATAGTGGGAACTCAGCGGTGAGGTGGCGCATGGCGTGGCGATGGCGCGCATTGATCCAGCGAGACTGCGAGGATGAGGGGAACCTAGCGGAGGCGGAGTGGAGGCGTGAGGAGGCTCCAGTGGTGGCCCTCTGTGTTGAGGCCGATGGCGCAGTGGCGCGTCCCGGTGACCGTGTGTGGGACGGCGGACGGAGGAGCCACGGAGGTGGACCGTGGGCGTATTGGCAGCGGCCACTAGGTATAGGGCGATCGGGCGGAGGGCAGCTGGGAAAGGGAGTAGGGCTGGGCGCCTGACAATGGATGGATGCTATTACAACAATTTATACTAGGGTTTTTCTTGGGCTTGTAATGGGCCGAATTGTAGCTACATACAACTACTACCTGGTGGGACGGGTTTATGGGGACAGGGATAGCAGGTTCAGACCCACCCCCGCTAGACCCGATGGAGGAGGTTTTTCCCTATTTCATTCCCCATGGGGGAAGAATCGGCACATACCTGCCCCCAATAGGGGAACTCCCCTTGGAGAATCGGGGATTGGGTCCCCATTGACATCTCTAGTGTTGTGTTTCATCGCGTTGTGCACTGGCACACATCTTGGTTTGGCCTTAGGATCAGATCGGGGAAGTTTCTATCGGCTAGCTGTATTTTGCGCTTCTCAGGATGTTCTGGTTGGGTAGTTGGGTTTGCCATCTGTCCTAGATCTTAGGATGTTCCGGTCGGTATGCATAGCTTTGAATGCTGTGCATGTATTGCTCCATTGTGTTACCATGTGGCTATTTATGGATGTGGCAGAATCTCCAATTTAACCTGAGCTAAGCACACCTGCACCACAAGGCTCGCAGTGCACTTAGAGCGAATCAAACCCAGTCGTCCGTCAAGCTACCCCAGAGGGCACTCGATGTAACGCCATCTCCCAAGTTTACCAACATCACACACATCAAGCCCTTGATAGAGCCACAACAGTTACATCATATAAAGTAGTTAATAGTGAAAATAAGATAAAATGCTTATAAACTAGGTTGAATTCGAATACATGTTCAAATCAAATAATGGAAGCATTGTTCAAAAGTCATCTCGTAGCGGAATACATATTATCATACAAGTGCAATGCAGCAGAAGTAAGAAATCGAGACATGACATCGAGCCAACCGTTCTCATTCTCGAGCACACATAACCTGTCAGCAACAACGGTTGAGTACGTGGGATACTCGATAGGACTTAACCATGGTTGGTATAAACCTGACACATTTGAAAGATGCAAGGCATTTGTGGACTGACTTCTAAACCGCATAAGCTTACTAAGAGTGAGTCCTTACTTTCAAGTTTCATTTCAAAAGTGTAAGCCCAAATAAAGCGGCATAATTATCAATATACATTCAGTTTGTGAATACATCTAATACATGTGTTAAGTACCAGCATAAAGTAACTTGCAAAAAAGTAAACATACAAGTAAAAGGATGTAATATTGAAAAACATGATTAAATAAGTAGCATATTTAAAATTATACTATGTTGAAGGTCGCAATTGAGCAAGTTCAATATCTGGTGAACTATAGTGATTCGAATCAATGTTTAGTTCCCAAAAATATTCCAAATCGCATGGTATATGCTTACTTGCCTTAACTTTCCCAGATATACCTACCCTTGCTAACAGAACTCCCAAGTATGTTCCAGGCTTGCCATACGTGATGGCCTTGCACATGAGCACCCAAGCCAATCTCCCTCCTTCCAGTCGGCACAGCACCAGCTCAACCTTGGGTTTATCAAGGTTGAGTTTCATCGGGCCCCATGTTCCCGGCTATGCATTTTGGTAAGAGTAAATGCTGAAAGCATGGCTGTTGGCATCTCTTAGCCATAACGGGTTTTACTCCGCAAGCGCATGAAGACCACTGTAGCCTTTCACTCAGAGTATTCCGAGTATCGTAAATTTCCACAGGGAAGCGGCAGGCGAGCGAGTGTAATTGAATATACTCAAGTCAAAATAACTGTAAACTTGGATAAATTATACAAACTAGTAGTAACAGGGATAAACATGACAAAGATAGGTGTATGGTGGCATGATAAGCCAATCAAAGATATCCGTAGAAAGGTATAGTTGCCTGGGAGGACAACGAGTGAGATAAAGTCACCAAACTCTATTTCTAATTGGCTTCAAAGGTTATCCGTGACTAAATAAGAAACTCAATTAACAAGTCAGGGTCTTGCGTCAAGCGAAATTCTAGAGTCTCGAGGGTACCAGGGGTAGATAGTTGGTCCCGAAGGAGAGTCTAACTAACAGCTATGGGCCTCCCGAACGACAGGCTTGGACTTCACAGGCACACCACACGCTGTCACCGAGTGGGGCTACCAAGCAAAGCTGCGTGGGCCATGGGATTTTCCCCATTTGAGCCCATATTCACTTCTTAGCCTTGTTTCATCCATTTTTACATGTAATTTTGTACCTGCACCTAAATATTCTTGTACATCTTGTGGAACTCATTAGTAGTAAGGGTTTGTCCAAATATTTCACATGTTTTGCTTCATTTGGTGGATAATTGACGGTTGATATCGTGAGATTATGACCATCAACACCCCCAAGCTTAAACTTTTGTTCGTCCTTGAGCAAAGCTAAGACTGAAAGTAGATCAGGAGTTGCTGCAATATCGAAGTTGAAGGTGAATTCTTACAAGCAACTCACACTCAAACTTTCGCCCCAAGCAGTGAAATAATCAAATCTTACCTTAGATAATACCTGTGGTGCATCTTTTTGCTTACCTTGCCTTGGGTGGTTAGGAGACAGATCAACTTTATTGCAGGAGTGATTCTAGCTTATTCTTTTTGGATGTTCTTCTCAGGTGTTTTCAGATTTTTCAAAACAAAAGAAGCTTCCCCTAGGTACTCTAGATCGCTCATGAGTGTTTCCTCACCAAGGGCCATGATCTCAATCATTTTCCTACACTAAGGCCTTTGTGGAGCTTTAGGTGGGTGAGAATGTGGCACACTTAGAATGTTTATTTTACTAAGCCAAAGATTGGACCAAAGAGTGTACTCTATCACTTCTTCTATTTGATCAATGGAGTATGAGTGGTGGAACAAAGTGTCTCCTTCTTTGAATTTTTATCCCTTGTAGCCTTTTACATATTTGGAGGGGATATGGATCTTTTATTTATTTTTACCATGCTTAAACTTTCATGCTTTTCATTTTGCCGTGCATTTGCACGCATTTTTCTTTTCATTTGGCCATGCTTTTGCACGCATTTTTTTCTTTTTGCTCCATACCCTTCCTCCTTGAATTTTTAAGGCTTAGGGAAAATGAGAAGTATTTAGAGACTTTCTGGTGGATGCAAAGTCCGAAATGGATCACTTGCATTATGTTTGTACTCCATCTATTAATAGAAGGTGATATTTCTACTCAATGAGACTCAAAATTTGGCAAAGCTCAAAACATTTCCTAGCGGCTCTTTGTAGCGATTGGAACATATGCAGCATTTTTGGCTCTGGTAGGAATTTTTACCATAGTGGAGCTGAATTTTGATATTTTCAAAAATAAAAACCTGAGATATTCATCTTACTAGGAACGTGAAAGAATCATCCCACATTTAAGTCATATCATGTCTCTTAACAACTTAGGCTTGTTATCACAAATGTCATCCATAAGGTAAAACTTTAGGTTCACTTCTTTTTATTCACCATCATGGGACTAAGCTAAGCATAAGTTGGCATGCAAGAATTGAACCATTCACTTGATAGAGCAACTATTCATCATTTCCAAAATGAAGCTAGCATGTGAATTTATCATTTAAGCATGGGAGTTATGATACACACATTTTTTTTTGATATATATAAATTTTTTTTATATATAATTTTTTATGCAAACTAAACAAACTAAAATTAAACATGCTAAAATTAAAGATACATTACTACTCTCATAATGGGGCAGAACGATTGTTTGGAGGAACAAGGCAGGCTTTCACAGAAGAACACAGGGATGCACAAAGAAGTGGTGTGACACACGTACCTTCCACTTGTTGGGTTTCTCCCCCCCAAGCTTCAACGAAGCTCAGTCGGGATAGAACCCTTTCCGGTTGTAGTACATGAGGTTCTGCTCTTGCATGCGGTCCACAATCGCTCTTGTTTCCATGATCATGTTGTGGTTGACTGCTTGTGTCTCCTGTATCTGGTTGAGGCTGTCCATTATCCCCAGTGTGCGGTGCTCTTGGAGGTTCAGAGCTCTGAAGAGGGCGTTGAAGTTTTCTCCATAGCCTTCGTCGGTGTACCGTGCCGAGCTGGATGGGCCTACACCATGACCATAAGACTGCTCACCTCCGCCGTAGTGGGTTGATGGCGTCGAATGTACTGAGGGTACGACAGAGTTCCAAGAGCTGTGCCATGACTCTCCCTGGTTCTCCCAGGCAGAGGGTCCTATGCCTGGGTGAGCCCATGCAGGCTCGGCGCCTGGTTCCTGTGCATCTTCGTAAGTCTTGCAGATTCTTTCTTCAGCTCGGCGTCGCTGGGCTCGAGTCCTGACTCCAGAGATACTATTTCTTGCTGGCTCAGGTTCTTGCTGCATGGCTAGTGATCTCACAAAATACAATTTGAGCTGCGGAGCCGGAAGCAACAGCTCAAACTCATAGCCTTTAAACGTCAGAATATAGTTTCCCTGTGCATCCTTTTTCAGAAAGTGTGCGTGAATGATGTGCGACTCCTTAACTATGCGTGACGGGTCATTGGGCATAAATGACATAGTGGCATTTGCTAATGTTCCTAAACCATTAGCAATCCTCGTCACAAATGACGTGATCAAAATGATGTTGCCATCATGGACTAACCCTATCCAGTGAGAAAGCATGCTAAGAACGGGGGCAAATTTCTGCCTTTTCTAAAAGGCATAGAGGCACTTCATATCTTCTACTGTGACGCAGCAGGTGTCATCCCGCGGGAAAACAACCAGGTAATCCAACGAGCTAGAAACCGCATGGTGGGATGCTTGATGTTTGTGATGCTCTTTTTCTTTGAAGAGTCAGCCCTAGCTAACTCTTTCCAAAGCTCTACTGAATTAAAGCCTATTGGGTCTTCGGCCACAGAGCATTGTGGCGAGAAGTCTAGCAAATTGCTAAATTGTCGTAATGTAAGCTCATAATCAGGATTGAAGAGTCAGAACCAGATAACCGTACCTTCCTGTTGGGTCTTGGTGTGTAGTGTCATGAGGAATTCTTTCGTGAGGAGCACAATTCCTCCTTCCGGGATTTTGGCAAAGTTTTCCCAGCCCATGGCTCGGAACACCTCGTCGAATTCACCCCGCATGCCGGTGTTGATCAGGAGGTCCTCGTCGAAGCACTTGGTTAAGGTGTAAGACTTCTGGTGAAGAAGCCTTAATGCCTTTCCCTTGTCATTGTTGTGAGGTACAACCTGCGAGTCAAGGAGCAGCACCAGTCGGTGTGTGGATGACGTCGGAAATTCCTCGAGCTCCTCCGTGCTCATGGACATCCTCTTAGAAGTAGCTTGCCTGTTCACTGCAGTGGGCCTTGCCAACGGCCTTCTTCGCCTTCTTGAGCATTCGTTTCATCCTGCAAGACGATGACAAAACACACTATATCCGAAGGAGAGATGACAAAATAATATTAGTGCTAGCGGGTTAGTCGTCTGAAATCAGCTTCCTTGTGGGGCGGAGCCTCCACAAAATGTTCTCATTTCTGCGGCAATTTGAGAGAGTGTAGCCGGAATTTTATTTGGCGAGCATGAATTTTATTTGAGCACAAGATTTAACTAAGCAAAAGAGCTTAATTAAACACTAAGTGAGAGATTAAGAGAGGGAGAGAGAGAGTGCAGTGCGTTGCTGCTTGGTGCATTGAGCAAGGAGGGCAAGGGGGCTATTTATAGGTGAAATGGAGTAGGCAAGGGGCCGGGCAGCTAGCTTAGGTGGTCGGACGGCCATGATTCTGCGCTTGGGAGTGACTAAGAGTGAGAGGGAGAGTGCTGAATCTTGCATGCGCCGAAAGCGAGAAAAGGAGTGGCTGGGTGACCACATGAAGAGGTCAGGCAGCCATCATTTTGCGGCTCCCCCTTTTGCTTTGTCCCGGGAGAAGGTAAAAGAAAAGAAAAAGAAAGGAGAAAGGAGAAAGGAAAAGGAAAAGGAAAAGGGAAAGGAAAAGAGAAAGAGAAAGAGAAAGGAAAAGAAAAGAAAGCAAGGAGAAAGAGGAGAGGGAGAGGAAGGAGAGGGGCCAGGCGGCCACTGGGGTGGTCGGTCGACCAGGTACTGCGGCAGGCTACTGATGCCCCCCTTTTTTTTTGAAATTGTAAAGAAGGAAAAGAGAAATGCATGAAAATAAAATTTATGCAAGACAAAAATTAAACATGCAGTGGGGTTGTGACGAATTCAAAATTGACGGAAAATAAATATGCCGCCGGAAGATAATGCCAAATTTACCTTTTGGTGAGGGTGAACCATCTTCCACCTTCTAGAATGTCGTAAGCGCGTACGCACGAGGTGGCGAGTGGTATTTTCGCACGCCATCTTGGAGTTGTCATAGGTGGCTCATTGGCGCGCTTGCTCATGACACGACCTTGATTGGTTGTCGTAGGTGGGTTCATTAGCATGTCCACTCTTGTTACGCCCCTGATTTGTTGTCATAGGTGGGTCGGGGGCGCCGACCTTGTTCTCGAGAGATTTGCCTCCTGTTGCGGGACCGGGCTTGCCGTGCCTCTTCTCTTGTCGTCTCACATGTCTGCTTTTCATGGAAGCTTCATACTCTCTTTGTTGGATGTTAGCCTCGCTTTTCAATTTGTTTAGCATAGATGTAATGAGGTTGTCAACCTTTGAGTTTGGCTTCTTGGTCCCAGTCTTGAACTTGGGTGCATTGTTTTGTGCCTGGACTTGAAAGTGTGCACCTTATTGCAATCCTCAACTTTTGGTTTGAAGGCGAATGTCTCCTTCTTGCCATTTATGTTGAGGCGGACCTTTCCTTCCCCGACGTCCATGGTTGCTTCAGCGGTGCTCAGAAACGGTCGCCCAAGAATGAGTGGTGTTTTTGAGTCTATCTCCACATCCAGTACCACGAAGTCCACCAGGATGAGGAAATTCCGGATTTTCACCGAAACATTCTCCGCGATTCCTTCGGGGTAGCGAACGGATTGATCCACGAGCTACAGACACATAGCCGTTGGGGCAAGTGTGGTGTGATTCAGTTTATCGAAGATAACCTTGGGCATCACACTGACACTGGCTCCAAGTAGCGCAATGCTTGGTCAAAATGCTGGGTTCCAATTGAGCATGAGATGGTCGGGGCTTCCAAGGTCCTTTTTCTTGAGTATAGCTGCGCTACACTCTTCTGTCAGATGCACTATTTTTGTTGATGGTAGGGGTTTCTTGTTGTTGAGGATGTCCTTTAAGTAATTAGCACATGTCGGTACCTGCATAGCATCTAACAGGGGTATATTGACATAAAGCTTCTTAATGACCTCAACGAACTTACTGTATTGTTCATCAATGGCAGCCTTCTTGTTTCATGGAGGGAATGGCAGCACCGTAGTATCATAGAACTCATGGCGTAGATGCCTAGATGCTGGTTCCTCCTCCTTCCCAGGTGTATCATCCTCTGCGACCTTGTCTTCGGAGTCGGTTGTCTTCTTCTACTCTTTACCTGCACGACTAGGAGACGGGGGGGGGGAGGGGATCCTGTGTGGACTTTCCACCCCTAGTGGTTACTGCATTTATGTGCTCCTTAGGAGGAGCTTCAGATTGCCCAGGTAGCTTACCCGCATTTGGGTTAGGTAAGGCAGCAGCCAACTGAGCTATTTGGGTTTCCAACATTTTATTGAAGCTAAGTTGGTTTTTCATAGCACTGTTCAAAGTTTCCATTTGGAGAGAAATAGATTCAAACATTCTATCATTAGCATGGAACTTTTTACTAATGCTATCATTCACAGCTTTTTTATCAAAGTTATTTTTAGGAAACTGCTGTGACTTACCTGAAGAGTTACCTTGTCCGGAGGAAGGGAGATATGGTCGTGTACTCCATCCTGGCTGAGGACAATTCCCGTTGTTGAAGTTGTTGCTCCCTATGAAGTTTGCATCTTCGGGTCGTGTCTCGAGGCTGCTGTTCCCTGAGTGCCCTGTGTACCCACAGGCTTCGCAAGTCATATGGGTATCAAGGGCCTAGACTGGAGTGGCTTCTGGAGTATCATTTAGCTTTTTCAACAATAGGTCCATCTTGGCGGTGAGCATGTCAGTGCTCTCGATCTGATGGACGGCACGGGATCGGGTGCTAGACCTCCCTTCTCTCCATTCTTGATTGGTGGCCATTTTTTTCAATTAGCCCTTTGGCTGCAGTGATGCTCAAGGACATGAAGGATCCTCCATTAGCTGCATCTAGATGTTCTTGTGCTAAGCGGTGAAGCCCATGGAAGAAGCTCTGAATAATCAGCCACTCTTGCATGCTATGGTGGGGGCAGGCTACGATGTACTCCTAGAGTCTTTCCCAAGCCTCCTCCATGGTTTCATCAGTGAGCTCTTGGAAGCTTGACATTTTGTTCCTCAATGCGTTAGTTTTCCCAAGCGGGAAATACTTCACAAGAAATGCATCGGAACATGCGTTCCAAGTTGTCAGTCGGCTATGGGAGTTCGGTACATGGAGGAGCGGCACGACGATGGTAGGAGTAAGACCTCCGAAGGACTGCGAGGCGACCCCGATGGATAGGGGAGGCCGGGTGCCACCGCAGTGCTCCAGCCCGAGTACATGGCGCGAAGACGTGCGAGGGCGTTGGCGGATTTGCCACCCTACCACCAAGTTACCAGACTTGGCGAATGGGCTCATTCTCGCCGAGATAGAGTGGAGTGGGCCATTCTAGGCCTAGGAAGCAAACCCTAAAGTTTCCCGATTTCTAACTTCAAAACCGAGGGTCGATCGACGGATTTGGACCACTGGCCACGTGGACGTCACCCGGGAGTTAGCTTGCAGGCGAAGAAGATCAAGACTCCATCGCGGTCGTCCGTCCCCGAGAAAGTCGAGTCTTTTCCATTTTGGCCCCTACGGGCGTTTCTGTAATATAGGGGTCTTAGTGTAAAATGTGTCAATTAGGCCAGGGCTATAAATACCTAAGTGGCTGGTCATTTAGATGTCTCTTCCACCTCAAGAAACCCTAGGCTTAGTTTCCAACCATCCAAGAGCTTAGAGATCAAATCAGGTGCTTGGCTTAGGATATGAGAGTCCCCTAGGCTAGTACTTTGGATTAGTGGGAGGATGAAGGGTGGTAGACTGAGTTGAACCTTGTAAGCACTGATTTCCACTTCTAATTAAGGCAAGATTCGCTCCCAATTCATGCTCATGTGTGCAGCCATGTCCCTCCCCCCTTTCTAGTTAGTTTTTGCATGGAACTCAAGGGCTTTTGGTGATTTGCTTTGCCCACAAGTTAATCCTATTCTATTGGCTCTTTTGGACATGTTAGGACGTGGAGATTATGGCTTAGTTCATCTCAATCCTACTGGATTTCCACGAGCAAGCTCATCTTGAGTTTTCCCCCCTCTTGCCCAAAGATTGCCATCTCACGAGATCTGAAATTCCGGCTGATCCCTTAGTCATTTTGCGTTGATCTTTTGGGAAAAGCTTTGGAATAGGGTCCAGATAGCCTGTGCAAAATCTTGTGAAGATTGGACAAGATTTGGTCAGTTTTGGGTGTGAAAACCCCTTGTCTGCGACTCTACCAGACAGTCCTGACAGAGGCCACCGGACAATCCGGTTCCACCGGACAGTCTGGCAGAGCCCACCAGATAGTCCGGTGTTGGGGTCAGTCTGGGACATCCCACCGGACAGTCTGGTAGAGGTGAACGGACTATCTGGTGCCACCGGACAGTCCGACCCCTGCTACCGGACAGTCCGGCTCAGGCAGGGTTACAATTGTGTTTGGCTATTTGCTTCTTCTGCTGTATTTTTGCTTCGGATTTTTGCATTCCCCACTTCCAAACTATTCTCTTTGCTTGCTGTGAGTCAGTGAGATGCACTTTGGTGCGGTGAGTGTCGTGTGGTGGTTTTTGCAAAGTCCATTGCCTCGGTGCCCTTGTTGAGTTGGATCTCGGTTTTTCTCGCTTGGTGCGTATCCTCTAAGTGGACGGCACCCTTGTGCTGCTAGACATGTATCTGTTCAGTGGACGGTGTCTAATTCTTCCCTTAAGCACCAGTTTCGGGGAGTTGTGAATTTGAGTTTTAAAGTGCTCCTATTCAAACCCCACTAGTCGCATGTCTCGGTCCTACAATTAGTATCAGAGCCGGTTAGGTTTCTTCATACCTTTATCGGTGAGAAACCAGTAGCAACTATGGCGCACTTTGGGAAGGTTCCAGTTCTCGCCTCGGATGGCTATCCCTACTGGAAGGGTAGGATTGCTACACAGAGTACGACTTTCACGGTGCTCCCTATTGCTGAGCGTACTACATCGGCGCTCATTGCTCAGCACGAGGCGAAGTACAAGGCAGTGAACTTTCTCTTCTCCGGACTTGGTTCGGCGGACTATGAGAGGGTGAGCCACCTTGATACCGCCCGTGAGATTTGATCCCTACTCAGTGCACACCATGAGGGGACGGTGACAATTAAGGGTCGGCTTGTTGAGACTTACCAGCGCGAGTATGAGAACTTTGTTCAGAAGCCGGGAGAGTCTATGGATGCCTTATTTGGTCATTTTTAGTTGATCATCAACAAGCTCCGTGTCAACTCTACCCCCACTGCTCTCCCATACACTGACCATCAGCAGGCTATCAAGCTGCTGTATTCCTTGGACAGGAATGTGTGGGAGATCAAGAAGAACTCCATTCTTGAGTTGGCAGGGTACGATACCTTAGGAGTTGAGGAGCTTTATAGCAAGCTCAAGGCCATAGAGGTTGATTACCAGATGACAGATATGCTCACTGGTACCGGCTCCAAGAGCTTGTCCTTGGCTTCCAGCTCAAAGGAAGCTGCTACAAACCCCCCACTTCACGGTTTTTTGTTCTCTTCTTTGATGTCTATGATAGAGGAGCAGTTGGCTTCACTTGGGGATGATGAGCTTTGTCTAGTGTCTAGTCGCTTCCAGTGCGCCTATGACAACCGGATGAGCAAGAAGAGGGATGAGAAGCCCAAGTGCTTTGAGTGCAGAGAGGTCGGCCACTTCATCGCCGAGTGCCCGAACAAGCAGAATGACTACTACAAGAAGGGCAAGAACCACTCCCGCGACTTCAGCAAGCACCGCTTCGGCAAGCACGACCACACGAAGCACTGCTCCGGCAAGATCAAGAACTTTAGGAAGGCTTTCAAGAGCTACCAGAAGGACAACTGAAAGCGGGACAAGGCCTTCTTCGCCGAGCTTGGTGGTCTTTGTAGCGGATCATCCTCCTCCTCCTCATCCTCGTCAAGCACAAGCGATGAGGGGATCGTCACCAAGCGGGACAAGAGGAGGGACCAAGGCGGTCCAGCTGGCCTCTGCTTCGTCTCCACCAAGTCCAAGAGCAAGCACAAGGTGAACCGGAGATCGTTTTGCTCCATGGCGCTTGAGGACAAGGACAGAAAGGGCAATGACAATGACTCCTCCGATGAAGAGGTAACTCCTGAGCAAGCTGAGATCCTTGATATGCTGGAGAGGAATAGTCGTGAGTTGAAAGCCCAGGATAAGTTGTTGGAGAAGGCAGCCAAGAAGCTGCAGAAGCAGAAAGCCAAGCTTGCTGATGGTTTGGCTGAAATTGAGAGGCTGAAGAGTGTGCAAACCCAGCCTAGTGACTTTGAGTGCCCTACCTGTGAGTCCCTCGTGAGTGACCTTTGTGAGCAGAAGAGCAAATATGCTCATCAGGTAGAGAAGATGGAAAGGCTGAAGGTTGAGTTTGGCAAGCTCCAGTCTAAACTGGATGAGCCTACCTTGAGTAAGGTGCCTGAGTGTGTGTCTTGCCTCCACCTAGCTAGTTGACATAGCTGAGCTGAAGGTGAAGTGTGAGGGGTAGCTCAAGGAGTTGGAGGAGCTTAGGGCTAGACCCACACTTTTGGGTGCGTGCATGGTCTGTCCTACCTTGAGGAGTGAGCTTGACCAGGTGAGAGATGACCTTGAGGTGCTTTCAGCACCTCCTGATATGTGTGTGAGTTGTCTCACTTTGAGGCTGCAGTTGGTGGAGAAGGATGCCACCATTAGGAAGCTTGAGAAGTCTGCTCATGTGATTCCCTCTCTAGTCTGTCCCACTTGTGCTGCCGAGACTTTGATTCTGGAGGGCCAGAGAGAGGAAAAGTTGATCCTTGAAGAGGACAACTGTACGTTGAGAGAGGTGCTGAGCCGGATGTATGCCAAGGAACCTCAGCTTAGGATGATCATAGAGGCGAACAAGCGTGGTGAGGGTGACACCAGTGGACTTGGGTTGGGAGAGTGTAGTACCTCGATTAAGCCTAACACTGCCTCTCTTGAGCCTGATTCTACTGTTGATGGGGTTTACCATGAGCCTCCCAAGGCTGCCCCAAGGAAGTCATATTGGACACCCAAACCACCACAAGCCAAGCTAGACAAGATAGTAGAAGAAGTGCTTAAGCCTTCAGGCAAGAAGCAAGTCCAGCAGTCAGCACCACCCAAGGCTTCACCACCTCAACAGAAGCCCAAGACCCAGCCCCAGCCTATGCCCAAGAGACCTATCTACCACTGTGACTTTTGCCAGCGGAATGGTCACTTGGAGTTCTGTTTTAGGAGGAAGTGGGCTGAGAGGCAGGAGAGAGCTTGGGGAAACCAAGATCAGTTCTACCGAGGTGGTAGCAGGATCCTCCCCATAGCGGTGAGATGAGAGACCGCTTTGCTAGTTGTGAGAGAGGAGGCAGCTTCCAGGCCCGTGCTCCAGGTGGTGAGAGACACTTTGCCGGCCAGGCTCCTAGTCATTTTCAGTGTGGCTATGGACCTCATGACCTAGGCTTTGGTAGAGGGTTTGAGAGCTCACGCTTTGGAGGTCATGGGTACCCAGGTCGTTGTGATGCTAACCTTGACTATGCTTTTCCTACCTTTGAGCAGATGGCTCGGCACTGGTTCAGCAGTTTCACTAACCCCATTGCCAGACCATTTGCTCACTCTCGCTTTCCTTGATTTTGTAGGATCGAGGCCTGGGGGACATATGGATCATGGACTCCGACTGCTCTAGGCACATGACAGGGCACCGCAGATGGTTCTCTAGCCTCAACCCCGTGAGCATCAAGGAATACATCACACTGAGGGATAATGGTCAAGGTAAAGTGTTGGGTGTTGGTTCGCTTTTTAGCAAGCTTTCCCTGAGAGAAGTTGCTTTAGTGAGGAATTTGGGGTTCAATTTGGTTTTGGTCTCACAACTTCTCAATGAAGGGTATGAGGTTCATTTTAAGGAGGGTTTTTCTTGTGTGCTTGATGCTAAGGAAAACCTTGTTTGTCGGATTTTGCTCGATGGGCAGGTTTTTAAGGTTGACCTTGCATCTGTTTTTGGCCCTTCTTGGTGTTTTGTAGCTGGTCCTTCTGCTGATATTTGGAAGTGGCATAGGAGTCTAGGATATTTGAGTTTTGATCTGCTTGTTAGGTGGAGCTCGATGGGTCTAATTCGAGGATTGCCCAATTTGAAAGCAGAAAAGGACTTAGTATGCCACCCCTGTCATCATGGAAAGATGGTTGTCGCTTCTCATGCACCTATCAATCAGGTGATGACCTCTTATCCGGTGAGCTGCTACATATGGACATGGTTGGTCCTGCTCGGATACAGTCGGTCAGTGGGAAGTGTTATGTGCTTGTTGTTGTAGATGACTTTTCTCGCTTTTTGTGGGTGTTCTTCATGGAATTCAAAGATGAGGGCTATCCGTAGCGACAATGGTTAAGGTTAAGAAATGAGAGTCATAAGGCCATGAGGGCTATCCGTAGCGACAATGGTGGAGAATTTCGTAACTCTCATTTCGAAACCTTCTGTCGTGACCTCGGTCTTGATCATCAATTCTCATCTCCTTATACCCCACCTCAGAATGGTGTTGTGGAATGAAAGAACTGCACACTTGTAGAGATGGCGCGGATGATGCTTGATGAGCATAGGACTTTGAGACGCTTTTGGTCTGAGGCTATGAATATGGCCTGTTACATTACCGACCCCATCTACCTGCAAGCTTTCTTAGGGAAGACTTCGTACGAGCTACGGTTTGGTAGGCAGCCCAGCATCAAGCACCTGCATGCATTTGGCTGCAGATGCTTTGTGCTCAAAAGGGGGGTGCGGCATTTGGACAAATTTGAATCTCGCTGCTTGGATGGTATTTTCCTTGGGTATGCCTCTAGCTCTAGGGCATATAGAGTGTGGATCCTCGATACCAAACAAGTGATTGAGACCTGTGAAGTTTCCTTTGATGAATCTATGCTTTGCACAACCCCTGCATTTGAGCTTTTAGGTAATGATGAAGAAGGAGCTCCCATCTTTGAAGATGAGGAAGTTCAGGTTGATGCTGGTGATGCAGGAGCCACTGCACTAGGCTATAGCTCCTGCCCCCTCTGCTACGAGCTCTGAAGATGAAGGAGGACCCATGCCGACGGCTTCCTTCTCACTCCCGCGACTGCAAGCTCGAGTAGAGGCTGGCCCCGCCGAGGACGCATGGGCAGGTGACCTCTGAGATTGCTCCATCTCGGCAGGTCCAGCGGGATCACCGTTCACATGGGATCATTGGTGATTTACATGCGAGGACCTTGAGGTCCCAGACAGGTTCTATCACCTTCTTTGCTCATGCTACATTTGTTGCCTCCTTTGAGCCCAAGGATGTTGGACACGCACTTTCTGAGGATAATTGGGTTAATGCCATGCATGAGGAGTTAGAAAACTTTGAGAGAAATGAGGTTTGGGTTTTGGTAGAGCCACCGCCACATTGCAATCCTATTGGTACAAAATGGGTTTTCAAAAATAAGCAAGGGGAGGATGGCATTGTTGTGTGGAACAAGGCTAGACTTGTGGCTAAGGGTTTTTTGTCAAAAAGAGGGGATAGACTATGAGGAAACGTTTGCTCCAGTTGCACGCCAGGAAGCTATACGTATTCTCTTAGCCTTTGTAGCTTTCATGGGTTTCAAGCTTTTTCAAATGGATGTGAAGTCTGCTTTTCTAAATGGTTTCATTCAAGAAGAAGTTTATGTCAAACAACCCCCAGGATTTGAAAATGCTAAATACCCTAACCATGTTTACAAATCACAAAAAGCCTTGTATGGTTTGAAACAAGCCCCTAGAGCCTGGTATGAGATATGGAAAACCTTTTTGCTAAACCAGGGTTTCAAAATGGGGAGTGTTGATAAGACCTTGTTTCTCCTCAAGCATGGTAGTGATCTTCTTAGTGTCCAGATATACATGGATGATATCATCTTTGGTGGCTCATCTCACTCTCTTGTTACCAAGTTTTCTAAGCAGATGTCGAAGGAGTTTGAGATGAGCATGATGGGAGAGTTGCAGTTTTTCCTTGGACCGCAAATCAAGCAAGAGTGTGAAGGAACCTTCATCCATCAAACCAAGTACACGAAGGACATTCTGAGGAAGTTTTGTAAGGGAGACCTCTAGCCTATGGCGACTCCCATGTCAACACAAACGGCGCTTGATGCAGATGAAGAAGGGGAGGTTGTGGACCGGAGAGAGTACCGAGGGATGATTGGCTCACTTCTGTACCTGACGATGACTAGGCCGGACATCCAGTTTGCAGTTTGCCTTTGTGCACGTTTTTAGGCCTCAATGAGGACATCACACCGTTAAGCGGTGAAGCCCATCTTCATGTACCTGAAATACACTCCTGAGCTCGGTCTTTAGTTCCCTTCAGCTTCTACTCTCTTTCTCAGAGGGTATTTGGATGCTGACTTTGTGGGTTGTCGGCTAGAGCGCAAGTCTGCTTTCGGCACCTATCAGTTTCTCAGTTCTTCTCTTGTCTCTTGGTCCTCATGCAAGCAATCTAGTGTAGCCACTTCCACCACAGAAGCCGAATATGTTGCTGCTGCTAGTTGCTGCTCCCAGCTGCTTTGGATGAAGTCCACCTTGAGTGACTTTGGTCTCAGCTTTAGGAAGATCCCTCTCCTAGTAGACTCTACTTCTGCTATTTCTATAGCTAAGAACCCCGTCTTGCACTCTAGAACCAAACACATAGACGTGAGGTTTCACTTTCTATGAGATCACTATGAGAAGAGAGATATAGATTTGATCCATGTGGAGACCGAGAACCAGTTGGCAGATATCTTCACCAAGCCTTTAGAGCTTAGCGCGTTTGCTCGCTTGCATGGGGAGCTTGGTGTTTGTTACCCCTTTTAGGTTGGGGTAACTTTGCTATAGTTTAGGTTTTGTTTTGCCTTTTCTTTGCTTTTCTTTGTTTTCTTTGCATTTTGTATCATGCCATGCATTGCATTGTATCATATGCATTGTCACCTTCACTAGCACTAGAGCTCTTCTGGAATGACTAGTTAGTACTTGCTTGTGCTAGATTGTATAGTTGATTGCTTGATCATGGTTGGCTAAGGTCCTTGAATCTGTCTAATATCATTTGTGAGCTAAGTCACTTTTATTTCCTGAAAATCCAAACCATGATCACCACTTGTTTTGGCTACCTAGCATGTGTAGGAATGTTGAATGCTATGCTATCTTCTCATGCTTGGATATGCTAGTCGTATGCCTTTGTTGACTTTATGCCTAAGCATTTATAACACCTTGCCTAAACAAGAAATCTGAATTAAATCTATGCACTTCGTGTGTCTTATGAGCTGAAATGAAAAGATTTAGGTGGGTTCGCTTGTCACACTGTTCTAGTTTGAGATAGCTTGCCTTTGCACTTTGGCATGAACTTGGACTAGTCTGTGTATGACCAAAACCTTGTCTTAAGCTTCTGATGGTTTTCAGAACCTAGGCTTGGCATTGGTTGGGAAGAAGTGGCAAAGACAAGTGAATAACCCCTGGCACATGAATCTATTTTGCATGAAGCTAGAATCTGCTAAATCTGAAATCTGCAAGTCTCTTAATTGGTTATGGCCTGTTGTATATGCTTTCGTTGAGAGTAGCACACCTTGTATGTTTTGCTAGCATCTTGCTGTTCATGCCTATCTTGCTAGATGCTATTCATGTTGGTGATGCTTTCTTTTCCAAAACCATGAAAAACATGCTCCTGATCTGTATAAGATAGATTCAATTGAGCTTGTTGCATGCTTCCTTGACCTCAACTCTGTATACTAGAACTTGTATTTACTAGGTTTTCATCCCGGCTAAGCTCTTCATGATACACTTCCTGCATTTCAGAGCATATTTTGAGAGGGAGTTGTCTAGTTCAGGGGGAGTCGGATTCAATGAACCCTTGATGTGTCCATTGTCAACAACGGGGAGAGATGTTGACCTATAGGAGTGTTCATAGACCAAGGGGGAGTTGTGCATTCAGGGAGTTTGAGCTTTTAGCATGCTTTTGCATCCGTGCGTTGAGCCTTTTGCCTCTTTCTGGAGGAGCCGATGTTTTTCCTAAGCATGGCTGTGTTGAGCCGATTTGCCTCTTTCTTGAGGGGTCATGCTTTAGTTTGATCGACTGTGTTGAGCGGTTTTCCTTGTCTTAGGGGGTCGATCTCTGGTTTTCTTTTTGTTGCCTCAATTTGCCCTTCTTAGCTTGCGTTTGGTTTTTGGGCATTTTGAGCAACTTTCTTCTTTTCTTCATTCTTTTTGATTTTATGCTTGTTTTTCTTTTCTTTGTTCTATTTCAAGTTACAGGTAGAAGGTGTTGACAATGCACTCATCAAGGGGAAGATTGAGAGCCAATGGACCGGCTCCATTGCCTCTAGAGTGATGAGTGATTGTAAACAGAAGCCAAAGACCCAGAAGGACTTGGACACAAGACCTCTGATGGATAGGAGGCGCTCCGATGAATAGGAGGTAGAAGAAAGCCCACCGAAGGACTGGAGGCATGCTCGATGTCAGTCGGCTATGGGAGTTCGGTACACGGAGGTGTGGCACAGCGACGGCAGGAGTAAGAGCTTCGAAGGACTGCGAGGTGACTCCAATGGATAGGGGAGGCCGGGTGCCACCGTGGTGCTCTAGCTTGAGTACATGGTGCGAAGACGGGCGAGGGCATTGGTGGATTCGCTCAAATCCGCCACCTTACCACCAAGTTACCATACTCGGCGAATGGGCTCATTCTCGCCGAGATACAGTGGAGTGGGCCGTTCTAGGCCTAGGAAGAAAACCCTAAAGTTTCCCGGTTTCTAACTTCAAAACCGAGGGTCGATCGGTAGATTTGGACTACTAGCCATGTGGACATCATCCGGGAGTTATCTTGCAGGCGAAGAAGATCAAGACTCCATCGCGGTCGTCCGTCCCCGAGAAAGTCGAGTCTTTTCCATTTTGGCCCCTACGGGCGTTTCTGTAATATAGGGGTCTTAGTGTAAAATGTGTTGATTAGGCCAGGGCTATAAATACCTAAGTGGCTGGTCATTTAGATGTCTCTTCCACCTCAAGAAACCCTAGGCTTAGTTTCCAGCCAACCAAGAGCTTAGAGATCAAATCGGGTACTTAGCTTAGGATTTGAGAGTCCCCTAGGCTAGTACTTTGCATTAGTGGGAGGATAAAGGGTGGTAGGCTGAGTTGAACCTTGTAAGTGCTGATTTTCACATCTAATCAAGGCAAGATTCATCCCCAATTCGTGCTCATGTGTGTAACCATCTCCCTCCCCCCTTTCTAGTTGGTTTTTGGATGAAACTCAAGGGCTTTTGGTGATTTGCTTTTGAAGCGCCCCCAAATTCTTGAGAGCTTAAATGTGAAACAAATGCTAGGCGCAGGGTTCTAGCAACACATTTATTTCAGATAGCATAGAGTCAAACTTAACTATACTTTAGGGTATAGTTGTTGTTTGAATGCTCTTTGTTTAAAAACACATGAGTATAACACACAAAATATTTTATTCAAACAACCGTCTACACGATACACAGGGAAGCTTTTGACCGCTCTTACACCAGATTAAGAGCGATACTGCTACACTGCTAGGTCTACTAGATTAAACTAGCTAGCATGTCATCCAGAAGGCCAGTGTGGTAGGCCTCCGGAGGAAATACTAAAGGGGAGAGAAGGTATGGATCCTCTGGGGCGGTACAACTGAAAGCATCACTAATGGGTGGAAAGTTGCTCCAATCGCACTCGTTGATCACATCCGTCTGGCAGTTCTGGTCCTTCCGGGTTGCTTTCTCCTTCTTTATTGCCTCACGAGCCTTCTTAGCCTCACGAGTGAACTTGGCCCTCGTACTCCTCACGGTATTCCATGCTGCACGTTCCCGATCCCTGCGAGTTGCTTCGTCAGGGCTGTCTTTTGTTTCTTCAGTCTCTTTACCTGGGCTGCACCTGCTAGCATTTGGCGGTGGCTAAAGTGTAGCTCTGAGCTGATTTGGGAGAAGTGGTTGTCTAAGGTGAGGATGTATTCGGTTATGCGGTGGATTATGGAGGTCCTTTTGAATTGCTTGGTTTCGGCCAGGTTGCGGAGTCGTTGCTGCCACATGGGGGAGGTTCTGTCATTTGGTGGGAAGAAGCGGAGGCATGATCGGTCTACTTCTCTTTCATATACGGCACATATGTGGCGGAGGGTGTTGCGGGCTGCTTTTTGTTGGGTGGTGGTGGTGATATGGCCGAGGGTGGTGGTGCTGAAGGCAGGGTGGTTTTTGCTGGCTCCTATGCGGATGGTCACGGTGCAGCCCAAGGTGTCTTCATTCTGATGCTCTACTGTCTCCAAGTGTGGTTCTTTCGGAATGCCCAGATACTTGGTGCAATCACCGAGGAGCTTGACGAACCCGGTCTTGACTAACCCATTGTGCGTCCTAATGGGTGCCATCTGGATCAAGAAAAGAGAGCGACGTGAGTGAGGAGGGAAAGTAGTAAGAAGATCTGTGTATAACTTAAACTTGTAAACCCTAAAATCCTTAAGGTCACGTCATACGGCCAACCTATGGCTCTGATACCACCTGAAGCGCCCCCAAATTCTTGAGAGCTTAAATGTGATACAAATGGTAGTCCTAGGGTTCTAGCAACACATTTATTTCAGATAGCATAGAGTCAAACTTAATTATTACAAACCATTACATGGTAATTGCAGGAAAAGTAAGATACAGTAGAAGCAAATCCTTGAGGGCCCAATGCCATAGGCTAGTTGGGAAGTAGGATCATGACCTAGCCAAAGAGTGCCTCGAACAGTTCGTTGGAACTATCTATAAAATTATCAACAAAACAAGGGTGAGTACTTTATGTACTCCACAAGCCCACCTTCCTCCTGTTGAGTGGGGGGGTGTATCTATTTCTAAATGCAAGGCTTTATCTGGAGCTTATATTTGCGGTGAAACAATGCGGTTCATTTTAGTGGTCCGGTTATTAACTTATGAAAACAAGTGTTTAGCGTGAAGGAAGAGTGCCACCGGACTTGCCAGTCCGAGTGGCCCAGGTTTATCTTAACCATACCCTGATCACCTAACTTCCAGGTACCATTTTCGTTCCAAACATTCATTTAAAGAAAACCATACTAGATGAAGAACCAAGCCGTAACCCATCCATACCAGTGGACACGGACTATTCGAATAGATTTTACTCTGATTAGAGGTTGTACTAATTCCAACAAGTTGGACTCAGCGACGTTTACGGCCAAATAAGCGCCCGAATTCCAAACCAAGCCTTTTCCCTTTGTTTCATCACCTAGCAGAACTTTAGGGGTTCGGACATCCGAGCCATTCCAATACCCCGCAGTACTCCCGTTGGCACACCACCCTTCCCCTAGCCCCTTATGCGTCAGCACAGAAGCTACTAGGCTATCCACTTTAGCTCAGGCCTGGCCACTGCCTCATACAGAGCGAGTGGTTGTACTAGAAGAGTTAGGCAAGATGAAAATCATAGCGGTCCTTATGGAGAGCTAGGGTTGAACCCACCACCGTACCACTTTCTTTTACTCGACACCGCGAGCATCCACCTACCTGGTCCTCCCTAAGAATCCCAGGATGTGGGGTAACCACAGGTAGCTAAGTTGCCCATTCAACCCTACTCTTATGGCTGTTTCGGCGCGTAGCCGTATTCCGACCAAGTCGGTTGCCGGGGTTCTTCCCCATTTTATTTTGAAAATCAACCCCAACCACCTCAATCACATCCCTCTGCGATCCCACCTCCATTCCCTCTTACAAACTTTTAATTCATATAGTTGAATGAGCGATCCCTTCTATGCGCACTACTTCTAAATAGGTTTTGATGGCTATCCTACCTGGGTTTCTCCTTAGCAAGCAAATTCATGCAGGTTTTTAGTTGGTTGTACTGGCCAAGATATTTGTTTTGCAAATCTAGGTATTTCATGCATCAAGAAAGGGTTCCAGTGGACTTGCCATCATCTAGGTCCTCATCGCAATGGAGGTCGGTACAAGGGTCGTCGGCTTCCTGGACCGCAACGGTCGGCTCCGGCTCTTGGAGTTCCTCCGGTTCGACATCTAGCGTACACAAACAATAAACATACAATAAATGCAAACATTGAAGCTCAAAATACCTCAATAGGAGGCGGGTTAGGTAGAGGGGAATTTTAGAAGAACTTGGGTGCAAGAATCACCTACAACGGAGTTAAATTGGAAGAGTTATGGATTTTTATTGAAAAGAAAAGATTTAAATAATTGAAAAAGGGTTTTTAGCGCTTGGTGGGCCAAATCCTGGGACATCGCCAAAGGCTCGTAGGCGGGCATGGCCTGCCGGCGTCCTATGCTTAGCATGGCACGGCAACCAGGAGGCTTAACGGCGCTTAGCGCCGGGCCCGCTCGTCAGTGGCTTAGCGTGGACGGGGGGGGGGGTGGGAGGGGGGCGGGTGGATGGCGCCATGGCTTGGCTAGCGCACCGGATGGGGTGGGGGGGCGGAGATGGTGGCTCACTGGGGCTTTCTGCAGGTCGGGTGGTTTCGGCGACCAAAGGGGGGGGAGTGAGGTGGAGGTGGCTACGGCGACCTGCGCGATGGCCGAGGCGAGGGGGGAGAGGGGGAAACAGGGGGGAAGGGTGTTTAACCCTAGTAGCGAGCGCCACCCGGGGTATGGTGCTACGGCTCCCTGCCGGAGCTGCCACCGTGGTTGGGAACCGTCGTGGTGAGTGTGGAGGGTAGAGGGGTGCGGGGTTTCTGCCTATGTGGGGGGTGCTCACCTGCGTAGTGGTGGGGCTTAGGCGGGGAGCTCGGAGATCTCGGTGGTGGTGGGCAAGGGGTGTGATGGTGTGTCACCGCGCCGGGGGGCGGGTGCTCTCTGGGCAGATTGTCTAGGGCGGTGGAGGTTGTGGTCCGGCGGGGCGAGGCCGGGAAAAATTTATAGGCGGCAGCGCAGCTCGGGCTGCGGTGCGCCGGAGTGAGGGATGGGCGCGGTGCGCGCCGGTGGTGTGGTGCGCACTGGGGCGGGGCCGGGCGCGGTGCGCGCCGGGGCGCGATGCCGGGGTGAGGGATGGGCACGGTGCCGATGCGGGTAGCAGCGCCGGGACGAGGCCGGGACGGACGTGCGCTTGGCGGGACGCCGGGGTGGGGGACGGGCGTGGCGTGAGGTAGGTGCGGGGGACGGTGTGGGCCAGGGAAAGATGACCCAATTGGCCCAAGCGGGGGAGGGGGAGAGGAGGAGCAGGGCGGGCCGGGAGGAGGGGGATTTGGTGGGCTGGGCCGAAAGGTTTGGAGAGGTTTTGGCCTGTCTTCATTCCTTTCTCAGATTTTAATTTGAACCTAGGGAATTTTTGTAATTTTGTAGAATAATGAGGGGACTTTTGTAGAGATTTTTGGGAGAGCAATTAGTGAGAGTGTTTTTGAGAGGTTTGGGCTCCTATTTTGAATAAGTGCATGATTTTGGATTTAATTTGGGCTAAGGGTGAATTTAGGGGAGAGATTTGGTACTCAAAAATTTGGGGTGTTACAGCTTTGCCCATGAGTTAATCCTGTTCTATTGGCTCTTTTGGACTTGCTAGGATGTGGAGATTATGACTTCGTTCATCTCAATCATGCTGGATTGCCACGAGCAAGCTCATCATGAGTTCTGCCCCCTCTTGCCCAAAGATTGCCACCCCACGAGATCTAAAATTCCCGCTGATCCCTTGGTCATTTTGCGTTGATCTTTTGGGAAAAGCTTTGGAATAGGGTCCAGATAGTGTGTGCAAAATCTCAGGAAGATTGGACAAGACTTGGTTAGTTTTGAGTGTGAAAACCCCTTGTCTGCGACTCTACCAGACAGTCCGGCAGAGGCCACCGGACAATCTGGTTCCACTGCACAGTCTGGCAGTCCGTGACTTCCCACCAGATAGTCTGGCAGAGGTGAACGGACTATCCGATGCCACCGGACAGTCCGGTCCCTTCTACCGGACAGTCTGGCTCAAGCGGGGTTACAGCTGTTTTTCGCTATTTGCTTCTTCCACTGTGTTTTTGCTTCAGATTTTTGCATTTCCCACTTCCAGACTATTCTCTTTGCTTGCTGTGAGTTAGTGAGATGCACTTTGGTGCGGTGAGTGTCATGTGGCGGTTTTCGCAAAGTTCGTTGCCTCGGTGCCCTTGTTGAGTTGGATCTTGGTTTTTCTCGCTTGGTGCATATCCTCTCAGTGGATGGCACCCTTGCGCTACTAGACACGTATCTGTTCAATGGACTGTGTCTAGTCCTTATCTTAAGCACTAGTTTTGCGGAGTTATGAATTTGAGTTTTAAAGTGCTCCTATTCACCCCCCTCTAGTCGCACGTCTCGGTCCTACATTGGCATCTTCTGTAGTCCGCAGAAGGGGATAGCTTGAACCATGTGAATCACCCCTAGCTTGAGTTCGAAGTTCTCCCCCATTTGAACTTCAGGTCCCGTAGGAATGTTGTTGCTCGAGGGGATGGAGAACTCACGAAGTTGGCCATGGTGGTGGTAATTGGAGTAAGGGTAGAAGTGCTTGGTTCTAGCTCCCTTGGCATAGGTCTTTGCCCATGGATAGTCTTTGGATGGACTCTCCTGAACAGTGACTCTTGATTATTGTGGTAGTTTTCCGGCAGGTCGAAACCGGTCATACACCTCTCTGTTGCAACCACAACAAAACAACAGAGCTAAGTGAGCCTATTAACAACTAGTGGTAAACTTATCAAATATATAGGTTTGAAATGAGATATCAATTATCTCTCTGCGTATTGCTTCCCCGGCAACGGCGCCAGAAAAGCTTGTTGGCGTCTCTTAGCCTTAATAGGTTTTACTCTGCAAGCGCACGGAGACCGCTGTAGCTTTTCACACAGAGTATTCCGAGTATCATAAATTTCCAGAGGGAAGCGGCAGGCGAGAGAGTGTAATTGAATATACTCAAGTTGAAATAACTGTAAACTTAGATAAATTATACCAAATAGTAGTAACAGGCGTAAACGTGACAAAGATAGGTGTATGGTGGGATGATAAGCCTATCAAAGATATCTGTAGAAAGGTATAGTTGCCTAAGAGGACAACGAGTGAGATAAAGTCACCAAACTCTAATTTCTAATCGGCTGCAAAGGTTATCCGTGACTAACTAAGAAACTCAATCAACAAGTCAGGGTCTTGCGTCGAGCAAAATTCTAGAGTCTCGAGGGTACCAGGGGTAGATAGTTGGTCCCGAAGGAGATTCTAGCTAACACCTATGGGCCTCCCAAATGATGGTCTTGGACTACACAGGCACACCACACGCTGTCACTGAGTGGGGCAACCAAGCAAAGCTGCGTGGAGAGGATGGCACGCTATAAACGTGAACAACGATAGACCGTCCTTGATCAGGGGAGAGGGTCTAGCCAGAGCATCTAAGTTTAGGGTTGAGTTATAGCACCAGAAGAATAACAAGAATTGAATAACAAAGTTAAACACAACTAAGCCTAGCAAGTGTGCAAAGAAAGGTACACCACACTCGCCGGAGATATAACTTAAAGTAAAATATAACTGAAATTATATTGAAGATAATCTGAATCCAAAAGATACAAAGCTTTACCACAGACTCGAAGATAACTCCGGAGACTCCGAGGCAAAGCTCGACTCAACTCTAACTCACAGGACTATCCTAACTACTAAGGAAATAGTGTAGCACTCTAAGATAGAACTTGAACTCAACTCCACACCTTGCAAATGAGCTCTCGGGGCCTATTTATAGTCCATACATGTAAGGGGGGTATTTGTAGGTGGCCTAGGTCAGTTGTGGGGGTAGGTCGGTGTCCAGGCGGCCACCCCCTATGGTCGGCCGACCATCCGATTTACTGACTTAGGCAATCCAGTGGTTGATCTTGCTTCCCCATGTTGGTTGGAGGTTGAAACGGTTGATACATGTGTAAAATGCCTCCGAAGGGTGGCTGGGCGGCCATGAAATGTAGTCGGGCGGCCACGTGTTTTCCTTTGATTTGCTGCATGGCTCTTCCCTCGGATTAGTGACATCACTGATCCATGGTTTGATGGTCGTTCGGCCCTTGGATTCTTTGGATGCTTGATACAACGGTTGGATTGACATTGCCTTGTGTTTCTTTGCATGCAGGAGGGAAGTGGGGGCAAACCGACTCGAAGGGTTGGTCGGCCGACCATGCCACATGGTCGGGCGACCTAGCAGGTGGCCGGGCAGCCATGCTAGGTGCCCGGCCGACCATGGGACATGGTCAGGCGGCCATGGGCTTTTCTGCATTTCAGCCCATATTCTCTTCTTGGCCATGTTTCATCCATTTTTACATGTAATTTTGTACCTGCACCCAAATATTCATGTACATATTGTGGAACTCATTAGTAGTAAGGCTTAGTGCAAATATTTCACATGTTTTGCTTCATTTGGTGGATAATTGACGGTTGATATCGTGAGATTACGACCATCAACAATGGCCAAACAACGAACAACCTTATACGGCATGGGTAGGGCCACAAGTACAACATCAAAACCATTCATATCAAAATGCCATAATCATTTGCCTCGCTTGGTCTCATCCTTTCATCACATCATATCATATTACTTTCACATTTGTATCTACATAAGCCATTTTGACTAGTGCCCTATCATCTCGCGAGTGAATACCTTCACTCGACTTCTACCATCTAAGGATGACTAAGCATAGACTTCGACCTATTCATTCTGCTTAGGATATTTGGGATTCATGCATGTGGGGTTTCATACAACTCTTGAACATAAATGCACAAACACAAACAGGTTGTGGGACTCTCTAAAGAGATGTAGTTGCCTAAGGGGCCTACCTTTAGTTTATTAAGAAAACCAACAAACTAATCTAGGTTAGTTTGCCAGGTTGTGGGGCTTTGCCCCAAGCAACCCCTTGAAACAGGGATGAATTTAATCAGTGACCCACCATTTTCATCTTGATGGAAAACCAACTCCTTCTCGAGAGATTACCATAGTTATGTCATGTGCCTGTCCAGGAACCATCTGTTGGGCTATCAAATGGACTTGTGTATTGGTGGTCTACAAGCAAGTGGGCTCATCCTTGGGCCATGCAAACAAGCAACATCATTGCATCAAGAAGAAGGTTGTCGACAAACAGACCACTGATACTGGTGCCGGCGAGCTACTGCTCTACAGGCGGGCTTCGGCTCAATCTATCCCCTTCCCCCCTCTCCTTCCTTCCAACCTAGTGTTAACTTGTATCCTAAATATTTGAGAGTTTCGAGAACCTTCATGCTTTTGTAATCTTATGGTGTTGGCAATTATTGAGCGATCTGTGTGTGTTTGTTACAAGTTAGCAACTTATATGCATTGATGCGAATGCAATAGATACACATGATGCTTATGGATGATTCAATTTAATGATGCAGCTCTTAATATTTTGTACAAGTATAAAATAACATAGCAAACCTCATAGGTAATGGAGAGTCATCAAAATAGAAACAAGTTTGAATCTCCTTTTGCCAAATCATTCAACCATGCACCATCAGTTTTAAACAGGTCCTAAAACACCAAAACAATGGCAAACATCAAGGCTCATATCTAGCAAGGTCATCCAAACAAAGAAAACTTGTGTTTGATCATTCATTATCTATTTTACTTTGCCATTTTCATTCTGGAAGATATACAGAGTTAGGATTGCAGATAATCCTACACTACAAGACATACATGAAATGCACAATATCTGTCACTGCGTTTCAAAAGATAAGATAAAGCAAATTAGTAAAACATATTCATACACTTGTAGTCAAGGTTAAATGAAATTCCTAATTCATAGATGCATTGCCAAATATTAAGGACCTTAAATAAAGGGATAAAAGGATGACCTAGGGCTGCTGCTATTCCTGTATGGCTAGCTAAAACTAGTGACTGCAGCATGTACTAGTTACACAAGCTACACATTAAGGATGCTAACATCATTCAGCCCATGACTTTAGAGTAGTGATTTGCTTGCTGTTTATTAGTCTAGTCATAGAATAATTACTTAAAACAAGAATTCTAACAAACAAGGCACACACTCCAGTAATCCCTATCAATCATTAAGGCATGTAGACAAGCAAACATTAAGGCATTGAGACAAGCAAACCTGAATTCGAAACCCTGTAGGAGTTATACTTCCCTTCTAAATAATATCTTCAGTCAACTAAATGCATAAAACAAGCTTGGATGTTCTAAATAATATTCTAACAAACAAGCTTAGACATACTTTATGATACGGGTGATAACCTATGATTGTTGTTAACCATTTAGTCAAAAAATGACAATTACATAATGCTTGGCAATAATAATCTAGAACGTCATCCTAGCACTAACACCCATTCACCACACCTTTAGTAAAGGAACAACAATGAACGCATATGCCGAAACTACAAATATAGAGAAAATCCTATTTACTCCCAAAGAGTGTCAGTCAAAAAGGGGTGCACAAGTATAAGCATGAAGACCTGACATCATGTGGATGGTTGGTCCTAAAAACTCACTTACGGTTTGGTCTAAAGGGGTGAGAATACATCCAGGTGGTCATCAACAAAATTTGCCAAGCCAGTCATCGAGCTGCTCCACTCCGGCATTTTACAGAATACCTATTGGGCAAGACAAAGCCGTTCTCTGCAACATGATTAATAAAATTACCAAGACTTGCAACTAATTCAATCAATCCTTGGTCCATCAATACAATCACCGATGCATCAATCCATACACACACATGATGGAACAAGGGGTCGAATTACCATTGTGAAAACAAGGATGCCGATGCTATTGACGGTGAGAAAGAAAGGGGTTGCTACTCTGTCCAGAAAAGAGTGGCACATGGGCTGGCCACCTGCTAGTCATGTAGCTCCTACTATTGCTTGGTCTGCTACTACTGCCTTCTATGTGTGTTGAATAATAAAAAAGAAGGGGGGAAAGAGAGTTAGGAGGCACACTGAAGGGAGGCTATAACCAGGTTGGGCAGTCTTGATACGTTTTAGCGCCAAACACTAACGAACCCTGGAGCCTCGGCTCAGGGTGTGCTGGACTATCCGGTGCCTGGCACCGGACTGTTCGGTGCGCCGGATTGTCTGGCGGCTAGCACCGGACTATCCGGTGATAGGCAGGGAGCTCGGGAAAGCATAGGGGCACCTGGGGGATAACTATTACGCTTACGTAGTGATGCACGGTGAGGTTTACGAGCAAACCAACAAAGGATAACTATCATACTTACGTGACGATGAACGACTAGTTTACGAGCAAAAACTAGCAAAGAAACCGTTGATGACCTCACCTGGGAGGGACCCCATCAGGGCGCGGATGTCAGCGGCATACCCTAGGCTGCTAGGATGCCGTCTCTGGTCGTGGAGATCAGAGTACGAACAGCATGGAGGAGGGAGAAGGAAAATGAGGATTTGGGGAATAGATATGCATAAAAGTAGATAAAAGTAATGATTGGTTCGGTTGGATGTGTTCTCAATCGGCCGTATCCCATTATATTTTTAGGGAGGGAGGTCTGGACTATTGTACAAGTCGAAACGCATCGAAAACAGTCCAAAACCCGATCAGAAACCCACATTTTGGATTGGGACCGTAACTACTGGACATTCCAGTGATTAGGACCGGATAGTCCGTTACCTGGGGCCTGTTTCCCGTGATCCACCAGACTGTCCGCCCCTTGGCACCGGATAGTCTTACATTGCCTAGGCTGACCAAATTCTAGAGGGCATAACTCTTCCGTTCAGGCTCCAAATTAGGTGATCCATATGTTCGTTTTGATCATCTTGACGAGGGCTACGTCCTGGTACATTCTGATATACTATTTGAACTCATCTTGATGCTGATATAAGAGCTTTTCCATGTCTTCAGTAAAACCATGCCAAAATCTCTCGGAAGGTTGCATATGACCTGCATAACACAATTCCATACCAAATATGCAAGGAAACTGCCATTAACACTGACCTACCCAATTTGGTGCTCAACACATGCCCCCTACATTTTATTGAATGTCATGAACTAAAAGCATTCTTTGCACCAAGCACACTCAAGGATGATGATCAAACACTTGTCATCGCCCATATACCAATGAGGAAGTCTCATTAGTTATGATATTTGCTCTTCTATCAAGATGACAACTTCACCATCCAACTTAAGCAAGAGATGTGTCAGAAAAGCCAGAATATATATACAATCTCAGCTGTTAATATGGAGAAGAAATTAAAGATCTGTTCTCACACTACCCTTGTTCAAATTATAGTAGATGCATAAAGCAACCAATGTCAACTGGTTTTTGCAATATCTCTTTCATAGAGCATGAAAGTATGAAACTGTATGGATGGAGCATGCATCGACATATTACTATAAAATAAACTCACCAAAAGCCAACAACTAAAAGAAGATAACCAAGACAACAATATAATCAGTCTTAACTCACAAATATGAGAGATACATAATTACTCCATTGACTGCACTGACCTGATTATTGATGTCTTGGATATTTACCTTAAGCTCCTTGTTATGGTCTTGCCTGCAACTTGACAACCATAAACATCGGTTTCCAGTAGTAATTAAATTTGCTCCATCATCAGAATAACCAGATGCTTATAATATCAAGCCACTCATCTTAGAAACCTCATGTCAATAAGGATGTGATAAATAACAATGTCACCCATGAACATCCATGTTGACAAGATCAATGATTCGGCTATCACTGAAAGAAGTTGTGATCATAATACAAAGCCAGCAACGAATCATTGAAACTAAGATAAGCTTTACATCAACATACTAAATTTCCGAGCCGAAATACAAAAGATTACATTCGGCTTGATGCCAACACTTCCATGAATTGAACCGCTAACATTATGGTTGCATTGCCCCCCAGTTATTGAAGTCACCACCATGACCTTCAATTGGGCTAATTAAAATCAAAATCCATCAACAAAAAGCACTGATAATACCGGATAGTCCGATAGATATTACTAGATAGTCCAGTGCTCTGTCGGATTTTCCGGTGTCCATCACCGGATTGTCCGGCGTTGGCAGAACCAGCCAACGCTGCTTAGTCTTGCCCCCCGACCATCAAACCTGCCCTTTGGTTGGGACATATGCTTAGCGCGATGGTAAGAAAAGATTCATCGGCCATATCAACTACTGAGAGCAAAGAGGTTTAATGATCTATAAAACTTGCTCACATGGAAGAAACACATAGTAGCCAAACCAATGATGTATAAGTTTGAATTTAGGTATTGGCTATATGAACAAATGAACAATTTACTTGAAACTAATCGGCTGCACCAACTGTATATGAAATTTATAATTTAAACAATAGTAGAACAGTAATAGGCAAATAATATGAACATGCTCGTCCCCAGAATAAGTATAACCGAAGTAAATCATAGCAAGCATCATAAATATAACGATCTAACTATCAACTAAACATATTGCAACTATCCATATGCATAGTAATTCGGTTGCACCCCTCCATAATACAATGACATATATGGATCAAAATAATACCATGAGGGGTAACCAAACGTACCTTGGGATGAACTGTACAGCCTACTTACATACGAATGATGCAATGGCCAAGAGCTTTGATGATCTGGGGCAAACCTTTCACTTGATAATCCTATTCCTGCTTCCTTCTTCTTTGCCTCCACTTCACCTCTCCCTTGAGCATCATCCTTGCCTTGAACTTGAGAACTCCCCTTAGGGACCCATACCATGCCTCTCTTCTTTAGCTCTTGTGCACTGAGTTTCTCTAGCTTCTTTTTGTGCCAAATTGATAAATCGAGTGGGCTTCTCGGTTGTGATTCAGTTTTGGATAGCAGCACATCTTTCTTGACCTTTGGCACATTAGACTTCTTAAGTTCAGATTTAGTGCCATAAATATTGCTAGCTGATTTTTCTACTGTTTTGGCACTACTAGCCGAAGTATCTAATACTTCACTCGGCTTTGTAACATATGAATTTAGATCTGAACCTTTTACTTTTCTATTTTATCCTTCTTCACTGCATAAACTTGCTTGACCACTTTATTTTTATTTTGAGCTCCGGACCGATTCTTAGGAATAAAACGGTCTTTGCTATATGCTTGTTTTTCAAACTCAGAATTGCTAGGAACTGAATATTCTACATCATGTGGTCTAAAATGTGAAGAAGAATATGAATTTAAATCATACCAGCCCCAAGATGGATAAGGATAAAAGTAAGTTGGAGCTGTACCATATTGCATTGGCATCGGTGGCCCAAAAGGAGGATATGTCCCTGCTGCATGAAAATCTTCTCCTCGCCAATCCCAATCTCCAGATTTATGCATCGGAGGTGATCTTGATAAATTCAAAGGTGCTCTTGATGATTTGGTACTGCTTGATTGATCAATGTCCTTTTCTTTGCTTTGCCTCAGATATTTAACCAGAAGTTGCTCAAAAGTAACCTTCGGCCTTTTACCTTTCTGCTGATTATGACCTGCACCTCCAAAACTTTTTGATTTAGGCATATTAGACATATCTGCTTTAACATGCCCCCTACTGGACATTCGGCAGTGGTTATCGGACAGTCCGGTATCCCCTGGCTAGCAGAGCGAACCGGCATTGCACCGGATAATCCGGCGGATGTTACCTGACAATCCGATAATGCACCAGACAGTCCGGTGGACGTTACCGGATAGTCCGGCATTCCCTCGTCAGCAAGGTGAATCGGTTGCCAATTCGGTGAAGAAAAACTCGCTTGCCCCCTAGCACTTGATGTCTTCTCTGCAACCATGGTGGAGTCATTCCAACTTGTAGAATTAATATGCACATCACAAACACTACCTCCACCATCATTTGGGGGACTCGAATTATTTTCCTCATCAATCGTCTTTTTATCCTTCGATGAATTGAATAAGGAAAGACGATTTGGTCTACTACTGCCATCATAGCCAATCGGACTCAATTGGTCATTATTCTGATCTTCAGCAAGTCTCAATTGTCCTTTGTTTATAGCCGATTGTATTAGCTGATGAAACATATTGCAATCACTAGTGCTATGATCAAATGCATTTTGCAACTTACAATATGCATTTACTTCTAAGCTCTGAGGTGATGGCATGACTTGGTGATCAGATATTCTAATAAGACTATGTTCTAGCAAGGCATCAAATATATGATTGCTCAAAGTCAGATCTAAAGTATACTTAATTTTATCTAGCTGAGTCTTTTGCGGAGATAGCTTTAGAGCTAGGCAAACGAATGGCTTAGATTGTTCATCCACCCATTTAGCCATGCACTTGCTTGTGGTCCTTTGGCACGATATTTTAGAATTGCTTAAAGTATTATCATCGGCTTTCTCAGAACGGTGTAGCTTTGATTTTGTTCTTTTAGATTTAGAATTACCATAAGCAAACTAGGAAGGTAAAATCTTTGGCAATATGGATGGATCAAACTTAAATGTTAACACATTACTATTATCAGCCTTTCTAATTTGAATAGAGCATTGGCCGACACCTTTTGAAACCATCTTATTGCCAACAAGCAAGTAACCAATCTCAATCGATCTTTCAGAATTATGTAAGACAATATCACTAATAGATTCATTAGTGGAAAGCATATGATTAGATTGAGAATTACGTAATGTACTCGTAAATTTTACCTTGTTGAATATGTTGGAGAGACGTGGAAGCTTTGCCTGAATCTTGTTCCGTCAGCCTTTCTAATTTGAATAGAGCATTGGCCGACACCTTTTGAAACCATCTTATTGCCAACAAGCAAGTTACCAATCTCAATCGATCTTTCAGAATTATGTAAGATAATATCACTAATAGATTCATTAGTGGAAAGCATATGATTAGATTGAGAATTAGGTAACGAACTCATAAATTTTACCTTGTTGAATATGTTGGAGAGACGTGGAAGCTTTGCTTGAATCTTGTTCCGTCCTTTCTGATGATTGCGTCGATGCTCCATAGCCTCCCTCTTGTCTTCAGCTTCTGGATCTACAATAGGGGTAGGGGCCTCTGTGGTCTTTGATGTTGAGTCAGGGCCTGCTACTGACATTTGGGTGCCGGATAGTCCGATAAGTGCCACCAGACAGTCTGGTGCACCGGATAGTCCAGTGCCAACCACTGGACAGTCCGATGTTTGGACTTTACTCTGGTTAGCTGCTTGAGCAGAAGTTTTAGCGGCTTTCGGGTCCTGTTTATTAGAGAATTGAGCATGAAACATTTGTTCTAACTGGAACCATGTAGGAAGATGATCACCAAACACTGATTCATACCATCGAGAAGCAGTCCCAACTAATGAATAACAAAACAAGAAATGTTTCGTAAATTCGGTAGCTTCTTTTACTGTTGCTTCGTACTGCCCGACATGCTCCCATGTGCTCATGCCGTCCTCCCTGCTAAACTTACTGAATCGAGGATGCAAAATCGAATAAGAATGTTTGTTGAAATCAGCAAGAGCTGCATCTATCTCACGTTTAGGTATATGAGGCGGGTAATGCAAGGGTGAACATTCGCTTGCTAAATTTTCATTGATTCGGATAGAGTTAGAAGCAACATAGGAAGCCGAATCATGAGTATTAGAAGCTACATAAGGTGGTGAATTCTCACTAATTTGGCTGGCATTATGAGAATCATAGGATGCTGAATCATGAGAACTAGAAGCTGCATATAATGCTGAATTTTCAATAATTCGGCTGGCGCTATTGAAAGCATAGGAAGTTGAATTATGAACATTAGGACTTGAATATGGTGCTGAAATTTCATTAATCCGGCTAGAGCTAGAAGTAACATAAGGGACCGAATTATGAATATTAGAACCATACTGCTTATCATGTGACACTTGAGAATAATTGGCTACAGTGCTGGTATTAGTATGGCCAATTATCTGATGCACCGACATGCCCCCTGAGGGGTTCACATATTGTTTATGTGTTGCCGATGGATAAGTAGGTGAAATATTACAATGCATGTTATAAGAATTAGTAGTATGTAATGCTTCATGTCTAACGACCGAACTCACCAAGTTAGTTTGGCATTGATAATTATACATCGGTATTTGACCTTGTTGCGCCGATGTGTAAGGATTTACGTGTTGCATGTTACTAGTAGAATTAAATCTCAAAGCAGACATATCATGTGACATAGGCCTTTGCATATAATTTTCAGAATTATATTGTGCATAATGAAGAGCATTATCTAAATAATGACTAGCCGATGCAATAATATGTCCACTATCATGACTAGCAACATCAACACGCGAATTCATGGTATTTGCAAAATAAATACTAGAATTATTTAACTCAATTGCAAATTGTACCTCGGGCTTGTTGTAGTAATCTGATTGTGGCGCAGTGTACAAATAGCCCACCATGTATGATCAATGTATACCAAATCCAATAAAATATCCTTGATTGCCTTTATGGGTGAGCGTAGCAGAATCAAAAAATCCCTTCACGTTAGCACCCTGAATAATTGGAAGCAAGTTGCTTGGATTTGGTGTACGACTATAGTTATTCTAAACAACCAATCAGCTATGACTCCAACGCTGGCAGTCACGAAGACCAGATGGAGAGCGAACAGAGAAATAAATATTTCTCGCCAATTGATAAATAACCGATGAAACCGAACCCGACACATGATGTAGTATCCAAACAACGTGATCGGTGTTTGGCCTGATCTTTAATTGCGAACCACGGCAGATGCGATCAGACTTGGGGCCCGACATAACCGTAGCGGACACTGCAGGCAAAACATAGCAGATTAATCTCAGAAGTACGATCGGCCGGAGGGCCTGATCTGATACACAAAGACGACGCTCAACAAAAGGCAGATCAGTTAAGTACTAGGCTAGGTAGAACGATTCGGCCATTTGTTTATAGCCAAAGTGATTACGTCCACAGCGGAGTCGACGAAAAGTGTGTGGACACGTTTTAGCACCAAACACTAATGAACCCTGGAGCCTCGGCTCGGGGTGCGTCGTACTTTCCGGTGCCTGACACTGTCCAGTGCACCGGATTGTCCGGTGGCTAGCGCTAGACTGTCTGGTGACGGGCAGGGAGCTCAGGAAACCCTAGCGGCGCCCGATGGAGAACTATCACGCTTACGTGGTGTTGCACGGCGAGGTTTACGAGCAAACTAGCAAAGGATAACTATCGTACTTACGTGACGACGAACGACTACTTTACGAGCAAACTAGCAAAGAAACTACCGATGGCCTCACCCGGGAGGACCGTCAGGGCACGGATGTCGGCGGCGTGCCCTAAGCTGCTAGGACGCCATCTCTGGTCGTGGTGATCAGAGGATGAACAGCATGGAGGAGGGAGAAGGAGAATTAGGGTTTGAGGAATAGATATGCATAAAAGTAGATAAAAGTAATGAATGGTTCAATTGGATGTGTTCTCAATCGGCTCTATCCCTTTATATTTATAGGGAGAGAGGTCTGGACTATTGTATAAGTCGAAACGCATCGAAAACAGTCCAAAACAAGATCAGAAACCCACTTTTCGGACTGGGACCGTAACTACCCGACATTCCGATGATTAAGACCAGATAGTCCGGTACCTAGGGCCTGTTTCCCGTGATCTACCGGACTGTCCGCCCCTTGGCACCGGATAGTTTGACATTGCCCGGCTTGACCAACTTCTAGAGGGCATAACTCTTCCGTCCGGGCTCCGAATTAGGTGATCCATATGTCCGTTTTGATGGTCTTAGCGAGGGCTACGTCCTGGTACATTCGAATATACTATTTGACCTCATCTTGATGCTAATATAAGAGCTTTTCTATGTTTTCAGTAAAACCATGCTAAAATATCTAGGAAGGTTGCATATGACTGCATAACAGAATTCCATACCAAATATGCAAGAAAACTGCCATTAATACTGACCTGCCCAATTTGGTGCTCAACAGGCAGGACGTGATGCAGGGGACGGATGCTCAAGGTGCTGTTGTCCTACAGGGAGAGATGGGATGAACTGGAGCTTACTGCTGCCACAGAAGGGACTCAAGCATGGGAGCAGCTAGCTAGGGCCGGCGGCCTTGTTGCTGAAGGTGCTTGCTGCTCTGTGTGGGAGGCGCCAGGGAGGGTGGAGCAGCTGGGTGTCGATCTGCTGCTGGGAAACGGAGGCACGAGCTCGTGCGAGGGAGAAGAGCGGAGTGGGGGCAGAGAGTGAATGGAGAGGGAGGCGAGCAGCGGCGGAGCCAGAAATGATCAAATGGGGGCTAATTTAGGGCCTGTTTGGTTCTTAGTAGCTAATAGTTAGCAGCTAAAAATTAGTAGCTAAAGAACCAAATAGAACTACTCCCTCTGTTTTTTTATATTTGACGCCCAACAGTTCAAACTTGCACTAGCTAGCGTCAAACATATGCATACGGAGGCAGTAGTTAATAAATCAGCTAACTATTAGCTGGACCTCAGCTAACAATTATCTCATTAGCTGGTTCAACCTAGCTAATCCAGCTAATTAATATCAACTAATAGTACATAAAAAGCATCTTATACCTATTAGCAGTTGAAACCAAACACCTTCTAGCTAATTGGTTGCCGACTAATAATTATCTAGCTAATTTTAGATAAGAGCTATCAGCTAGCTCATTATTAGCCGCTAATGGAACCAAACAGGGAAAGAAGTAACTAATTGGTACTTAGTAGTATATGGAATATTTTGTTGACACAAGGGACACAATTCATATGAAACTAAATGATATAGCAAATGTATCAAGAGACATTCATAATACATATAATTATTTTAGGAATACATACCTTCTTGCCTTGAGCAAATCTATCATACGATCTCTTAAGCTTTGAAAACGACATAAAATTTTTTCATCTTCAATGGATGCAAAGATATTCCTCTCAATATAGCACACCATGCTATTATTCATCCACTCATCACCCATTTTTTTTCTTATTTCAGTCTTAATGATGTTCATAGCAGAGAAGGACCTTTCAACGATTGTTGTTTCTACTGGCAAAACTAGTGCAAGTTCAACTAGATGATGCACTACTGGAAAATATGTATGTCTTTTAGATTAAACCATCTTCATAGCAAGCTCTCCAAGATCAGAACAATTTTTGAAAGAATCCTCATTTCTAGCTTTATCAATAAATATAGGAAGAAACTCCTGAAGGCATTCATAGTCATAATCACTGAAGTCATCAGCATAAATCTCAGCAAGCTCAACCAACTTATTTACGTCAAAGTTGGCAAAAGAATCTCTTGGATCAAGGCAAGAAATGCATTTCAACAATCGAGTAGATCCTTTAGGGAGGCGATTGTGTAACTCAGCGAGAATCTGATCAATCACAACAATGAAAATTCCATGATGAAAATGATGATAGTAACTCACCAATTTAGCACCACGACACCTTGATCGCCCCTTGTTGGTATCATTTCTTTCATATTTGGCATGGCTATGTTCATCTTGTGACAAAAGCTTTCACTTCTTCAAAAAGAGGATTTCAACCATTTTCCCTCATGTCATTCAAACTGTTCAGCACAGCTCCAATCAATCCTATTGCACGAACAATGTTTTGATTTTTCCTTTGCAAACATTGTGACAAATCATGTGTCTTCCCCAACACTTTGATCCTAAGATGCAATATAAACACAAATTCAAATGTCTTTATTCTTTCTATCAAACCGGATGCTTGTGTTCTCTTTTCCCCATCGTTTGCATCTTCAACAATATTCTCTAGCACCTCCAATACAGAGGACCACATTAGATTAAGGCATACTAATGTTTTATGATGTGTGCCCCACCGTGTATCACCTGGCCTTGCAAGACTAGTTTCTTGGTTTTCCCCTTGCTGGAAAAAAATAGCACAACTATCTAATTGTTCCACTAGTTTCTCATGATCTTGAAGAAACTGATCTTTCCTTTTGCAAGAAGCACTAACAGTAATGACAATCGAAGTGGTGTAGTTGAAAAAAATCATAAATTGAACCACAACCCTTGGCTACAGAGACAACTACCAATTGCAATTGATGAGCAAAATAGTGGATGTAAAAAGCATATGGGTTCTCATCCAACACCAATCTTTGCACCCATGAAATTGCCCTCTCATGTTTGAGGCTCCATCATATCCTTGACCTCTTTATTTAGCCAAGTACAGAAACCAAAGCTACCTTCAAAGAAGCTCTTGTAGTATCCGGAACATGCTGAATTCCAAGGAATCTCTCAATCACTTGTACTTTACAATCAACATACCTGCATTACATGTATAGGATTATTAATCATAGAAATTAGACAAGAGCAGATAAATAGAAACAATAGGAAAAGATTAATAATAGATTTATACCTTACAACCAAAGCCATTTGTTCCTTAATTGTTGCATCTTGAGCCTCATCCACAAGCACCGAAAAAACGATCACCCATTTATGATTTTATTACCTTACTTGTCTCCTCTGAACAAGCTCTAGCCAAATCCTTCTGCACATCTGGCCAAGTCATTTGATTATTTCTAGGAGCATTATCACAAGTCACTATTGCAGAATTAGGGTCCTTCTTTCTGTACCATTCAAGCATCTCTAAAAAATTTCCCATGTTGGTTGATGTTTCCCTTGTTATGTCCACGGAAGGCAAGAGCTAGAAAAAGCAAAAATCTTGCAATACCTAGCATGATAGTCAAACGAGCTTTATATTGCACCTCTTTTACTGCACTTGTCCTAGACCACACACGACCAACACTTTGTCTCTGATTTTTGAAATAAAGGGCATGCTGGTGTAGAGATTAAAGAAAGAGGAGTAGAGTAATAGAGGAGGACCATGGTCCACACCTAGTAGCAGCAGGCGAGCAGGCAGGCGAGCGGCTCTGGTGGAGACGTGGAGTGGTGGCCGGTGGGGGTGTTGGGGGTCTGCTATCAAATCACATGATGACAACAGGGCAACATCAAATATGAAGGACCTCTCTCCTTGGAGTTCTCAGATGCAATCAAATAAAATACAAATGACAATCGGAAAGGGAACTCTTTGCCCAACTCGAAAATATTTAAAGAAGATGCATGAAAGATGAAAAGACGAAAAGGCATGCGAACACATGAGGGAAGTCATTTGTTATACCTTCGTACCCAAAAACTAGGGCTGACGTCACGTTTAATGCGAGGCGTACAAGTGTCACCGTCAAAAGCCTATCCCCTGGTCTGTTGGTCTCCCTAGTATTTATAGGGGTCAACCGATAGTCTACTTTACAGCGATTTTACACAGCTGCCCTCAGGCATACCCTTCATGCTTCTTCCTCTCTATACAAGGTACTTGTCTATTCTGTAATTTTACATCCGAAGCCAATTTGAACATGCAGGCCTTTAACAGCTGTACCAAGCTTTGCTTGTCCCTTTGTGCTTCAGTTCTTCTTCACAGGGCATGCCACTTCGAACAGTGTCCACCACCAAGCTTCGGAATAAGGCTTCTTCGGATGACGCCGCCTTTAAACTTCAAAGCAACACCCTAGGTCAGCTCCGAGAACCTTCAGGTTGAACCTATGGACCTTCCTTCGCATAGTTCTTGACTTCTTCTTCGTACCCTATGATTCACTAACACAAATAAACCATCTGAAGCATGGGGCCTGGGGCCTTGGGCCCAATAGTAGCCCCTCGCGGGGTTAGTTCATTTTTCCAAGATGAGCTCAAACCACGACCGAGTAAATAAGCCAAAGGTTCTACTGTATGCTTTGGATGTATGAGTCACTTCCCTCTGATTTGAGATTGTTTTGGAAAAAGGTCAGGACAAGAAAACACACGAAAAAGAAAAACAACGGTGTCGTTAAGCAGGAGACACGTGTCGGCTTTTTGATGAATTGCGACTGTTCATCGCCCGCCCCTTCGGTTTTCGCACCCAGGGCAATATATAAGCCATGGGGGACTAGACGCGGCCCTCCCTCCTCATTTCATCCAATGCACAATCGCTGCTCCTGCCATCTTTGCTCCGAAGCTCTGCCTCCTGAAACTGATCCGCTCTTGTTGCTTCGTCTTCAGCTGCTATCATTTCGTATGTTTGAAAGGCTTTGCATTCCTTTCTTTACTAGTTGCGTGCTACTACACGATTTTGATTTCTGCGTGACACTCTCAGGTTTCTAATGGCGCATATCCACACTACAGCCTGTATGGGGATAGACTCTGAAGCCAAATCTACTAGGAGACCCACAACGCCACTGGAGAAGAGACTCCTATTCATTTATCTCTGGCTCACCCTGAGAATGAGTTAGAAAACATCGCCAAAGTTTCCGATGACAAAGAAGAAGAGGAAAGAGATACTGATGAAATTGAAGAAGACGAAGACAAGCTAGCCCTTCGTCCCCAAAAACCAAGTCACATAGTCTTTGGGGCATCTAGTATTACTGAGAAGGATTTTAAACTATAACAGAAAATGGGTTTCGTAAAAAACCCCAGCCGCTGCCAAAGCCCTAAAGACGAAGAAACTCCTACCCCAAGGTCAGGCGAGATTGTTTTGCTTCAGAACTTCTTTGATGCTGGGCTTCGGCTGCCAATGAACTCATTTGTACCGAAGGTTCTTGAGCATTTTGAGATATACTTCGATCAGCTGACCCCCAATGCCTTTGTTCGATTGGGTGTTTACATATGGATGTTGGCTAGCCAAGGCTTAGAGCCAGATGTTGAACACTTCTGTCATTCACATGAGCTGCATTATCAGACTAAGGCCGACAAGGTGACTGGGCTTCATCTGAACTTCAGATGTCATAACTTTCAGAGCCGCAAGGACTCACCAGGCCCTGTGCTAGCATACCGAAGCAAATGGTCTAAGTGGTTTTACTATAGTGTTATTGCTAAAAAGAAACTTGAATTTGGTCCATGCTTGATGTACCCTTTGAAGATTTCGTTTGGCTTCTAGAGGCCTCTATGCGCACAATCCGATAGGACTATATCAGCGAACGCCACCTATAGGGTTGTCTGTTCACAGATTCATATGCGCTGCCTAGCCTAGGAATTTGCAGCTAGTGGCGTACTTCCTCTTCAAAGCAAGTTTTCTATGCCTGCTTTTGAAGGGCGGATTTACCCTACTCAGCTTGTCCGCCTGCCATAGAAATTCAAACCTTTTGGCAAATACAAGACCCTAGATGAATCTTGGAGAGCTGGGGTTGAGAAAGCTGTATGTGCTATGCTTGGTAACTACACTATTGGAGAGTACAAGTGCCTGCATCACGCCTTTGGCAACAGGCCCAAGCTTCGCCTGAATCGTGTGTTCGACGCTTTTAGAGTGAGTTATCCCAATTATGAACATTTCGATGTTGACATCCCTACTTCGAAGGTAACCCTGAAGCGCAAGGCTAAAGATGCCGCAAAGGTACTTGGAGCTGATGTTGAGGCTACCAAAAGAAGAGTTAAAATTTGCCTAAAGAAAGCTGCTCGCCGAACTTTTAAGAAATTGGCATTGTTTGAACCTGTTGCAAGCCCTCTGAAGATAGCTTGTGCCGAAGGCATTGGGACGATAGGGGATCAAGATCCCAATGTTTCAGAAGCAGCCCCTTCATCTCGAGGAATGGCTTCCGAAGCGAACAGAATGATACATTTGATGATTGGTAGCTTCGACCCCTCTCAAGCTTTGAGTTCACTTGTCTCCCATGTCATTAAGTTTGTCAACAAAGCTTCATCTCCTGACACCTCTGCTATGAAATCCGAAGTTGTTCCCCATATCTCTAACCCGTTTGATGTTATAGTTAATGAGGATTCTATAGGTGCGTCACCCAAGTACGAAGCACCTATCGAAGCTGTTGACGTTGAACCTCCATCCCCCACCCATGGGATGGCAACTGATGTGATGAACCTTGAGACCGAGGTTCCAAAGAGGTCTCAAGAATTAAAACTATTTTAGAAGAGTCTGCATCCGAGGAGATCGCCAAGGTGTTGTCAGACCTTCGCAACAACTTCGCACGCATTGATAACTCTGACAAGGCCGAAGACCCCAAATTAGAAAGATGTTGGCCTTATCTGAGTTTACGGCCCTAAAAACATTGATGCTGTGGAGATCAAGAGATTACGTGACCTTACCAAAGAGCTCGCTTTAGATAAAGATAGCTCTATCTTTGGTGGGGAACACTCAAAGTCCTTGCAGTGCTTAGGGTCCAAAGCCAAAATGAGTGTAGTAGATGGGCTAGGTCGATCATTTTGCTTTCCAGATGCTGAGAAAGAGCTGATTTTTTTGCCCACCGAAATACTAGCCGGGCAACTTAATGCCATTTGCACAAAGGTGCGTTTCATGCCTCTTTTTTATGGTACTTTGCTATTTTTTTCTTTATTTGATGATGAACTTGTTATGATTCTTTTTTTTCTTCTATTTTTTGTTATGTTTGCAGGGACTTCTTTCAAAAACTCTTTCGAAGAGACAAATACTAGAGAACACTATGCGGAACTCCCGATTGACGATCTTCGGACCCGAATTGATGACATTGCTCGTCAACACGAAGTGAACGAGAAGGCAGAGAGGGAGTCCCATGAGAGGATTGTTCAAGGCTTGACTGACGAAGTTGTCCTTCAATGAACCAATGCCAAAAAACTTGAGGGCAAAAACTCTGAGCTCATAGCAGAACTAGAGAAATAGACTGCTGCTGCTTTGAAGGCAAACAGTCTTTTAGATCAAGAAAAGAAGGCCCGTCAAACTTCTGAGGATATGGTAGAAGTTCTGAAGAAAAGTGCTAAGTTACAAACACAAGAGTTGACAGGACTTTGGGCTAGCATCACAACCAAAGAAGAAGAACTTGCTAATCTTTGTGCTGAGCTTGAATCTCTTAAACTGAAGAAAACAGAAGAAGACAAAACTATTTTCAACAAGATTTCATCTTGCGCTTCTGTTGTTCAGTCAGTTGTATCCAACACCGAAGCTCGCCCGTGGACCCAAAGATACAAAGAGGGTAACTCTCTAGAAGCCTTGAAATGGATCGAAAAGGAGGTGTCAGCAATATATGAACTGACTACTTCATATGGGGGATATTGCATTATGGCTGGTGCTAAACCTACCTCCTCATCTCTTGAATCCCAAGGCTGCTCTCACATCGACAGAGCTTTGACACTGGGTTTCTGCCTATGTTTTATTGACAAAGTATTCAACTGCACCCGAGCTTGTGAAAATATTGGGCGCCGTGTTTACAGCTTGTTATGGAAACATGGCCTCGAAGCAAGGGTTTTGGAACAGATTCGTGAACGTTGGAGGGAGGTAACTTGTTACCTAGTGCTTCTGCACTGTTCTCTCCTACTGCCCTTGGTACCTTCATTTTTTATCTTACCTTATGATTATACACACACACACACACACACACACACACACACACACACACATATATATATATATATATTCCTTTTAGGCTGAGGAAGCGGCATTGAAATGCACCGAAAGATGAAGCCCGACTACTGAGCCTCAACATGAACCTAGGACTAGAGATAGCACTCTAGATGCTGGCAAAGCTCGCAACACAATTTCAAGAACTGATGCTTCGAAGCTAGATCATCCCGCTGAGCTCGAGCAGCCCCCAAGACCGAAGTCTCCAACGAACGAGCCCCCGAAGCCGAAGTCTCCGGAGACCAAGCCCCCAAAGACTCAACGTGATGCTTCAGAGGTGTAACCTTCGAACTTGGCTATGTTGACTTTCTTACAAAGTACGCTTATTATTTTCTTTGTTGGGTACTAGGTATCTTTGGTGGATTCTACTCATGGCTCTTGTGGAATGATGATTGTATATGTGGGCCAAAGCCGTTCTAAGTTTGCACAGAACATTCTTAGCCGTTTTCATGCGGATCGTATTTTGGATAGCGTCATGGACAACATTATTGATGACATTGCCATGAATGTAATGTTGGAGGAGGACTAACACAGTTGTAATGTGCTTTATGTGCCTGTAATAGTTTCATATGAACGTTTCCAGCAAGCATAACTACTATGATATGCACTTGCGAGACTGATTTTTTGATTTCGCGATCTCTTTCATCTTCGAAGCTGAAATTTCATGCATTCTATGCAATCATTTCGAACCAGAAATATACCTTCACAAAAAAGGGATCACGCCAGCACGTTGTTTTACACAGTACGAAGTAAAACATATATGCAAAATTTGCTAATGGATTGAACGAAGCTTCGGACATACTGAATGAACAACAGGTACATCCGCGATATAACAATGTTACAAGCGTGTAAATATTAGATGTGCCATCACCCTGTCATAATGCCCTCGACCAGCAAGCTTTGTGACACTGACACCCTTATCGCCTACTGCACACACTTAGTTTGAAAATCCCACGTGCGGCAGCTAGAGGGTCGCGCATGGTAACATCATCGCCAAAACCTCTGCCACCTACCTTTGGAGCATGTTGAGGCTGGCCACTCGGTGTGGTGACGATGTGACCTTTTCAGTCCATGGATAACTCCATTAGGAGCATCTCAGGTCTTGATCCGTAGCCAGGATTATCCTGACGAAGGGGAAATATTATGAGAATCTCATGGCCTGAAATCCTTGGTAATAAGCATGGAACGACACTTATATGAAGATAGGCTTTGTTCACGAAAGACTTCATCTTCCAATACTTCTATCCCAGACTACATAGGATTCTGTATTTCTATGCTGAATGGCGAGATTGCACTAGCGACCTATTGGACGATGCTCTTACGTGAGCAGGTTTTGCGATTCTTTAGTTGTGTTGCAATACTTGAGAATGCCCCAGGCTTCTGTTTATAGCCGCTGGCAAGCAACACACTGGGCTACCTATGAAGAAAATCCGATGCAATATAATCATGCATGAACAAGATTGTAACTATTGCTTTTGACTGATACACAGTTCTCTTGAGGAATCCAATGCTTCACAGTTTGCGGATATGCATTAAAAAATTCGAAGATGCAGCGTCGGCAACAAAAAGCTGAGAATCCAATGCCAAGGAATCCGATGCTCTTTTTATAATACTTTTTTACCCACTGTGACCTTAGTTGACTTATGTGGTGTGTGCTCTGCTGCATTTTCACATGATGAGAGTCACTTTAATCAGAGCGCGCCTTTTTGCACACTTGTGAAGATACGACGCTCTCTTTGGCGCACATGATTTTGCATACTTCATGAAATGTAGCTTCGGTGATATCCTTCGTCATTGAGCTGAAAACTCAATACGAAGTTTCGCCATGTAAAAGAATAACACATCATGGGGGAATCTGCTTCTCATTGATTCGACGCTTGGTTACATGCAACTGCCCCATTAAAAAACCTTACGCCCCTTCTTGATTCTGGGGTTTCCCCTGTAAGGAAAAAGGGTGTAGTGCATTTTTGCTACTTTGTACAAGATGATGGAAAAAAATCTACTCCTAAGGGTAATAGCGCCAAAGATCGTTTATATTCCACGACCATTGCATTTCCTTGCCAAACATATCTTTGAGCCTATATGAACCTAGCCTATTCAATTCTTTTACCATGAAAGGACTGTCCCATTTACTTTGCAGCTTACCTGCTGTATCTGGTTTGGCTATTCTTCAAATGATGAAGTTGCCAGGCTCAATGGACTTGATCTTTACCTTCCTGTCTTTCCACTTTTTGGTTTCTTCTTGATACCTTCGAATGTTATCAACTGCTTCCAGTCTAACTAATTCAACCGCATCGTTTTCAATTAACTGTTCTTCCTGTTCGACTTCTGGTTTAACCGCCCTGAGTGACTTGTACTTGATTTCTTTTGGCGTCATCGCCTCTTCTCCGTACAGCAATTTGAATAGCGTAAAACCTGTGGCTCTTGAAACTGTAATCTTGTGGCTCCAGACCACATTTGTTAATTCATCAACCCATTTGCACTTCGGAAGTCCCACTAGCTTCTTTGATATGCCAGAGTGTATTATGCCGTTAGCTCTTTCGACGGCACCATTCGACTGCAGATGTCTAACCGAAGCAAAGTTGAGGCCAGTGCCGATCTGATGACAGAACTTTCTAAATGATTTTGCGTTGAACGGAGTTCCATTGTCAACTGTTAATGCTCTTGGGACGCCGGAGCGACATACTATGTTCTGCCAAAAAAATCGCTGGACTGTTGCCGATGTTATTGTCATGAGAGCCTTCGCTTCAATCCATTTGGTGAAATATTCCACCGCTACTACGACGTATTTTAAATTTCCTTGTGCATTTGGCATTGGTCCAATCAGATCCATGCCCCATCTCTGCAACGAACATGTTGGTTCAATCAGCTAAGTGTACGAAGCAGGTTGATTTTGATGTATCGACATTCTCTAGCAATTGTCACATGTTGGAACTAGTTATTCAGCATTAGTTGGAGCTTTAGGCCAATAGAAGCCCATTTTGTAGACCTTTCCCAGCAATTTCCTTGAGCCAATATGAGCTCCGCACATTCCTAAATGTATTTCTTTCATTAGCTATTTACCTTCTTCTCTTGCAAGGCATTTCAGAAGTGGTGCACAGACTCCTTCTTTGTATAATTCACCGTTAACCAATTTGAACTGCCTTGCTCTCTAACTCATCCTTGTGAGCCAATCTTCGTTATCATTTTGATGGGTATTGTTCAAGTAAGATATAACTTCTGATCTCCAATCTTCACTTGCCACCGGTGAGATGGACAAGGTTGCCCTCTCTTGCAGCTCGATTGAAGGTGCTTTGAGTATTTCGAATAATACATCAGGCGGTAAAGGTGCACCTTGCTAAGCTGCTCGGGATAATACATCGTCCTCATCATTTTCTCTTCGGTGTATTTTCTTTACAGTGAAGCATTCGAAGTAGGTCTCCATCCTCCTGATTGTATGCAGATACTTTTGTATCCTTTCTTATTTAGCTTTTGATGTTTTCTCAATGTGCTCCGAAATGACCTGGGAATCTGACATCAGAACAACTCTTCTTACTCTAGTGATTTCAACTTTCGCAGCCCCAACATTACTGCCTTGTATTCTGCAACATTGTTTGTACTTGGGAACTCGAGCCGTACTGCGAACGATGATTTTACTCCCGATGGTGACCGTAATATTGCTGCTGCTCCAGCCCCTGTTCCTATATATGACCCATCACAGTACACCTGCCAGATCTTATCTTCAGATGGGAGTTCAATTTTATCCTCTGCTGGAGTCCATTCAGCTACGAAATTAGCTAACGCTTGCGATTGAATTGTGGTTCTATGCACAAAATCTATTACATACTCATTTAGCTCCGTTGCCCATTAGCTAACTCTACCACTGGCCTCCTTGTTTTGGAGCACATCCCTGAGGGGTATAGATGAAGGTACGATGATGTTTTGCGCTTGGAAATAGTGCTGAAGCTTCCTTGAAGCCATGACAACAGCATATATCACTTTCTCAATTTCGGAATAATTCATCTTTGTAGGTGTTAGTGCTTCGGAGACATAATATATTGGCCTTTGTTTTTTCTAGCTGTCGACTTCTTTTTGTTGTACAAGTGCAGCGCTGACCACTATCGAGGCTGCAACAACATACAACAACAACGGAGTCCCTTGTTTCGGCGATGACAATGTTGTCAGATGCACCAGATACTATTTAAGTTCTTCGAACGCTTTTTGTTGCTTCTCCCCCCAAGTGAATGGATTGGTTCTGCGCAAGACTTTGAAGAATGGCAAGCTTCGTTCTACCTGATGAAACAATATGTTCCTGACGGGGTGACGAAGCTTGTTTTGGGCTCATCTTCCCTCTTAAGCCAGATTTAATGATATCCAGAGTACCCGTCCAATAAGCTCATCATCTTTGAATTTGCAGCCGCTACAACCAGACTATCAATACGAGGCAAAGGGAACTCGTCCTTCAGGCACGCTTTGTTGAGATCTATGAAATCGATACACATGCACCACTTTCCGCTTAGATTTTTTACCATGATAACATTAGCCAACCATTCTAGGTATTCTATCGATCTGATGACCCCCGTTTCAAGCAACCTATTTACTTCAGACCTTGCACCTTCGGCTCTGTCTTCTGACATTTTTCTCAACTTCTGTTTTTTTGGGTTTTATTGATGGGTCAACATTCAAAGCATGCTCTATGATGTTTCGGTCTATGCCACATAAATCTTTAGATGACCAAGCGAACACATCTTTGTTAGATCCGAGGAATGATTTCAATTCTGACTCCTCTGTTTCTGTTAGCTGAGACCCCACCTACACTATTTGGTCTGGCCTATTCTCATTAAGGACAACTTGCTTCGGCTGCTCTACCGTCTCTGCTTTCTCATTTGTTATCATCTCTCTTTGAGCTTCGGCTTTGCCTTCTTCTATGCTATGTATTTTTTTTTCACCTGGGCACCAGTTCCCTTCGGCCCGTCGAGCATCTTCCTAACTTCCATACACAGTGATCACCCCTATGTAAGCAGGTATCTTCATTACCAACAATGCTGAGTGCAAAGCGGCTTAGAACGCGTTAAGGGTTCCCCTACCCAGAATTGCATTGTATGGGTAGTTGACATCAACAACATCAAAAGTGATGAATTCTGTCCGTGGATTGCCAATTTCTCCGAAGGATACTTGCAATGATATCTTACCCAGAGCTTCAACTTTTCTTCCTTTGAAGCCACACAATGGATTCGTAGCGGGCTCTAAAACCAAATCACCAAGGTTCATCTGCCTGTATGCCCAGCTGAACTACCATTGTCTACCAAGACATCATGTATGACATAGCCCCCAATATTGCAGTTTATCATCATTGCATCATTGTCCGGATAATCCTTCAACCGAAGGTCGCTCTGATCAAATGTGATTGGCATATGCGACCACTTCGTTCTTATATGTGGACCCTAAACTCCAATGTGGTGAACTCTTCTCTGATGCCTCTCTTCTATTTTTTGACTATGGTTCGAGGCTGGAACCTCCTATTATGGGAAATATATGCTTCAAAGCAGGCACTACGGTGTTCACTGTTTGCACTTCGGTCGTTTCTTCATCTTTCCCCTGTTCTTGAAATGGCTGTTGTTGCAAAGGCATCACTGAGTAGCTGTGTGGGGATGCTTGTGACTGATACTGATTCGAAGAGGACCACTGCTGCTAAGGTGGCAGGCCTGGTGGTGGTGGAGGCAGGGCTTGCTGCTAAGGGTATGTGAGCGTGGGTAAGGGACCGGGCAGTGGTGGCAAAGCTTGCTGATGGCTGCAAGCCAAAGATGTTGGCGTGCTCGAAGGCAGCGGTGGGAGAGCCTGCCTCTGAGTGTACGTCAAAGCATGGATGTTTGGCATTGCATAGTTAATCGGACAGTACTGCTGGACCTGACTGTTTTCCTTCGGAGTGGTATGCGACGAAGACTCAATCCACTCTTTCTTCTTCTGAATAGTGATCTCACAGTACTTTGTGGTGTGGTCCTTGTCCTCTCCACAAAATACACAGAACAACTTCTTTTGTAACCTTCCCCCATTGTTTCTCCCTCTGAACTTTCGACCTTCTTGGCCTCCTCTAAAACCTTGGCCTCCTCTGTACGGCTTTGGTTCTTGCTTGAGATCAGATTTTTCTTCTTCGATGTTGAACACATTTTGAGCTCTGGTCCGTTCATCCATTCTGAAGCTTCACCTATTGCGTTTGTTGAACTACTGACCTGTCTCTTTTGATTTCTATTGGTCTTGTTGCTTGAGCCTAAGATCATTATCTGCCCTGTAGAATTCATTCATATTTTCATGTAACTCAGCTACCAACTTCGGGGCCTTTCTTGCAAAGTATTGTGCACACAGGCCTATTCTGAGTCCATTGATGGTAGCATCGATGACAACTTTCTCTGATATGCTTGGTGCCTGAGCTTTAATGTTTAGGAACCTTTGAAAGTAGCTTTGCAAAGCCTCTCCTGGTTCTTGTTTGCATGCGAACAGGGTTTGAGATGTGACTGCCTGGGACTGAAACCCTGAAAGTTTGCAAGTAACGCCTCTTTCAACTGCTGCCAGGAATAGATTGATCTGGGCCATAGTGATGAATACCACAACTGAGCAATTCCCTGGAGTGTCATCACCAATGACTTTGCCAACACAGCTGTGTTTCCTCTGAAGGAAGCCACTGTTGCTTCATAACTCAACAAAAACTACTACGGGCTTGACTGACCATCATAGCTAGGTAACATAGTTGGTCTGTAACCATTTGGCCAAGGAGCGGCTTGTAGTTCCTATGATAGGGGCGATGTGGCGTCGAAGATGTAATTTACTGTTGACTCTTGGTTGAGGTATTGCTTTTCCTGGCAACCTTGTTGCTAATCTTTGTTTTGAGTGTCTCGAATGTACTCTGAAGCCTCTTGTATCTGAGACTTCAATAGCTTCAACCATGCTAACTTCTATTTCCTGAACTGCAATTCCTCATTGATTTACTTAAGCTCTGGAAGCTCATCCTCATCAATATCTGTCAGGGCTGCTAACTCTAGGGCTGCCTTCCTTTTTTGCTCTACAATCTGCTGTTTCAATACTTCTCCATCTGCTTGCGTTAGCACTTTAGCTTCACTTTCCCTAAGTGGTTCACCATTCCCGGGCGGATCTTCGGCATTTGGGTGATCTGATGCTGAAATTTCGCCCATAGGAATTCTCATCGGCTTCGGATGAGGTTGTTTCATCATTCGGTGGTGAGAATCCACTGCGAGTGGGCACCAAATGTTGGGGTTCTACTATCAAATCACATGATGACAATAGGGCAACATCAAATATGAAGGACCTCTCTCTTTGGAGTCCTTAGATGCAATCAAATAAAATACAAATGAGAATCGGAATGGGAACTCTTTGCCCAACTCGAAAATATTTAAAGAAGATGCATGAAAGATGAAAAGACGAAAAGGCATGCGAATACATAAGGAATGTCGTTTGCTATACCTTCGTACGCAAAAACTAGGGCTAATGTCACGTTTAATGTGAGGTGTATAAGTGTCACTATCAAAAGCCTGTCCCCTGGTCGGTTGGTCTCCCAGTATTTATAGGGTTCAACCGATAGTCTACTTTACAGCGATTTTACACAACTGCTCTCAAGCATACCCTTCATGCTTCTTCCTTTCTATACAAGGTACTTGTCTATTCAGTAATTTTACATCTGAAGCCAACTTGAACAGACAAGCCTTTAATAGCTGTACCCAGCTTCGCTTGTCCCTTTGTGCTTCGGTTCTTCTTCACAGGGCGTGCCACTTCGAACGGTGTCCACCACCAAGCTTCGGAAGAAGGCTTCTTCGGATGATGCCGCCTTCAAACTTTGAAGCAACACCCCAGGTCAGCTCCGGGAACCTTCAGGTTGAACCTGTGGACCTTCCTTCGCATAGTTCTTGACTTCTTCTTCATACCCTGCGATTCACTAACACAAAGAAACCTTTCGAAGCATGGGGCCTGGGACCTTCGCCCAACAGGGGGTGAGGGGTGCCACCAGTGGCCAGCCCACGAACTGGATCCACCGCCACCGCACCTACAAGCTCAGGCACTGCTAGCCCCTAGATCCACCGCTACTCCTCGTGGAGGAAGGGAGGAGCAGCAGGGAACGGTCCCCGGCAGGGAAGACTGGCAGAGGAGGATGCAAAACCGAGGAGCATGTGTGATTCCCTGACATCTCAAGTGCACTATCATCATCATACATGTAGCATGTCATTTGATAATGGCATGCATTTGAACCTCATGAACAATCTTGATTGAAATGATGCATTTTGAACTCAATTTTATGCCATATGCTACTATTATTGTGGTTATAACATTAAATCTGTTTTGAATTAAATGAATCTTTATATAGAAAACTTGTCGACAATTTCATGTTGAACAACTTTGGTTTTGTGTGTTGTGACATGCATAAAGGTTTGCATAGTGTTATTTGTCAATTTCTGCCAACATATCAAATCTGCCAAAACTTGACCTGCCTCGTAAATTCAAATTGCAGTGAAACAAAATTATTTATAATGCAAAACTTTATATAAAAATTTCTAGATCATGGAATTCTGAACAACATTGGTATAAAATTTCTTGTGTGAAATTGACCATAAAAAGGATTTTTAGAATTTCTAAACTGTAGAGTTGCATTGGGCTAACCTTGGTCAATTGTTTGAATTCAAATTTAAACCATATTTTTAAATAGAACAAGGTATCAAATTTTATGGAAAAGTTGTAGAGCAACAAATTTAAAACAGTTCTTGTATTTTGAGTTTGATCTAATTTAGTCCCTAGGGTGTTAAAAAATGTGAATTTCAAACGGACCTTTCTGCAGTCAAACGGCCATTTCAATCATGAGCATCCCATAAAAATCCTTGACCAAAAGCAAAGATCAACATGCCGAAGAACTATCAACTTTTACAAAGTGCAATGGAGCAATCACTCCGAAGAAGAAGCAACTTGGGAGCAAAAAGAATACTTGCGCACTAAGTATCCTGATGTTTTGCCATCTATTCAAACTAGGAATGTTACATTAGTTCTTACTTTTCAAATTCAATTCGAATTAAGTATCCTGATGTTTTGCCATCTATTCAAACTGGGAATGTTACATTAGTTCTTACTTTTCAAATTCAACTCGAATTCATACACAATGCACTCTCCTTCTTATTTAACCTTACCACCCACAACACACAAAAATCTCAAGACGAGATTTATTTAAGGAGGGTGGGTTGTGATGCCTTGGCATCTCAAGTGCATAGTCATCATCATACATGCGGCATTTCATCAGATAATGGAAAGCATTCGAACATCATGAGCAAACTTGATTAAAATGATGCATTTTGAACTTAGTTTTCTGCAATATGCTACTGTAATTGTTGTTATAACATTAAATATGTTTTGAATTAGATGAAACTTTATATAGAAAACTTGTAGATACTTTCATGTTGAACAAGTTTTCTATTGTGTGTTGTGACATGCATAAAGGTTTGCATAGTGTTATGGGTCAATTTCTACCAACATGTCAAATCTACCAAATGTTGACCTGCCTAGTGTCGGGGTTTTACACCGGCAGTGCACCATGGGATGTACCACGGGAGGCTTTTAGGGGCTGGCGAAGTCGACGTAGCTCGATGGTTCACCTGAAGAGTAATAGAACACGTGGGTTTATACAGGTTCAGGCCGCAAGATGCGTAATACCCTACGTCCTGTGGCGGCGAGTTGTACTGATCCGAGGTCATGATTACAATGAGAGCTAAGGCTTTCGTGCGCGAGAACGTGGTTTGGCAGTTTGAGGTGGATTGAGATATGCTATGTATGGGTCCCTCACCCGCCTTATATAGTCCGATGGGTTCATGGGTTACAAGTTAGGTTCCTTCTATATCTACTAGTCGGTTTTGATCACAAGAGATCAAATAGAATCTTTGCCTCTATCTTTCCTCCCTAGGATCCCATGAATCTCGAGCCTCAAGTCCGAGTCAAGCTTATTTCCATGTTCAGCTAGATCACGACGCTCCTGCCTTGACCTCCAAGCTTGTTCGACCACTTTGGGCCTAAGCTAGGCAGCAGGCCCATGAAATCAGGCGTCTGCCCTTCTTAGGCCCACCAATGGTCCATGTCTTGAGTCCATGCCATGAGGAGCCAGGGGATATCTGTTCCCCACACCTAGTAAATTCAAATTTCAGTGAAACAGAAATCTTTATCATGCAAAACATTGTATAAGAAAGTTGTAGATGATACTTTATATAGAGAACTTGTAGACAATTTTATGTTGACCAACTTTGCTATCGTGTGTTGTGACATGCATAAAGGTTTGCATAGTGTTATGGGTCAAGTGGGTCAATTTCGGTCAACATGTCAAATCTGTCAAAACTTGACCTTCCTAGTAAATTCAAATTCCAGTGAACCAGAAATCTTTATCATGCAAAACTTTATATAAGAAAGTTGAAGATCATTAAATTTTGAACAACATTGGTATAAAATCCCTTGTGTGAAATTGACCATAAAATAGACTTTTAGAATTTCTGAACTGGAGAGTTGCATTGGTCAAACCTTGGTCAATTGTTTAAATTTGAATTTAAACCATATTTAAAAATAGAACAATGTATAAAGTTATATAGAGAAGTTGTAGAGCTACAAATTTACAACAATTCTTGAATTTTGAGTTTGATCTAATTCAGCCATAGCCGTGTTCAAAAACATGAATATCAAACGGACCTTTCTGCAGTCAAACAGCCTTTTCCATTTTCCATTTCCCTGTTTGTGTCACTGATAGGGGCCGTTAGCCGCGGCGCCCGACCGCACCAGGTTGCGGATGCCACGTGGACACCGATGTACGGCGTTGTCCACCATGCCACCTGCTCGCCTTGGCCGCCTACCCCGACCAGCCAAGCGCCTTGCCTTTTGTGGGGTGCGCCCCTCCCCTCCAGCTCTTCCCTATCCCACTTGCCCATTCCACCGAGCCTTCTCCCTCTCCGCTGTCCAAGCTGCCATTGACGGGCTCGAGCACAAGCTCCCACCACCACTCTGCCTCCTCTCCGTGCCACCAGACCAACCCATTGCCTTCGTCTCGGTCCCACGCACCCAGAGCGCGTGACGTCACCGTCGATCCTAGCCCCGTTCACCGGGTCGAGCCACGCCGGTTCATGCTTGCTCACCGCCATCTTAGCCTTCATCCATGCCACCTCTACCATCGCCGACACCCCATGCCGGGCCCAAGAACATGCTTTTGGAGCCACGTTGCGGCCGCGATGGCCCTGTGGCCTCCGACGCACGCGCACCACCGCCGGGTTCATTCTCCTAGTGGGAGGTTGAAGATGAACCGCCGTTTTATAGATCTAGCCCCTTCGTTTTCAAGTTTTTACTACTTAATCATACTCACTATTGAGTGAGTCTTGTAGATCTTTCATGCTAGCCCTTTGGAGCTATGGTTAATCACGTATAAGTCCCTAGATCTAAGGTTTTTTTATTTAAATTCATTTTCTTAGCTGTGAAATTTGAAAATACAAAATAAATAAAATCCTAAAAATGCAAACTCACTGTCTATGGAGTCTACTTGAATAGATCTACAGAATGGATACGATGGTGATGTGGGATATGACTATTTTTCCCCTGGTTTCTTGCATACATATTATAACTAAATAAATGCTAAAAGTGGACCCAATGAACTCCAAAAATTTTAGAACTTTTAAAGTAGCATTTATGTCATGTTTAAGCTCTGTGGTAATTTTGGTAGCCAAAGAACTTACTGTCAAAAGACATATCTACCCTAGACATGATTTTTGTGCTAAAAATGAATAGGAAAATACTTGCTACATGAAAAATTACACCAAATATTCCACTATAATTTGTACATGCTCTTTGTTATATGTGTAGCTTGCTGTAAATGTTTGAACCACTGCATGTTAGATTCTATTTATGTTTTGAAATAGACAATCTAGCGCATGTTAAATTAAATAATAGGAAAAAGTGATCATATGCTGCGAAATAAATTCTGAGAAAAATTAGTATGCTTACTAGTTTATATGTGGCACCAAAAAACATTTTTAGGGAATTTACAGATACTGTTTTTAACTGCAATTGTTATTTTGCTTGCTGATTTTTATACATGGTTCTCATGACAAGTTGTGCTCACTGCAAAAGTTTCAGGGTGAGGAACATTTTCTATTATTTATGATAAATCAGAGAATTTAAATACAGAATAAATTGCTGGAATTACTATAAATAATTTATAGCTCTTTTGTTACTGAAATTTGGGTGATGGCAGTTGTTTGCGGTTTTTAGCCTAACAGATTTTACTGCACAAGCGCACAGAGACCATTGTAGCTTTCACCCAGGAGTATTCCAGGTATTGTATTTATTTTCACATGGAAGCATCAAGAAATAATACAAACTCTTTGATCACCTAGCTACTACCAACTCATTCATTCCAAAAGATAACAAGAAAAGGGTAAAGACCAAACACCGTGGGATACAAACCAAACACTGGTGGCGCGAACTCATGTTTAAGGTAGGAGGACAACGAGTCGAGGGCTAAGGTTGCGTCTTCCATCGCTACTAGCATACAAGAGCTATTCGTACTAAGGTCGAAAGGATTGAGACAGAGCTATGGCTTGTGTCGAGCGAAATGCCAGGCTACACCGAGGAGGCATGGGGGTAGATAGTTGGCCAACCGAATGGCAACTGGCAAACACCTACTGGCTTACTAAATGACGGGATTGGAATACTGAGATCTCTAATGCTGTCACCAAGAAAGGCTACCAACTAGAGCTGCATGGGTAAGTTGGCACGCTATAGTAGTGCTCAAGCGACTTGTTGGAGCTGCCGCCATGAAAGAGCTTGAGCACTAAAGCTCACCCTTAGCTAGAGGGTTAAAGCTAACCAAACTCCTAGATCTAAGTCTAGGAGGGGCATATAGCACCGGCAAGTATAACAAAGCTCAATCAATTCTAACTTAGCACAACTCAGACCTCAATCACGTGCCCCCGGAACTGGCAGCTGGACCGGCCGCGCAGCCCTTTCGTGCGGGAGAGCGCGGGCACGTCTTGCCCCCCTGTCCGCCACGTGTCAGGCAGTAGTTGGCCGCTGCAGGCTCCCACGGATCGCCACCCGTGGCGTCCCCACATGCCCAATGGCTACATGCCACGTGGTGTGCCTCGCCTTCCTGCTGCTGCATCGTACGGTGGGGGTGGTGACGTCAGCACTACCCCATAATTTTATATTTCCCATTTCTTTTGCATATGAGCTCCAAATGTGACAAATAATATGTCCGTTGGAATCGTCTTGACGAGCTCTTTCCAATGGTACTATCCTTGAGGGGATTTGAGATACTTCTTAGTGATGATATTTGTGGTTCTTTTCTCAAGCCCTCTGTGCATAAATTCTCTCCTGCTCCAAATAATCATCTTTTGCATGGAATTTGAGCATCTCTCTGTGAAACATCGAAAACCACCAAAACTCGTGGAATTCGTCAGTGTTAGGTATATAATGCATAGAACTTTATCTATACCACATGATGGAGACTAGGGTTCCCTATCTTCCGAGAGGTATGGGTAAGTCGGCTTAGGTGTAGAGAACTCGACGTTGGTGAATAAGGCTCCCAGCAATCGATCGAATCCTTGCAATCACTACACCACTACTCTGATGGTTATCGACCGCGTGACGTGCACAATCGACCTCGCCATGAAGGCTATCATTCCTGCAATGCAACCGAGAGCACACATGCAAGAACAAGGAATAAACGCAATCAAGATTAATCTTGTGCACAAGTTGGGGTTTCACAAACTGGTGGCGGTGAATCTGTTCATGACAGAATAATCTAAGCAAAACCCATCTAATGTAATGATGGCTACAAAATATATACAAGAGAGAGGTATAGGGGGCGGCAAAGGGGGTGGCCGAGCAACCCTAGGGCGTACAAGGCCAGCGGGCCCAAAAACCGATCCAGCAGCACCCTGGCAGATTTGGATCATCGTGTTCTTTCGAGGATTCCCATTGACTCTTATATTATTTGGGTCTGAGACGAGATAGGTTGGAAAGCTTATCTCCTTAGTTTTCTGTTGATATGTAGAACACCCAAAACGGAGTCCATATATGGCATGTGCGTCCATTTTGCTGAGGCCTACTCCTGCAGTCCGAACCGGCCTCACAAATAAATTGGACCTCAACTCGGATTGGCTTCAAACTCCATCTTTTCTTGAGGCTTGGTCATATGCTTATTGGTCATGTTCTCATCATTCTCCCCTTCTTGTTTTTGAGCCGTCCTTGACTCAAAGTCGCCGATGCGCGCGGAAGTAGTTGTAGCAGTTCGTGAAATCATCCATGCATGCTGCCCTTCTAGAAATTGATCCTGTTGTGACAAATCAAACAAAGAAGAACAAGTGGATCTCGACATAATATGGTTAGTTTTATGGGAGCCGTTTACTTGATTTTGGTGTTCATCAATAAAATGAGAGTCAAAATCGGAACATATATAAACACGATGCACCATATATTCTCCTTCATAAGTATATCGTCTAATAAGATGATATGTATTTTTAGAAAACTATGGCGAATCAGCAATGAACGAAAGTTTCTTCTCCAAATAATTTAGGTTACATAGAACATCCAGTTCAATATTATCCAAAGGATTCAAAGAACATAACAATTTTAGCTCATCATGCACACTAGCAATAGGGGGAAAAGGTTTATTTTCTGCACAAGTAATTGGTTTGGGAGCAAGAAAATCATGTTTACTCAGAAGTTGTGGTATAGAAATAACAGAAGCATCATCACACAACTCTTTTTGATCACAAGAATCAGCAGTACAATCATCTTGTAATAAAGGTAACTTAGATTTATCTGAAGACATGTCATCATTAGAATTACTCAAATCATGTTTAATAGCATCCATTCTTTTAGTTTGTTCCCTCGCAAGTTCAATTTCTAAAATTTGAGCAGAATTCATACAAAGCAACTTGATCTTTCTACCATTATATTTGAACGAATATATATTATCAGCATTATCGTACAAAGCATTGTTTTCGTGTACCCATGGTTTACCAAATAACAAAGCAGTTGTTTCCATAGGCACAACATCAAAATAAGCGCTATCATGATACTTGCCAAGTGAAAATTGCATCTTGCTAATTTTATTTACCTGAAACTTACCACTGGAATTATGCCATTGGACATAGTATGGACATGGGTGTCGGCGTGTTGCTCTGTGGCCAAGCAAAGTTTCTCAACCAACTCGGAACTAACAAAGTTGCAGCAAGTCTCACTATCAATGATGATCCGACAACGTCTCTTCATTACTATAAACGCAAGTCGAAACAAATTGTTGGACTGATTGTTCTCCGTTTTCACCATTTGAGAACATAAAAGGTGTTGCGGCAGAGAACTCATATTATCCTATAAAAAGTTAGTCAGACAAGAAGGGACAATATGGCATGAAGAATCAAATTGTTTTCTCATCAAAATTTTCATATCAAACCATGTGCGAGGTTTATCATTAACATGTAAGTTGTTCCTCCAAATTAAAGCATGATTCTTTAAAACACTAGCTGCATTTTTTATCTTTCGTCTTTTACACATATGACATTGCGCAAAAATATTATCTATTTTACTTTCCCACTTAATATACTCGTCACCATTAAAACCATTATTTGTTGTAGGTGGAGATTTAAGAATAGAGTGACCTATGGGAGAAGGGGTAGTAGCAATGGTGTGACTCTCAAGCATCTTTATGGCTCCAACATGTACAGTGGTGTAATCTGTCATTGTTAGTAGCAAAAAACACACACAAAAAAATCAAGGTTAACCCTATCTAATGACAGTAGACAAGTGGGATCTCTCACACTCTAAACGTTTACCAAGTGCTCGCAAATGTTCTTACTGTGCACCTCAAAATACGATGGCTACCTGGAAGGGGCGATGGCGGTCAAGAGGCAATACCACACCTAGAGCGTGGGATGATTGCAAGACCGACCTGTACTGCTCAAGAGTATATATGTACATCTTTGTGAAGGCACAATACGTAGCAAGGAATAGCAAAATTCGAAATCAGATAGCAAAGTTGAATAAGTGTCCAAAGTACTTATCAAAGTTGCTGGCCTAAACGTGCTCCTAGAACTAGTTTAAGCAAGCAAGAGATACACCGAAGTACAAAGGACACAAAGGATGCAAACACTTCTGATTTTTTTCTTTTCTTTTTCTCTTTTTTTTGTGCGGCTCTTTTTATGATCATAGATTTACTACTCAAAGTTGCAAAGCCGATTAGACAATCTTAATGGCCTCAAATGCAAAAACTTTGAATACCAAAGTTGTAAACCTCCTTTTTATCTTTCTTTACAGTATATGTAACACCTTTTTTGAATAATGGATCATGAAAATATTGACCACGAAATACAGACTGTTCAGAAAATTCTGGATCACAAACAGATTTACTCCCAACAGATATTACACCCCGATAACGACGTTTTCTGGAAACTTCCCAATTGACAAAGTTGTAGATAATTTCACAAGCATTCCAGAAGGTACGAGAACACAAAACTCCGAGTTCATATTTTGGATATATCATGCAAATACCGAATTGGACAGAGAGGATTCCGAACCGGATGTGACGACGTGATGAAAACAGACACGGTGACAAGATGCAAAACTCAAACCAAACTAAGAACACGATCTACACCAGCAACAAGACTATGACCATGGACACAAATTCAAATATGCGGACTCTAAAATCAAATTTTGCAAAGACTAAACTTGGTGATAGGATAAGATGAACTAGAAAACGTAATTTTTATGGCTTTTTGTGGACTTTAGCAATATAAAACACTCAAACTAAGGGACACACAATAATATACCTCATGGGAAACCTGAAGCTCTGATTACCAAATGATGGAGACTAGGGTTCCCGATCTTACAAGAGGTATGGATAAGTCAGTTTAGGGGTGGAGAACTTGACGTTGGTGAATAAGGCTCCGAGCAATCGATCGAATCCTTGCAATCACTACACCACTGCTCTGATGGTTATCGACCATGTGACGTGCGCAATCGACCTCGCCAAGAAGGCTATCATTCCTTCAATGCAACCGAGAGAACACAAGCAACAATGAGGAATAAATGCAATCAAGATTAATCTTGTGCACAAGTTGGGGTTTCACAAACCGGTGATGGCGAAACTGTTCACGACAGAATAATCTAAGAAAAACCTATCTAATCTAATGACGGCTATAGAATATATACAAGAGAGGTATTGGAGGTAGCCAAGGGGGTGGCCAAGCAACCCTAGGGTGTACATGGCCAGCGGGCCCAAAAACCGGTCCAGCAGCACCCTAGCAGATTCTGATCGTCGTATTGTTTCGACGATTCCCATTGACTGTGGGTTGGAAAGCTTATCTCCTTAGCTTTCTATCGATATGTAGAACGCCCGAAACGGAGTCCGTATATGGCCTGGGCATCCATTTTGTTGAGACCTACAAATGCAGTCCGAACCGGCCTCGCAAATAAATTGGACCTCAACTCAGATTGGCTTCAAACTCCATCTTCTCTTGGGCCTTGGTCATAAGCTTATTGGTCATGTTCTCATCACCCCATTTATTCACCGAGGAATTGGCAGTCGCAAAAGGTAAATAACGACCGGCAACACACCCCCAAGCTTGAACATTTGCTCGTCCTCGAGCAAAGCTAAGACTTAAGCTCGGCGGATCAAGAGTTGCATCAATGTCAATGTCCTGCAAGTATTAAGTGCACAACCCAACATTCTACCTTTATAATTGAACAAACTAGCATAAGTGTACCCCAACCTTTTTGTTCATACCTATGGGGCTTCTGGCTTTTCTCACCTTGTCTTTGGCAGTTGAGAAACGGAACAATCTTAGTAGAGTGCCACCGAACTATCTCTTTTCTAGTTTCATCCTCGAAGGATTTTGAAAATTTTGAAATCAAACCACTAAGTTCCTCAAATGGTACCCTCAATCACTCAAGTGGATTTAGACTCCTCACCAGGCCACAGGCCAAACTTTTCCCTATCAACTAAAGGCTTATGTGGAGCTCAAGGTAGGGATAAAGTTGGCTTACCTATGCTATGTATTTTGTTAAGTCAAAGGTTAGTCCTAGTGAAGTGTGTGATACTTCTCATCCCGATCAAATGAGAATGGATTTATTTTGTGGATGGATATGGTCTATGAATGAAAAACTCCTTATTTGGTGAATCCCTTCTTGAAACTTTGAAGCATTTGATTGCATGGAGCTATCATTTTCTTTTCTCTTCCTTTCTTTTTTTCTCTTTTTTTCTTCTTCTTCTCCTTTCTTTTTTTTTAATAGCTCCATGTCTCCTCTCGTAAGGGAACTTTGGGATATTTCTGGATATAACTGGAGTATTTATTTGGAGACCATATTTGTGGATGGGTATGTGGATGATGACTATAGTGGAGAAATGTCTGATGTAGGTGGATGCTTGAATCTAGTATAGATTTAAGCATGACTAGACATAGAAATGCTAGCAAATTAATGTAGATATGAGGTACTTTGATCGGGAATTGAAGCACCACTACTTCACAAGAACTCAAAATTTGATAAAACTCAACACAACAATAGGTAACATATGTAGAGGTTTCATCATGTAAAGCATTTGGCTCTAGATAGGTATTTCAAACCACTGAGGAACTTTCTTATTTTATTTTTCAAAAAGAAAACTCTGAGAATTCACCTTACTATGATGAAGATGAGTTAAACTCAAACTTTGATTATATCACATGTCACAACAACTTAGACTTGGTTCGAAAGCACTTGCTACCACAAGGTTAAAGACTAAAGGTAGGATCTCGACAAATGCCAATAAGTTCAAATTTTTAGGAGAGTGTCAAGCTGTATATTAAATACTTACAAGGAATTAACAGAGCAACTATTCATCATTTCCTTTAAGCAAGGGTATAAAAAAATTCTAGCATTATGTGGCGGATAAATATCCCCGGGCTCCTCATGGCGTGGATCCGGGACATGGGCCAACAGTGGGCCTTGAGTCAGGCGAGCGGCGGATTAAATGGGCCGAAAGCTTAACTCAAGCCCAAATATGATCGTGATGGCTTGGAGGTCAAGGCGACAGCGACGTGATCCAGAGAGCAAACAAGGAAGCTTGGCTAGGACTTAGGCTCCGGGATTCGAGGAGATCGGAGAAGACGCGATAGAAACTAGGATTCTGTTTGATCTCATGTAATCTAAACCGACTAGGAGATATAGATGGAACTCAACTTGTAACCCAAGACTCCATCAGACAATATAAGGCAGATGAGGGACCCCTATGGAGAATATCTCAACCCATCGAAATCCAGCCCTAGCCTTCATTGTAACCTCGAGAACTTGAAGCAATACAATCAGCCTCAAAGAGGATGTAGGGTATTACGCAACTCGCGGCCTGAACCTATATAAATCTTTGTGTCCTTGTCACTTTTTCAGTGAACCATCGAGCTACGTCGATCTCACCGACCCGCAAAAGCACCTCGTGACCTATCCCATGGTTCATTGCCGGTATTAAACCCCAATAGTTGGCGCGCCAGGTAGGGGCTCGGCTACATCAACATCAAGCTAGCTCCATGGCTAACCTCATCAACGACGTCAACAAGTTCGCTCCTGGCGAGATGATCTGCTTCAGATCCATCTCATTCATCGCCGACCAATCCGACAATCTGCACCATCTTATCGGTGCTACGGGGGAGGTGCGTAGCTACAAGGCTCCATCGCTGACTCCGAAGCTTTCTTCGACTTCACCAGCTCCTGGATCTGTCCAGCAGACGGCTAGCCACTAATCAGCCATCACCAGTGTCGAGCCAGCTCGTCCTCGAGTGTCGACGCATCAACCTACCAGAACCACTCGGCCTCAATTTGTCCCACCTCAGGGCAAGGCACCGAACCACTCCCCGACTCAATCTGGGTCAGGACCTCGACAAGCGGTCGTGGCACCGACCGGGCGCGGATCTGCTCCTGCTCCTTCACCTCGATCTATGACCGTGTCTTCGCCAACTCGACGCACTACGCTCTCTACTTCCCCAACTCGGGTTTGGACTCAAATTAGTCAGGGGAAGAAACTGCGGCAACCGGAGGCTCGCCGGACATCCTCAACTCCCACGCCGGCAAACACTCCTCGCCGGAGGACCTCGATCCTGCTCCCGACTGATGGTCGAAGCAGTAAAGCCGCAAATCGCACACCAGATTAGGCTCCCTCCAAGCTTCCATGCAGCCTCCACAACGCCGCGGCAACTCGCCAATCAAGTCTGTCACACCTACAATTCGTTCCTCGCACCACGGTTCTCATAAAAAATGATGAGGATGCGTGACGTGAGACCGCAAGCCCTCATCGCCAACTGCAACCTCAGCCACCTCGACCCAAGGAGGAGGGCAGGGAAAAGCTGATGAGAGCTTCCCCAAGGTCAATGCCAACATCACTCATGGACGATGACGTCTACCACGCGGTCGAGGAGCCGGTGACTGGCCTTCGCCTAGGCCTCGTCATCAACTCTACTCCGAGCGGCAGGACCGCCACGCGGCACAGCTTGCGCGCGGTGGCAAAGTTGGAGATCGCGCCTCTGAATTCCTCGCAGTAGTTGACTCAGCCACCTCTTCCTCGAGAGGGTTGTGATCCTTCTTGCATTGAGATGGTCTGCAACCTGGAGTCTTCCACCGAGCCCAGAGACGGGCAAGCTCTAACAACTATGGCGATGGGGTCCACGGTTTCTAACTTTGGGGTTCACTCAGAGGGGTCGCTGACGCTCCTCGACGATCGGGCAAGCTCGGGGACGCCAACGCACTTCTCTAAGGTACTCGTCATCAACGTACCAGTGGAGGATGACCCTATCTCTAGTGACGAGCCTTCTGTCAATGTGGAGACACCACAGCAGTGCGAGCAACGGCGACGTCGCAACTGGCGCCGCAACATCCGCCGCCATCACAATGCGGGGAATCAAGACCTGACCCTACCCGTCTCGCAAGATGAGACATCCGAGTCAGGCGAGACGCTTGAAGAAGCTGAGTTTCGCCATCAGAGAAACAGTCAGCGGCGAGATCGCCGGCACATGCAAGCCCAGCAATACCAGCGAGATCACGGTGGGAGGGCACGTGACGCAGAAAACCACGCTCAACCTCGAGTACCTCTACCACCAGGGCACAACCTGCTACCTAACTTCGCTGTAGCCATGGGCACCCGGAGTCAAGCGGGAGGAGTCCTGGCGTGGTTGGCAGATACTTTCCCTTGCACTCTGGAGGGGGAAGCATACCGTCAGATCTTCACTCAAGCAGCTCATCATCTCCTTCCAGTCAATCCTCCAATAGTCCCCGATGCCCGTCAAGCCATCAATGGGAGGCGGGATGTGCGCAACAACATTGAGAGATCACGCGCAGACCAGCACACAGAGGAAATCCGGCGTCGCAATGACTACGATCGTGACTTCGGGGCACCTCACCAAGATGATCAGGGCAGGGCTAACTCGGCTGGAGCATCCGTCAACATTCTGATGCCCTGACAATCAGTCCATGACTGACTAGGGGGAGATCGCCCTCGATCCCCATGATGTTGTGACGCAGCAGCTCAAGATGGAGGTCATTACGAACCAGCCCACCGTGCCGTGGTGGGAATCCCGGCTTTCATCGCTCAGCTTTGTGGGGTAGCGTGGCCTCATAATTTCAAAGTCCCTAACGTCGAAAAGTACGAGGCGAAGCTCGACCCCAGCGGCTGGTTGGCTATGTACTCGACTGCAGCCAGCGTGGCCGGTGCAAGCAAAGATGTGATGACTGCCTATGTCCTAGTTGTCCTGGGACAAGATGCACTACAGTGGCTGTGTCACCTCAGGCGCGACTGCATCGACAACTGGGATGACTTCTGTCGGCGCTTCATCGCCAACTTCCAGTCATTGTCGGATAAGTCGGCACAGCCTTGGGACCTCAAATCCATCAAGCGCAAGGATGGCAAGGGTCTTCAATCATACCTCAAGTGTTTTCAGTTGGTGCGGAATCGAATTCCCAACATCGCTGACGCGGCGGTGATCGATGACTTCTTCCGCGGTTCCAATGATGAAGAATTCCCAACATCGCTGACGCGGCGGTGATCGATGACTTCTTCCGCGGTTCCAATGATGAAGCTTTCATGAAATCCCTCCTGCAGAAGTCACCAGTTACATCCGGGCAGCTCTTCCTCGACGCCGACCGATACATCACCGCGGATGTGTGAGCTCGGGACTTGGACGACGCACGGCGAGAAGATTGGGGGAAGCGTGAAGAGCCCCCGCGATAGGATCGCTGCTGGGATAAGAGACCTCGAGAGGAAGTCCAGACTATGGGACCACCGCCCATGTGCCTGCGCATTCCTCCACAGCAATAGGGAGAGCGGTCACTCGACCAACTCCTCGATGCGCCGTGTCCTTACCACAAGGAGATGCACCACACCCTGCGCGACTGCAGGGACTTCAAGGCTTCGATCGCTCATGGCAGACCTTTCGTAGCTCTGCGTCCACCACCTCCACTGCTGTGTGATCAAGGACCTCCGCCTCAGCAGAACTAACCCAATGGCGCCGGCTTTCCTAATGTCAACTAGCACGTCAATGTCATCATCGGGGGACATGGTTCCTTGGAAAGCAAAAGGCAGCAGAAGCTGGACGACCACCAAGTCATGGCAGCCACCAAGGAACCTCCGGAGCCATACAACTGGTCGGACATGCCGATCTCCTTCAGTCGGGTGGACCACTGGCTCAAGTATGATCACCCAGGCAAACACCCCCAGATGGTAAGCTCGGTGGTCCATGAGAGCTGACTGATGAGGACTCTGATCGATGGTGGGAGTAGTATCAATGTCATGTTCTCCAAGACTCTGCTATCTCTCGGGCTCTCCATCAGCGATCTGGAGGAGTCAGACAGTCCGTTCTTCAGGATCATGCCCGGTGAGGGAGAATACCGGCTGGGGCACATCAACCTGCCCGTCACCTTGGGAACAGAGGAAAACTTCCACACAGAGACTCTGCGCTTGGAGGTGGCCACTTTCGACTCCGCCTACAACGCCATCATTGGGCAGCTCGGGTTAGCCATGTTCATGGCTATCCCCCACTACTCATACCTAGTCCTGAAGATGCTGACCCCATGTAGAGTTCTCTCCGTGCGGGTGGACTTCAAGGGCTCTGCTCTCTGCGCTTGGGAGGCTTTTTAGACAGCCTTCGCCACAACAACCGCGGTGGCTTAGCGCCGACTCATCGACGACGCGACCAAGCTCCCAAAGGATGATCTGCCTATCCCGACTAATGAGTCGGTCTCCACCACGGCCATCCAGGCGACCGTGGCAACCAAGGAAGTGAGCCTCGACCTCCCCGATGCCTCAAAGATGGTGACCATCAGCACAGTCCTCCCTCCCAAATAGGAAGGCGTGCTCGTCCGGTTCTTGCGGGAAAACTGGGATATGTTCGCATGGAAGCCTGCGAATATGCTAGGAGTCCCGAGAGAATTGGCCGAGCACAAACTCAAGGTGTTTCCCAACGCGAAGCCAATCAAGCAGAGGTTGCGTCGCTTTACTTCGGACAAAGAGGGAGGCAATTTGCGTGGAGTTAACCTGGCTCCAATTTGGCAGGTTTATTAGAGAAGTCATGAATCTCGAGTGGTTTGCAAACCCTGTACTCGTTCTTAAAAAGAATAAAGTAGACTGGCAGATTGATATGCACACGTCTATGCAGCACGTGTAGCAAGTTGTTGTGGCCCGATCTTCTCGTAGGATCTGCGAACTTGATAAATTGTCGCTGCGTGACCTGGTGAAGAGGCAATGCACCGCGAGGCTGTCCACGCGACGAACTACCGAGACAATCACCCTTCCACGTACCGACGAACAGCCCACGCAATCACGCCGTATAGACGTGAAGGCACAAACTGGGTGAACCGCAGTTCGGCGTTCTACAACTCCCTCAGGAATCAAAAGAACAAGTGTTGTAAGCCTCTTAAGACTCACGCATAAACAAAACTCCACGAGTTTGTGTGTTCTGAATTCAGCCAAATAATAATAATATATTGTCTTTTCATTGTCTAGTACAAGATATATATAGAAATAGAGGCGTTCAGCTTTGAGTGAATGACAGCATGCGCATGCACTAGTGGATTTCATGGCTGGTTCGCACGTCTTTTCAGCTCCTGGCAGCAGTTACTAAAATGAGCATAACTCTTTATTATGAAGTCCAAATAATGAGCCGTTTGATGGGTTGGAAAGTAGACTTGAAGGCGCTTCCATCCACATATAGAACACCATCTAACTCTTTGTATTCTGTCCGCGGTGAAGCTTGGAATTCATACCATGCGTCAGCCATCTAGCTTCTAGTTGCATTGCCATGCAAAGGTGATGAACTACCCTTTTATTCATGCACACCAAAGGCTTCTTGGTTCAGATGTCCACAGGCTTGAATCCATCTTCATCCCATGCTGGTTCATATACTCCATCATTCCTAAGGACATTAAAACAAGAACTCAAAAGCATGGACTCATTCAACATAAACTGATTATTAAACATAAGGTTAGCGTTCACCTGAGAATGAATTTCCTTCTCCAATTGTTTAGCTCTACTCCTTGTAATTGGACCAGCTATATTAAGTGTAGTTTCATTTGGAGATGAGAGAATGCTAGGAATGTCCTCATTAGCCTCCCCCTCTTGAGAAGGAGTCATCCTCGACTCAGGCTTACCAGCAAATGGAAGCAAGTCTTTGACATTGAATGTGGTACTCACATTGGAATATTCAGGTGGTAGTTCAATTTTGTAAGCATTATCATTTATCTGTTGGAGAACCTTGAACGGGCCATCACCCCGAGGAGATAACTTACTCTTACGCTGCTGGGGAAAGCGATCCTTGCGTAGATGCAACCATACAAGATCTCCTGGCTGAAATGTAACCTTCTTCTTACCTTTGTTTGCTTGCTTTGCATATTGTGCTGATTTCATCTCAATATTCTTTCTTGTCTCTTCATGTAACCGCTTGATAAAATCTGATCTTTTTGTGGCATCCAAGTTAACTTGTTCCTGTAATGGTAAAGGCAAAAGATCCATGGGAGTATGCGGTTTAAACCCATAAACAATTTCAAATGGACAAGAGTTTGTTGTAGAATGGACTACCCTGTTATAAGCAAATTCAACATGTGGAAGGCAATCTTCCCAAAGCTTCAAATTCTTTTTTAAGACAGCACGCAACATGGTTGACAAGGTACGGTTGACAACTTCAGTTTGCCCATCCGTTTGTGGATGACAAGTGGTTGAAAATAGCAACTTTGTGCCAAGCTTAGCCCACAATGTCTTCCAAAAGTAGATGAGAAATTTTGTATCCCGGTCTGAAACAATAGTCTTTGGAACTCCATGTAAACGAACGATCTCCCTGAAAAACAAATCAGCAACGTGTGAAGCATCATCGCTCTTATGACATGGAATAAAATGTGCCATTTTAGAAAAGCGATCGACAACAACAAAAATAGAATCCCTCCCCCTCTGAGACCGAGGTAACCCCAGAACAAAGTCCATAGATATATCTTCCCAAGGTACATGTGGAATAGGTAATGGAGTATATAAACCATGGGGATTGAGGCGGGACTTAGCTTTCAAGCAAATGATGCAGCACCCAACGTGCCGTTGGACATCACGTCGCATATGTGGCCAAAAGAAATGATCAGAGAGCATGTCCAATGTCTTTTTGACACCAAATGACCTGCTAGTCCACCTGCATGTGCTTCCTGCAAAAGAACTTGACGAATCGAACAAGCTGGAATGCATATTTTGTTAGTCCAAAACAAGAAGCCATCATGCACATAATATTTATCCCGACCTTTTCCATCATTGCAATGAGAGAAAGTTTCGTTAAAATCAGTGTCAGCAGCATAAAGTGTTTTAATGGACTCCAAACCAAGTACTTTTGTATCTAGTTGTGTAATCAACGCACATCTTCTAGATAAGGCATCGGCAACAATATTATCTTTACCACGTTTATGTTTGACAACATAGGGAAACGTTTCAATGAACGCAATCCATTTAGCATGTCGACGGTTCAGCTTGCCTTGGCTTTTAAGATATTTCAAAGCTTCATGATGAGAATGGATTACAAATTCTTTAGGTAACAAGTAATGTTGCCAAACTTCCAAAACGCGAACTAAGGCATAAAGCTCTTTGTCATAAACTGAGTAATTCAGATGTGGACCATTTAGTTTTTCAGAAAAGTAGGCAACAGGTTTACCTTCTTGCAGCAGTACACCTCCTATGTCAATACCACTTGCATCACATTCGATCTCAAATGTCTTACCAAAATCAGGAAGTTGTAGTAGCGGTGCTTCACAAAGCTTTGTTTTCAGTGTATGGAATGCTTGGTCTTCGTCATGTCCCCACTTGAATGGAACATCCTTCTTTGTGAGATTGTTAAGGGGGGCAGCGAGAGTGCTGAAATCTGGAACAAAACACCTATAGAAACTTGCAAGACCATGAAAGCTTCGAACTTGGCTCACATTTACCGGTGTAGGCCAATCCTTTATTGCTTTAACCTTCTCTTCAGCAACCTGAATACCATCTGCGGAAACAACAAAGCCAAGGAAAACAACACGGTCTGTGCAAAAGCTGCACTTAGCAATATTGCCATACAATTTCTCTTCCCGCAAAACAGCAAGCACTTGACGGATATGATCAAGATGTTCATCAAATGATTTGCTAAAGATCAGAATATCATCAAAATAAACAACTACAAACTTGCCAATGAAAGCTCGTAAAACATGATTCATTAAGCGCATAAAAGTTGAAGGAGCATTTGTCAAGCCAAATGGCATCACAAGCCATTCATAGACACCAATTTTAGTTTTAAACGCTGTTTTCCATTCATCGCCATGTTTCATGCGGATTTGATGATAGCCACTACGCAAATCAATCTTGGTGAAAATGATGGAACCACTCAATTCATCTAACATGTCATCGAGTCGTGGAATGGGATGGCGATATCGAACAGTTATAGCATTGATAGCACGACAATCTACACACATGCGCCAAGAGCCATCTTTCTTTGGAACTAAAAGAACGGGAACAGCACATGGTGATAAGGATTCACGAACATACCCTTTGTCCAAGAGCTCTTTTACCTGTCGCTGAATCTCCTTGGTCTCTTCGGGATTGGTGCGGTAGGCTGGACGATTTGGAAGAGAAGCACCTGGTACCAAATCAATTCGATGCTCAATTCCACGGAGTGGAGGAAGTCCAGCTGGTATCTCATCAGGAAAAACATCTTCAAAATCCTGTAAGAGATCAAGAACAACACTAGGCAGCGATGAAGGTAAATCATTAGTTGAAAGTAGGACCTCCTTGTGCAAGAGCACGAAGAATGGAGCTGTGGCGGTTCTCACTGCTCTCAAATCACTCTTGCTCACAAAGAGACACTCAGTGTGGCGTGGCTGTTTAGGGGTTGTATGAGGCTTTATGTGGGTGGATGGGTTAGAACTCTCTCCCTTACTAGGATTGGGGATCTCACTCAATTTTCTTTTGTCAGATTCCTCTCTTTTCTTGCGAGCCATATCTGAAGTATGTATCTCCTCTGGAGATAATGGAACAAGAACCACCTTCTTGTCATTGTGAATGAAAGTGTATTTGTTAGACCGTCCAAAATGCACCGAATCCACATCAAATTGCCAGGGCCGACCCAGCAGCAAATGGCATGCTTGCATGGGGACAATATCACAATTAACCTCTCCATGATAATCACCAATGGAAAATGACAAACGAACCATGGCTGAAACTTTAATTGTCCCAGAATTATTCAACCATTGCATATGGTATGGGTGTGGATGGCGACGTGGCTGCAAACCAAGCTTCTCAACAAGCAAAGCACTAACAATATTATTGCAGCTCCCACCATCTATGATGAAACGGCACACTTGTCCTCTCACTTTGCATCGGGATTGAAACAAATTATGGCGTTGTCCTTGTTCTGCAGCAACAAATTGAGTGGAAAGAACTCGTCTAACCACCAAAGAAAGAGATGTTGTGTTCATTATAGAAGGCTTCAAATTAGGAAAATCAGCAAGCAACTCATCAAAATCAGCACTAGTAATCTCGTCGGAAGATGGAGAAACTACATCTTGTAATAGGTCATTGTGAGCAAAAGTTGGAAGAGGTTGAATGGCTAAACAATTCAGACCTAGCTCAAATGTACCATCCTCTGCTGAATACTCACAAGTGTCAAGATTAAGATCTGCAAATACATTGTTAAACTCGTCCTCCTCTTCACTTTGTGAATCATAAGAACCATCAGCAAGTGCAATAACAGTACGACGATTGGGACATTCAGCTTGCTTATGCCCATGACCACCACACTTAAAACACTCAATCTTGCTTGTCTTGCGTTGGGTGGCTGCAGTAGAAGAAGTGGACTGATTTGAACTCACAGCTTTACCTTTCGCATCCAATTGTTTGGAAGTTGGAATAGATCTATTTGCTCCACGAGATGACGAGTTGGGCGTTGCAGCTCCTTGCTGTTGGAATTGAGGTGTGACATCATGTTGCTGTTGGGAATGACGCCAGGAAGCATTGTATTTGGAAGACGTAGCAATTTGCCTTTCAGCCCTCTTAGCAAAATGAACCAACTCGGTGAGACAGGTGTAATTTGTCATATCCACTTTATCAGCAATGGGTTTATTGAGGCCCACTAAAAACCGAGCCATTGTTGATTCCTCATCCTCAGTTATCCCTGTACGAAGTAAGCACATTTCCAATTCCTGAAAATATTCATCAACACTGCGAGTACCTTGCACAAGACGTTTCAGCTTCAAATGGAGATCACGGGAATAATATGCAGGAACAAAACGACGTCTCATTTCCCTCTTCATCTCTTCCCAAGTTATACGGTCATGCCCAACTCTACGGTATTCAGTACGGATCTGATTCCACCAAGTTATGGCATAGCCTTTGAACTCAATGGCTGCAAGCTTTGCCTTCTTTTCAGCAGGGTATTCATACAAATCAAATATTTGCTCTACTTTGGTTTCCCATTCAAAATAATCATCAGCATTCTCCTTGCCGCTGAATGGAGGAATGGACACTTTAACCTTGCTCAAACCATCATCATTGTGACGTCGTTCAGGATGACGCCGATGGTGATCACCATAACGACCACGGGCTCCAAAACGGCCAAAATTGTCATCGCCATGATCATCACTATAATTGGAAAATGTTTCAGCATCAAATCAGTTGGATGACCAACAGGAACACATCGTGCACGACCAAAACCAGCAGCAAATCCGCGGCCACGGCCACCTGCAGAGTTATCAAAACTAGCAGCAAATCCTCGGCCACGGCCACCACCACGGCCACCACCATGGTGATCATCATCCTCATTATTATGAGGTGGAGGTTCCCCACGCTGTTGCTGAATGGATTGCTGAAGTTGTTGCATTCCTTGCATCAATTGACGCATTTGGTCACGCACCTCCTGAATCTCTTGAGCAGAAACAGTATGGGAAGAGGAATCGTCGTTTCCTTCCATGTTAGTAATAAAGGGAGAAAGTAATAGGAGAAAATATGTGTGGAATCACTCCCTCACCTCTTACAAAACAAGTTCTTTCTCTCCCTGAAAAGAGCAAGAACCGGGGCTGCAATCTGTAGGGAAGAGTGATTGTAACAGCGATGACGGTGCAACAACTCATGGTGCTTTAAGTGGAGCTTGGTGGGGTAATATGTAAGCGGAATGCGCTGAAATGTAGTGATGCAAAACCGAATAATAATCTAAGAACACAAGTCTAAGTTGCTGAATATAAAGAAAGATGCAAAAAAAGAAAGAAGATGGGAGAAGGGAGAGAATTGAAACAAACAATATGCTGCTCAGCCCCTTTTGGCGTGCTGATCACAACTCTTCTTTCTTATATTTTTTTGTATAACAGGAACACGTTGGTTTTAGACCTGCATGCGACTCTCATATATATATTCTTTTTGCTCAACCTTTTTTTTGTTGTATTCTCTCCTTTTTTTTTATCAATTCAGCACAACTAGCACGAGGGGCGGCTCATCAAAGAACAACAAGAAACGTGTGCAGCACACAAAGGGTGGAACGGTGCAGCACACAAAGGGTGGGACGGGTGGGTGTTTATTTTTGTTTTATGTATGCAGCACAAACGGAGATCAGATCAAGGATGAAAGGTAGAACAATATGGATAAAGAGAGAAAAAAAATTCAGCAACTAGACAAGTCTTAAAGGATTAAAACTCGATAATACAAACAACAAATCAGGAGCACATATGAATTGCTGTAGGTTTTCTCTTTGGCTATGATTGGACAGTAGGTATATAAACTCTATCCTACTGAAAACAATAATAATCCTACTGAGGAAACGGAGGCTCTAATACCAGATGATATGCACACATCTATGCAGCACGTGTAGCAAGTTGTTGTGGTCCGATCTTCTCGTAGGATCTGCGAACTTGATAAATTGTCGCTGCGTGACCTGGTGAAGAGGCAATGCACCGCGAGGCTGTCCACGCGACGAACTACCAAGACAATCACCCTTCCACGTACCGACGAACAGCCTACACAATCACGCCGTATAGACGTGAAGGCACAAACTGGGTGAACCGCAGTTCGGCGTTCTACAACTCCCTCAGGAATCGAAAGAACAAGTGTTGTAAGCCTCTCAAGACTCACGCATAAACAAAACTCCACGAGTTTGTGTGTTCTGAATTCAGCCAAATAATAATAATATATTGTCTTTTCATTGTCTAGTACAAGATATATATAGAAATAGAGGCGTTCAGCTTTGAGTGAATGACAGCATGCGCATGCACTAGTGGATTTCATGGCTGGTTCGCGCGTCTTTTCAGCTCCTGGCAGCAGTTACTAAAATGAGCATAACTCTTTATTATGAAGTCCAAATAATGAGCCGTTTGATGGGTTGGAAAGTAGACTTGAAGGCGCTTCCATCCACATATAGAACACCGTCTAACTCTTTGTATTCTGTCTGCGGTGAAGCTTGGAATTCATACCATGCGTCAGCCATCTAGCTTCTAGTTGCATTGCCATGCAAAGGTGATGAACCACCCTTTTATTCATGCACACCAAAGGCTTCTTGGTTCAGATGTCCACAGGCTTGAATCCATCTTCATCCCATGCTGGTTCATATACTCCATCATTCCTAAGGACATTAAAACAAGAACTCAAAAGCATGGACTCATTCAACATAAACTGATTATTAAACATAAGGTTAGCGTTCACCTGAGAATGAATTTCCTTCTCCAATTGTTTAGCTCTGCTCCTTGTAATTGGACCTGCTATATTAAGTGTACTTTCATTTGGAGATGAGAGAATGCTAGGAATGTCCTCATTACAGATGTGTGTTGATTATACTGATCTCAACAAACATTGCCCGAAGGATCCCTTTGGGCTACCTAGGATACATCAAGTCGTCGACTCTACAGCCAGATGCTCCCTCCTTTGCTTCCTCGACTGTTACTCGGGCTATCATCAGATCAGCTTGGCCATGGAGAATTAGGAGAAGACGGCTTTCATCACACTATTTGGGGCGTTCTACTACACCTCTACGCCTTTTGGGTTGAAAAACACCGGAGCCACATACCAGCGTGTGATCCAAACATGCTTGGCTGAGCATTGGGGCAAGCGTGTTGACGCTTACGTCGATGACGTGGTGATTAAGACGAAGGATCCGGAAGACTTCATCACTGACATCCAGCAGGTATTCAATAGTCTGAGGAGATTCTGCTGGAAGCTTAACCCGACTAAGTGTGTGTTCAGGGTTCCAGCTGGGCAACTACTCAGATTCATCATCAGCAAAAGGGGAATCGAGGCTAATTCAGAGAAGATCGATGCAATTCTTCGGATGCAGCCTCCTAAGTCACAGAAGAAGGTCCAGAAGCTCAGAGGATGCATGGCTGCACTGAGCTGATTCATCTCATGGCTGGGCGAACGTGGCATGCCATTCTATAAACTCCTAAAGAAGGTGGACAGATTTCAGTGGGCACCAAAAGCTCAGGAAGCACTCAAGGCCCTCAAGAAATTCTTGATGACTCCACCAGTATTGAAATCACCAAACCGAGCCACAGCAGACTGCGCAGCCGAGGATTTGTTGCTGTACCTCTCTTGTATGACTCATGTGGTCAGTTCAGCCCTAGTGGTCGAAAGGGTGGAGGAAGGACATATTCAGCCGACTCAACACTCAGTCTATTTCATCAGTGAAGTACTCAGCACATCTAAGATAAGGTACCCTCAGGTCCAGAAGTTACTGTATGCTGTCCTCATCACGGCTCGCAAGCTTTGCCATTACTTCGAAGAGCACAAGGTCATGGTAGTCACCTCGTTCCCTATCAGTGAGATTCCGCAGAATAGAGAGGCTACAGGAAGAATCGCCAAGTGGGCGTGTGAGCTGGGAGCACATGACATCGAATTCAGCCTACGCACCGCTATCAAGACCCAAGCTTTGGTTGACTTCATCTCCGAGTGGACAGAGAACTAGGTACCAAATCACCCGTAGCCTCTGGAATTCTAGAAGATGTATTTCGATGGGTCGCTGAAAATAGATGGAGCCGGGGCAGATGTCGTCTTAACCTCCCCGAAAGGCGAGAAACTCAAGTATGTGCTGCAGATCCTCTTTACAGTTTCCAACAATGCAACGGAATACGAAGCTATGCTGCATGGTCTGCGCATCGCGATTTCACTTGGCATCAAGCGCCTCATGGTCTATGGGGATTCTCTAGTGGCGATTAGTCAAGTCAACAAGGACTAGGACTGTACCACGGAAGCAATGGACAAATACTGTGCCGAAGTACGCAAGCTGGAGGACAAGTTTGATGGACTGCAATTTCATCATGTGGACCGCAATAGCGACACAGGCGCCGACTTACTATCCAAGCTTGGTTCTTCCCAAGCCAAAATTCCCGCAGGTGTGTTCGTCCAGGAATTGTCTCGTCCGTCCATTGATCACAACTTAGAACCCCTAGAGCAGCACGTTCTGAGCTTAAAGGAGGCTCCGATTGACTGGCGGGTCTCGATCATCAAGTACATCAGCGATGGTGACGAGCCTGACGACAAAGCAGAAGCCGAGCGACTCGTCCGGCGTGCGGCCAGCTACACATTGATTGGTGACGATCTGTTCAAGTGCGGCGCATCTGGAGCTCTCTTGAAATTCATTGACATGTCTCGGGGCAGGAGTCTGCTGATGGAAATCCATGCTGGGCAATGCAGTAATCACGCTGCTTCCAGGACGTTGGTTGGGAAGGCATTCAGGGCCGGATTCTATTGGCCGACAGCTAAGCAGGATGCTGCAGAGTTAGTCAAGCGGTGCGAGGCATGTCAGTTCTTCGCAAATCAACATCACTTGCTAGCTCAACAGTTGCAGAACATTCCTATCTCATGGCCCTTTGCATGCTGGGGCCTCGACATGATTGGTCCGCTCAAGAGGGCTCAGGGTGGTTACACTCATGTCTTGGTAGGCATTGATAAGTTCACTAACTAGATAGAGGTCAAACCAATCGCGTCTCTGACTTCAGCAAAAGCGGTGGATTTCATCCAGGAGATTATATTTCGCTTTGGGATTCCAAACAACATCATCACAGATTTGGGCTCCAACTTCATGGGTTCGGAATTGTTCAATTTTTGCAGCGAGAAGTCTATACTCATCAAGTACGTCTCGGTATCACACCCTCGTGCTAATGGCCAAGTCGAGCGCGCCAATGGGATGATTCTGGATGCCCTAAAGAAAAGAGTCTTCGACAAGGATGAGAGGTTGGCAGGCAAATGGATCAGGGAAATCCTATACATCGTCTGGAGGATTAGAACTTAACCGAGTAAAGCTCTCAATGGGAATACAGCTTTCTTCATGGTTTATGGCTCGGAGGCGGCGTTGCCTGCTGACTTGGCACATGGGGCACCACGGTTAGCATTCAAGGATATCGCGGAAGTTGAGAGCATGCAGCTCGAGGAAGTTGACTTGCTGGAGGAAGAGCGACTCAACTCAGTAATTCAGTCAGCACGCTATCAGCAGACTTTGCGGTGTTATCATCAGTGCAACATGCATCCTCGCGCCTTTTTAGTCGGGAAACTGGTCCTCCAAAGGGTCCTCAAGGGGGCTGGCCATCACAAGCTATCCCCCCTTGGGAGGGGCCTTACATCGTCACAGAGGTCACTCGGCCAGCAGCCTATCGCCTGTCTGAGATGGATGGCACTCTAGTTGGGAACTCCTGGAACATTGAGCATATGTGCAAGTTTTACTCTTAGGCATCTCACAACCTAGTAGTCATGTATTCTAGTCTAAACTCGTGATTAGTTATGATCTCAAGTTGACTTGTCCTCATTCACGTTCAGTCAGATGTACTCGAATAATGAATGAAGGCATGATTTCTATGCATATCTCTTCTTTCCGTGGCGTGAGTGTGTGTGATTTCTGGTGATCATGTCCTCATCCTTAGATAATCAGGCAATCAGTCATGGGTCCTAGCCTGACTCATGGCTGGTGCTACATGCCTACTCCTACTCAAGATAGTGTGTAGTCCGACCATAATTATGGGTCAATCAGCCTAGGTTGTATGACCGACAACTGGTGTTACATGCCTACGCTCACTCAGAATAGTGTGCAATCTGACCCTCCTTACGGGGCAATCAGCTTAGGTCATATGACCGACAGCTGGTGTTACATGCCTTCACATCCTCATACAAGGGTGCAATTTGGCCCTCCTTACGGTGCAATCAGCCTAGGTCGTAGACCGACAGCTGGTGTTACATGCTTTCGCGTTCTCATGAAAAGGGTGAAATCCGACCCTTACTACCGTGCGATTGGCTTGGATCATGGACCCACAGCCAGTGCTACATGCCCACGTGTACTCGTAACAGAAGGGTGCATTCCAACCCTATGCGTCGTGTATTCGATGAGTTTTTAATGCGAAAGTTTAAGTCAGACCCTCATTCTCGTGTTTTGATCTCAAGATAACGCGCGTCTAAACTCTGTGTCTTCATTGGGTAGCCGACTCAAGGGCTCGTTTTCCTCATAACATCATGCACGAGAATAAACAGTCAATCAGATCTTATATCATCTAAGAATTCTAATCTTGTTTTCTTACAGACTAACATTCATAATAGGTATCATTCAGTTACAAGGTCACAGCAAGCAAAGATGTCAGTTTATAGTTCGAACTCTGCAATAAGTTTTTCGACGGTGGTCTGAATCTCCGTGGCATAGTTGTCAATCGTTGCATCGCTCGGGTCAACTCCAACTTTGGCTGTCAGCTTGGCTAAGTCCAGCTCTGGCTGGGTTATCTTCATCATCAACAGCACATGTAGAAGAACTAATTTCAGTCATCCTCGAAGATGATTCTTGGTATCTTCAACCAAGGTTGTCACCCGGTCCGATACCGGTCTTATAGCTCCAACTTCTGGGGCACATATATTCAGCATGGTGTTCATTGCGGTCGTGGCAGACTTCATCAGCTCTTTGTTCTTTTCATAAGCTGCCTTCAGTTTCTCACAGTTTTTCTTGGCAACTTCGTAATTTCGCACCGCAAGTTCTAAATCTTGGTGATGCTTCTCGGACAGCTACCGGGACTCTTTGAGAGCTTGCCTCGTAGACTTCAGTACCTTGTCTAAGTCTCTGCTTTTTCTCTGAATCTCAACTCGGACTTTGTCAGCTTCAATCAGCTTGGATGTCTTCTGTTCGAGTTCTGCCCGACTCAGCTGATGGCTTGTTTAAAGCACTGTCAAGGCATTGGATGTATTATGGAAGGACTTCTCAAATCCATCTCGTGACTCTCAATGCTCTTGGATTTGTCTTTTCAATCGCAGTGCCTCATCCTGTGGACCGGTTCAACTTATAGGCTTCTGTATGTAAAGAATATGCTAACTGGGTTTCTTAGCGAGTTACCTCATGCTGTTTTTGTTCCAGTTCAAGCTTGCGCTGCAAATTCTGGGCATTGTCTCAAGCTTCATCACACTCGAGGGCAACATTGCAGTATGAAATGTCGCGCTGAGCTAATGCATTTTCTAGATCAGTAATTCTTTTAGCAGCAGCTGCATTCCAAGGCATGGGTATATGAGAACGTGTTGGAAGATAGGCTGTATGGGCAACTAAGAGGGCAGACACTCACTAGCAGACTCAGTAGCACGGGTGGCCTCCAACTTGGCCAGCTATTGACATAGCTTGACTACATCTCTTCTAAGTACTGGAGCAAGCTGTTCACACCATCGCACAGCCTGGTCAAGCTAGTTTTATAGAAAGGGTTTCAATTCATTAGTAATATTGATGCTGACCTCAAAGATCATCGTGCTTAGAATAGTGACTTACTTCAAATGCCGTGAACAGTCTTGGTTCAGTTGGGCTAATAGCGAGTTGCAAATCTGGGGCCACCAGGTCGAGTGAAGTAGCTTCTTCAGTAATGATAGTGTCACCTGCTGACCTAGGACCTTCGTCTCAGGGGCTTGGCACTGGCACTAAGATGTCTGCCATATTTTCGGCATCAATTGACTCATCGCCAGTAGTTATCTCGCTCTCATGCTGTGTACCATGCTTATCCATGGCATGCTCTTGGCGGCCTGAAGTGCTTCTTCCTTCAGGGTTGCTGAGTGCATCTTGCCAGTTGAACAGAGGCTTCATACTGGTGTCATCTGGTGATCCTCTGTATTCTTCAGTTCTGCTACAGTCGGCCACTCTGGGACTTCATCCTCGGGGGCTTCAGTCATACCAGACCTAAGCTCGGGGGCTTTGGTTGCACCGGACTCGAGCTCGGGGGCTCTAGCTTTACTCAATTCAGGCTCGGGGGCTTTTGTTGGGCCAGCATTAGGCCGGGGAGGCATCGTGTTTTGCTCTATGGAAGGCCTGCACAAAAATTTGATTCAGTTAGGATATTGGAAGTAGGAATAAAAGACAATAGTCAAAATAATCAGGCATACCATGGTGGCATGAGATTGCTCTCACTTGGGAGTCGGAATGACTTTATGAATTGATCGAACTCTGGATCAACGTCCGATAAGTTCAGTTCCTCCTCCATGGGCATATCTTGATGAGTCGGAGGGGAGGCTATGGCTTCAAGTTCCTGTGCTCGTTTATACCTCCTCTCGTGACGTTGAAGTGGGACTTCTTCTTTCTCCTCTTCCTCATCGATCAACAATTTCCAGTCGATGCTGCCAAGAGAAGAGCCTTCACTATTGTCAGTTGTCTCTTGTACTTTGGATTTCTTGCTCGGTCTCTTAGACGGGGATGCTGAATCAGGCTTCGCAGGAGAGGTTTTCTAACTGATAATTTGATTTCTTATGGTCCTCTTTTTCGGGGAACTTCGGCTTGTTCTGTTGACGTCTTGGCTCGGGTGTGTCTGGACACCTTTGAGGCAGCATCACCTTCTTTTGGGGCTATTGTATGCTCGGGGGCTTGTTCCTCTTGAGCCCGGGCATCTTCTTCGACGTCGGTGTCCTCGGTTGGACGTGGGATGATGATATATGTGGCAGCCTCATTGTTGCCTTCCCCTTGTGCTGCTGCAACTACAGCTTCCATCTCCTCAGCAATCAATTGTGACTCTCGTTTCAGCATCTTATCTGCGTTGTGCTGAGGAGGGTCAGACAGGAACTTGGCAATGTTGCTCTACAAAGATGAAGTCAGCAAATCTATTCAGTGATGTGTACATTATCAAGATACATAAGTGAGTCAATCAGCAAGCTAAAATACTTACAGTTGGCGTAGGGTGCCATGCGGAGTAAGGTCATGGTGATCCTCCGTTGTGCACGTCACCTCTCAGCATCAGACCAATTCAGGCTTTAATTTCTTCTGCAGTAATGGGTCAGCTGACCTCTCGAGTGGGATCATTGGCTCCGACGTATAGATAGGCCGGATATACTCGGTCTTTCATCGGTTGAATGCTTCAAAAGATGAAGTCTATAACTATAGCATGAGCAGTCAAGCCGTTGTCTTTCAAGTCTGAGATGTCCTTGAGCAGAATTTCCACCTCAATAATCTCCTCCGCAGTTGGTGCCTCTTCCCAACTGTTGAGCTTGGAGTTCGGTTGGTGTCCTGATCGAGCCGGCAATGAGTTGGCATGGTTGGTCACGTAGAACCACTCAGAGTGTCATCCTCTGTTGCTGTCCTTGAGAGGGATGTCCAAGTATAACGATTTGTGCACCTACGCGGTTCTAAGCTAGCTCCTCCAACTACTTGCAAAACCTTGTCTCAGGTACCAGGTTTGCAGTGATATAGATATTTCTAGAGACCGAAGTGAGGAGCAATCCCGAGGAAAGCCTCGCACAAGTGAATAAAGATCGAAATTTGGAGGATGGAGTTTGGGTTCAGATGTGACAAATCAATGGAATAGAAATTAAACAAACCTCGTGCAAACGAGCAGAGGGGTAATCCTAGTCCACGGACAAAGAAAGGGGCAAAGACCAAAGACTCATGGGTATCTTCTGTGGGGACTTTTTCACCCTCACAATCTCTCCACCCACCCAACTCCTTGGGAGGAAGATCCCCCATTTTTACAAGATGATTTATATGTGATTCAGAGACGGAAGACATACGGAAAGCAAGGAATGGCGATGGAATCAGCCAGTTCTCATCATGTGGAAGCCCTTCATTGGTGTTTCCGTGTTCGCTGATCGTCTTCTTCTTTGGGGCCATGGGTGCAAAGGATTCTAGCACAAGTTCGGAAGTTTTCGACAGGGGTTTCGAATCTGTTGGCGCTGGCGGCGGAGTAAATGCAGCTGCTGGGGAATAAAGATTCGATTGGAAGGAACCATTAGGGTATTGGTCCTCTTTAACACCTAACAGTGTTAAGTTGGGGATGTTCTGTTTTTCTTTAAGGAAGCTTACGGCGTCGGCGTTTTCTCTGTGATTCTGATGGGGTAGTAGATCTCTTAATGTTCAGTCGGCACGGCTTCAGTCGGCATGGCTTTTATCTGGGTTATCTGGACTTCAGTCGGACATCGTTCAGTCGGATAAGTTGACTCGAATATTTTCGTTTGGTTTGAAAGTATTTGATGGCGGTTATTTCTCAGACAATTCATTTAACTCGGGGGCTCATGGTTTTCATTCGGTGATCTTGTTTTCAGTGATTGAACTATCTCTAGGCAATCTAACAGTGGTTGCTTATAGAAGGAACATATTTCATTATGCAACGATGAACTCATGAACAAATTGAAACATAAGACATTCATTGAAAAAACAAGGTTCATTACAAGGATAAGCCTACGGATACATGGGACTTTCTTACGGTTACTACGCTACTAGTTAAACTAATCCTAGTCTAATAGCCGACACGGCGGCTCTTCTTGGGGGGCAGAGCAGCATCCTTGTCGCTGCCGCTGTCATCGCCGTCGTCGCCGTCATCGCTATCGTCATCGTCCCCGTCCTCGTCGTCTTCGTCCTCATCCTCCTCGTTGCTATCCTCGTCGTTGGGACTGCTGAGGCCGGGGTGTTTAAGACCCCAAAGCATCGCCTTCATCTTCCAGTTGTACTGGTCGGAGTTGTCATCGGAGTCATCGCCCACCTCCTCCAGCGGCGTCTTGCCCTTGTTGTCGCCACTGTCGTCGCTGTCGCTGTGAGGTTCGGCGTCGCTGGGAGGATCGTGTTCGCCGGGGCCGCCGACGAAGACCTCGTCCTCCGAGTCAGAGAACTCGAGGCGGTCCCTGCGAGTGCCAGCCATGGTGTTTGCAAGAAGGGGGGTTTGGCAGTGGAATCTTATGTGTGCACAAAGCAATGAAGGTGTGATTGACGCACGGGTTCAAGCCTTATTATATACCGGGCGAAGCGTCACTCCGACTTCTGCAAGTACACGTACAGGGATGATGTTTCATATTCAAGTGGACACGTGTCGATGATCTACATGTGAGATGGTTCAAGAAAGTTGGATTTACGAGTAGTTGGGTTTTCAAGGAAAAGCATATACAACAAAGAAAGGAATGGCTCTTCATATTCTCGTCAGTTTCTCGTTTACACCCAATGGGTGGGGAATTTTTCTTGAAGTTTTTTCTGATTGGGACAAAGGCCTGAAGACTTTAGTCGGGCGATAATGAGTTGGGAGAGCTCTTTGGACCTTCAAGCTGATTGCTACTCAAGTCCACTTGAAGCTCGGGGGCTACACCCAATGGGTGCACCTAATCGGTCCAACCATTGAGAAGATGCATTGATTGACTCGGGAGGAAATATATACTTTGAAAATTTCAGATTTATTTGGACCTACAAGCTGATTGCTACGCAAACTAACTTGTAGCTCGGGGGCTATACCCATTGGGTTCCCTTGGTCGGTGCAACCAATGATTTGAGAAGACGAATGATCTGGAGGTGAAGTTGTCAAAGCCGATTATTCTTTTTGGATCTTTAAGCTGATTGTTGCTCAAGTCAGCTTAAAGCTTAGGGGCTACACCCAATGGGTGCACCTAGTCGGTGCAACCATTGGAGGGATATGAAAGTTAATTTGGCAGGACATTTCACTCGGAGCTACAGTTGGCTTTGGGAGTCTCGAGTCAATTAACCTCTGAATTGACTCGAGCCTCAGGGGCTTGTGGGGGATAAATATCCCCTAGCTCCTCATGGCATGGATCTGGGACTTGGGCCAATAGTGGGCCTTGAGTCAGGTGAGCGGCTGATTTCATGGGCCGGACGCTTAACTCAGGCCCAAATACAATCGTGATGGCTTGGAGGTCAAGGCGACAATGACGTGATCCAGAGAGCAAAAAAGGAAGCTTGGCTCGGACTTAGGCTCTGGGATTCGAGGAGATCGGAGAAGACACGATAGAAACTAGGATTCTGTTTGATCTCAAGTAATCTAAACTGACTAGGAGATATAGATGGAACTCAACTTGTAACCCAAGACTCCGTCAGACTATATAAGGCAGATGAGGGACCCCTGCGGAGAATATCTCAACCCATCGCAATCCAGCCCTAGCCTTCATTGTAACCTTGAGAACCCAAAACAATACAATCAGCCTCAAACAGGACGTAGGGTATTACGCAACTCGCGGCCCAAACCTGTACAAATCTTCGTGTCCTTGTCGCTTTTCCGGCGAACCATCAAGCTACGTTGATCTCATCGACCCACAAAAGCACCTCGTGACCTATCCCGTGGTGCACTGCCGGTACTAAACCCTGACACATTATAGCTAGGAGTTAGCTTATTCATGACAAAAGCAAACCTTTTTGTTATTTTTGAGTTATGCAAATTTTTATAGATTTTCCTTTAATTGGGGTAACAAGAAAGAAATATTTTTGGTGTCATGGCAGTTATCAGGATTAAGAGTATGGAAGTGAAATACTGAGCATTTGGGATACTCACCTAGTGATCCTCCCCCAATCTTAGTTCTTGCAAGTGATTGCCAAGAAATTGAGCTTCAATATTACCTAGAATTTCCTCCCCCAAGCTTGCTTGCTTCCTGGGTGATGACGATTCTGCTTGACCTCTGTTTATACTCACCTATGTTAAGGCGAATTTCCTCTCTACTCTTGTTTTACCTTAGTTTGAGGCTTTCCATCATATCTCCAGTGCTGCTATCTAGACCTTCTTCATAGTGTTAGGACAACTTAATAGTACTCCCCTCTTTTTAGGCAATGTCTCCTTGTATTGATGTTGGGTCTCTCGCTCCAACATCATATTTGCCTTCAGCTAACATTCTTTTCCCAAGTGACACTGGGTGGTTGCGGTGCATCCTTGTCGCATGAAATGGAAGTACACCCAGGGCCCCTTCCGAACCATCTAGCAAGGGGATGGACTATGGGCACCCTCCTCCAAGGGATCCATCATAGAATTGATCTGATATTGACCTTATGGACTCCTATCCTTGGGTTTGAGTGTTGAGGCTCTTGTGTGGTGATCATGGACCCACCTTCCATTTGTTGACAGGACAAGTAGCATGGTACTTCAGGAGAGGTGCTCCTCTGCCTCTGCTACTGGCATATTACAGGCTGTTGAGGCTTGAGATCCTATTCGTAGAGCTTTGGTCCTTTCGAGAACGTGTACCTAAGTAGGCTTAATTGATGACTATGTCTTCATAGATATCACTTGCCTTTGTTCCCAAACAAATTTGGGTAGAGACGGATGTGGTTGGGGTTGAATCCATTGTCATTTGTACTTGACACTAATCTCTTGTTGATGGTTGTTCGCATCCGACGGGTAGAGTAGATCATTCCTGACCTCTTGGCAAATCTTGTTGCACAACTGGCCAGGCGAAAGGAAATTAAGGAACGCTCTCTAGTCGTATTCCTCCACACTTTTATCCAAAGCCATGTGTTGTCCTTCAGTGAAGCAGTGACCAATGGTCTTCTGGTTGCAACCTCATGACATTGACATTCGCTTCCCAAGTGATTTAGAGCATAGTTGAAGTTTTGCAGCGATCAACCACTATGGGTTGAATATCGAGGTCCTTCCTCTCAGGGATTGGGTTAGAGGATGGGTGCCCCTTGGCGTATCCTCCCCCAAGCTTGATTCTTGTGGTATAATGAAACATTCCTTCTATGATTGAGAGCGCAGCTTCGTCTCTGCTTGATGATGTTTTCCTTTGTTCCGCTTTGACTTTTGTTGTGTTTCCAGTGGAAGGCGTGTCCAATCATGGTGTTAAGAGACACCCAGGACATTGAGAATGGATTTCTTCATGATGGCACTTTTATTTCTTCCTTCATGATCTCCGAAAAACCTCCTTCTACCTTTCCCTGCATGTTAGGATTCGACGTGCGCATTGTCTACCTAACAAGCTACCTCATCCTAACAATTCAAGATTTTCTTAAGGTTTGGTAGAGACAGCTAGCTGTTTGTCAAGCAGCTGGCTTATGATAGCACTACTATAGGATCCTAACGCCTTAGAATCTGAGCATGGCAAAAGCTTGGGTTCAAGGTGCTATCATTAACAGGCTTACAATTTAAAGGAACCTCTTAAAAAAGGGAATGCTGAAAATAGCTGTTAGAGAGGTTTACCTTCATCGATGTTGTTGAAGGTGTATCGATGCTAAATATCCATCTCGACTGAGGATGTACCTGCAAAGGGGTCCATCGGGTTTGGGCGTCACGGAGGATGTGATTCAAGAAAAATCTAGTCCTCCTTGTTCTGTGGCTGGTCAATGGAATGTTCTTGTAGCGGACACATTTGAGCCCTGCTTCATTGGCTTGACAGTTTAGGTTGTTTCTCATTGCCACAAATTGATTGTTAGATGCCAAACAATGTTCTTCCCCAAGCTTGGATTATGGATTCTGCATTGAATGTTGATTCCAAACTTGCTCCCTATCATGCTCACTGCTCTTCTTCTTAGGCTCGATACTTGTCAAACATGACATGTGCCACCAGTCATAGACTACCCATGTGCCACACAGTCATCAGCTGCATGTCATTGATGTTCTCACCCTGCTTATGGACGTTGATTTATCCATGTTTGCCTTTGTGGTGCTTTAGACGGAGCTCTCCCGCAATGAGAGACGTCTATGCCTGTGCTTTTGGGGTTTACACCACAACTCCATCAAGTACGCAGATTTCCCGTAGGGTACTAGACCAATGGCCTACTAGCTGCAAATTCGAGCATAGGAGATAGCATAGTGTGATATGGAATTGCATGTCACCTTCGAATGATGCCAATTCTTGTGTGGTGCTGAAGACAATCGACCACCACAACTTCACCAGGCATGATGCTATCATTTTCCCAAGAAGAGCGAAACAGATCGCAAGAGGTCTTGAGCATGAGAGTGTTGAGAACGAAGTCTCTCTTCTCATGTCGGGTTGAATGCCTCCTACAACAGGTAAGTGTACAACATATATAGGAGTCCAATATATGAAGAGCGTTAATATCGGGCCCGTTGTACACAACATGCTAGCAAAAAGTTTCTCATTAAAACACAGCACAAACCATGTTATTAAACCATGACTTCCATCTTCCAAACCTTTTACTCAAATCCACGGTATTTAAGAAAAAAACGGGTTGAATTTTTGATACATCACCGGGATTTTACATCTCCTTTGAACTTGAGAGATCCGAATAGTTCAAGAATTGTGACTCATGAACTAGAAATGGAACATCACTACCAAAGTCTACAAATAGCTCATTTATCAGAAATGCCTTGCATTGTTTGATAAAAAGAGGCTAATTCCAACCTAAGCACCATGCTTAATTTGGAATTTAGTCTCTAGATCACTCGTTGGATTCTGATCCAAGCTATGCTTTCACGGTAAACTTCGTAGCATGAACAAGCATGACAAACCTTTTCTCAAATAAAAGGTAGCATGAACAAGCATGATCAAGATTTACTCAAAGGACAGAGTAAAAAGATTGAAGGATGGGGTTTTCAAATTTTATACTTTTTTTTTGTTTTCAACAGAGTGAAAAAGGTAGCAACAACCAGACGAAAGATAAAAGAGTATTCTGACTCATTGCTTCCCCAACAACGGTGCCAGAAAGCTTGTTGGCGGTTCTTAGCCTAACAGATTTTACTCCACAAGCTCACAGAGACCGTCGTAGCTTTCACCCGGGAGTATTCCAGGTATCGTATTTATTTCCACACGGAAGCATCGAGAAAGAATACAAAATCATCGATCACCTAGCTACTACAAACTCATTCATTCCAAAAGATAACAAGAAAAGGGTAAAGACCAAACACCATGGGATACGAACCAAACACCGTTGGCGTGAACTCATGTTTAAGGTAGGAGGACAATGAGTCGAGGGCTAAGGTTCAGTCTTCCATCTCTACTAGCATACAAGAGCTATCCGTACTAAGGTTGAAAGGATTGAGATAGAGCTATGGCTTGCATCGAGTGAAATTCCAGACTACACCGAGGAGGCACGGGGGTAGATAGTTGGCCAACCGAACGACAGTGGGCTAATGCCTACAGGCTTACCGAACAACGGGATTAGAATACTGAGACCTCTAATGCTGTCACCAAGAGAGGTTACCAACTAGAGCTATGAGGGTAAGATGGCATGCTATACTAGTGCTCAAGCAATGTGTTGGAGCTGCCGCCATGAAAGAGCTTGAGCACTAAAGCTCACCCTTAGCTAGAGGGTTAAAGCTAACTAAACTCCTAGATCTTAGTCTAGGAGGGGCTTATAGCACTGGCAAGTATAACAAAGCTCAATCAATTCTAACATAGCACAACTCAGACCTCAAACTTGGCATGCCCAAATGGAAAAGGTGCTTGCAAATATCTTCGTATAGAAATAAAAGCAGCTACATACATACCAAACCCGAGTAACTATCTAGAGCAGAAGATAAGTGCATAAAGTAGAAAAGTAATGTACTCGCACTTGTCAAATATCGGAAAGTAATGCTTAAGATAGGAAAATAAAGTACATTACCGAAGGTTCCGACCGACTCTGAAACAGCAGAGCCTGCTCTAACTCCTAGCTAAACAATGAATTCAGATTGGAGGCACCACCCGAGGGGCACCTCCTAAAGAGGAAGAGTGTGTGTTACATGGTGAGGTGCAAGTGAGAGTGAGGGGGTGCCTCTCTATTTATAGGTGGAGGAGAGGGGAACATTCCAAGTGCCTACATGCAAGATTCCTCCTTCAACTGCTCTTTGGGCGCCATTTGTACCCCCAACCGACTTGGATAGGTTGGTAACAGTGTTCCACACGTGCAGGCATTGAAAACCGGTGAAGAACTGGACCCTAGGTAGGTGAACTAGCCGTTGGGGTGAAGAACCGAAGCTTTGTAGGTAGTCTGGGTCAAGCCGCCGCGTTTGGGTAGCTAAACCGGTCAAACCGTGGCCGAACCAATCAAACTGGCCAAAACTGGAGGGAATAGGATGAACTGGGGGATGGACCGCGCCTCAACCCCTTCCCCGCACGCCACACATCCCTGGCGGGTGGGCGAACTGTGCCTCAGCCAATGGTGGCATGCCACGTGCCCCCAGAACATGCAGCCGGACTGGCCGAGCGGCCCCTCCGCGTGGGAGCGCGCGGGCGCGTCTTGCCTCCCTGGCCGCCACGTGTCAAGTGATGGTTGGCCGCTGCAGGCTCCCAGAGATCGCCATCCGTGGCGTCCCCGTGCGCCCAATGGCTATGCACCACGTGGCATGCTTGGTGCCATCCTCTGCTACATCGTACGGTGGGGGTGGTGCTGACATCAGCTGACGTCAGCACTGCCCCCCTATTTTTGTATTTCCCATTTCTTTTGCATATGAGCTCCAAATGTGACAAATAATATGTCTGTCGGAATCATCTCGACGAGCTCTTTGCAATGGCGCTATCCTTGAGGGGATTTGAGATACTTCTTAGTGATGATATATGTGGTTCTTCTCTGAAGCCCTCTGTGCATAAATTCTCTCCTGCTCCAAATGATCTTCTTTTTCATGGAATTTGAGCATATCTCTGTGAAACATCGAAAACCACCAAAACTCGTGGAATTCATCAGTGTTAGGTAAATAATGCATAGAACTTCATCTATACCCCATTTATTCACTAAGGAATTGGAGGTCGCAATAGGTAAATAACGACCGCCAATAGTAGTATATAGTACTTATCTGCATGTCACAATTATTTGAGCTCATTTTACACTGTCTAACAATCTAAACTCAAATGGGAATCTTAATTTATTGAGTGAGCATATTGCAATGTACGGTTATATTGGTGTCTACTTACATATGCGATCATTGTGAGGTGTCAATCCGTTATTTGCTGCATACTACTCTATATATATTGCACCAGCACCATATGCATTCTTTTGCACTCATTTGCATTGTATCATGCATATAGACTACGCGAATGAAGGATCAATGCAGGAGCAGCTATTGATGAAGAAGCCAGACGACAAGCCTCCACACTAGGAGCCAATAGACTAGCAGCAGGAAGACCTGTAGCCCAGACCTGACTTCGCACCGGAGGCAGCCACCGACCCTACTAAGGCAGGTAGGCAAGACCATGCTTACCCAGCTAATATGATATGAATTGTCGATTATGCATCTGCATTAGCAGTTGATTGAAAACAACTGCATTAGACTCTTTGGCCGCCCTGGCCCTAGCACCTATACATAAAGTCCATAGGATGAGTTTGCTAAGAATTTGCTAGGTACGAGTAGACATAACTGAATTGGTGTCACTCGTCGCGTAGGTGATTTCAAAAATCACTGAAATCTCACATGTGGAAGTTATTTTATGCTCATGATTTAAATGGATACTAGGCGGAGATGTTACTCAGTATTTACTTTTCACGAGTCACACCTTGGACTCCGCCCATGTCACATAAGGCCCATTCGCTGTTCACTTGGTATCGGCATAGCATTGCTAGAATGCTTGTCTGGGACATGGGACCGGTAAAGTCTTTTCTAGGCTTGTCTGAAGCACAGAGACACGTTTCTACCTATTGGTTGAGAGAAAGGTGGCCTGGGGGAGCTTGTAATCGAGGGAGGGTTGACCCGGTACACCATGGTATCTCTTCTAAGGGGGCACAACCCAGGGGTTAGGCGGGAGTGAATGAAACTTGGGACATGATGGGTTAAGATCAGGAGTATATGTGGGAACGCGATGACTAGTAACCTGGCATTGCAGTTATTTCCAAGAATTAAAAATCGATTCGAATCGCTAATGCTGACTAGGTGTGAGAATGCCAGTATCACTACCAAGCAACGTAGTAACTACGTGAATATGTTGTATCTCTTATTCATGTTTTCAAATTCCAGATGCATGTATTGTATTGCTTACATTTCTACAAGTTATTATTATCAGGTTATATGCAAATGATGAAACTTGTTACTCTATATTGATATACCACTATTTAAAATCAATGGTTAAGGATCCACTTCTTAGTAAGCAAGCTTTGCGTCAGCCGTAAGCCATTCCATTAAGACCTATCTGAGTTTGCCCCCACATTTTGACAACAGGTATGGAGTTCTTCTTATGCACCTGTGTTGGTGGGGGTGCATGCTCTCACTAGGGCTGAAGGACGTCATGTGTGGCATAAGAGCAACATCGGTGTGCTTGATGTTGTTTCATTTGATGCAAGGATTTTGATGTTGTTATGAACTTCGAACTTTAATTTCCGCTGTGGATACTTTTGAACTTGCCTTTCGATGACACTATGCTGGAACTTGTATTTTTATTTTGAACTGGTTTGTAAACTAAGTCTAATTACACTCTAATTTAACTGCCTGTGATGATGTAACTGTTGTGGCTCCATCGAGGGCTGGATGTGTATGATGTCGGTTCCTTTGAGATTTGGTAATATTAAGAGCCGAATGACTCTCGACGGACGATCGGGTTTAGTTCGGTCTAAGTGCGCTATGAGCTATGTGGTGGCAAGCGTGCTTAGCTCAGATTAAATCAGTGGTTCCACCACAGCTGGTATCAGAGCTGATCATACATAGACAATAGTCATATCATCGGGTTTTGATTTACAAACTCATTTTCGAAAACCCTTTTCAAGTAATTCAAAAATGAGAGTATGCGATATGCCCATATTAGGGATGTTAGCATGTACCAGGTGACATTGCTATCATTCTGACCTAGATAGAACTCATATGCATAATTGGTGCTTTGGGAAGCAACATTTCAGCCATAGCTATCTCCAGTACTGGTGGAATGATATTGGGATTTGTGAACTGTTGCGGACCTTGCATTCTCGCTGGTAGGATAGTTCTATTTAAGGGGGTGGTCAAGCATTTGGAGTGTTCGTGATCATTCTTCCTTCAAGGCAGCAACTTCCATTTGTTGTCTTCGAGTCAGCCCAGGCTAGCAAAGAACCCAACATGTTAGAATTATATTCTTGTTGGACACCATTTCTCTCCTCAACAACTACCCAGTAATAGAGGAACGTTGGGTGTGTTTGCGAGGAATGGTGCCACTGCATCGTCCACCAGGAGTAGCTTAAAGAAATTCGTGGATGCCATTTTAGGATAAGAGGGGTAATGCATGATGACGACGACGACGACGACGATGATGATGTGAGCATGCATTTTTCTGCAGGTACACTAACTATGTGCGAAACTAAGAACAGATAAAGAACGACTAGTTGCATTAGGGAGGGACGTGCATATATGTCAATGAAATATCATTAGTTCTATATATATAATATACATAGAACGTGTGATGTGAGATCGAATAGGACGAATCATGCATCATACTTCTTAATCTTATTCATTCTGGATATTATTAAAAGTCAAACAAAATAAGTTTAATCTTTAAATATGTTTCCTGCATGCCTCACAAGTTCACTCATGTTAGTTATATAGCATTAATACAACTCACTGATTAAAATACTTTCTTATTAAAACAAATGGCTAGGACAAAGAGGACTGCACGTAAGTCCACTAGCAGGAGGGGTCCCCGTAGACAGCCTAGGCACAAGACAGCCCCCCTGCCGCCACCGGCCCACACTCCCCCTTATGAGGAGGATGGGTGGCTTCACACCCGCTATCGTGACAAGTGCGGCCTCTCTCATATCCTCTGCAGGGCTCTAAGGGAGATGAGGCGCTGACCCTTTCCCTTCTACTCCGTGTAGACAAAGCACAAGGAGGGGAGTTGTCTGGCCTACATCATCATTCTTGTAGGACAATCTCCGCAGACCAGATGCTCTCCACCTATGGGGCCAATGAGGAGGACGCTCTTCAGAAGATGACATTGCTGGCTATCACCGTGTTGAGCACCTCGGCCACGGTAGATGTTTCGGTGCTATGCTACCTCCCAACTAACGAGCCTGATGATGAGTGGGTCTATCGTTACAAGTTGCTCTAGGGAAGGATCGACACCAGGCTCCACACTGCGACCATGGAGTTCTCTCATAACTTTTATGGGATGTACACTCATTCCGAGGACCGTACCAGCCACTACTTCGACTTGCACATGGAATCAAGGGCTCGTGTTGAGGAGTTAGATGAGCAGCTCGCAGCCCATGTAGCTGAGGAAGAGGAGCATCAGCATGCACTTGCTTAGGCTCAACAGTAGGTCATGGTCTTGTAGTAGGACCTGCAGGCGTACCATGCACACCTTCATGAGCTCCAGGGCTTGTTGGGAGCAGCGGCGCAGTTTACTGACCAGCTACAGCAACACATTGTGGAGCTTAATCTGCAGCACCCTCCCTTGGGGATAGGACCCTCCGATAGTGCTTCCCGCTGGCGTAGGTTGAGGAAGCTCTAGTTCTTGACTCCCACTCTGCAGCTTGGGTGATTGGGGTGACATGAGAAGATGGTGGTTCTTTTGTACATGTAGCACATTTGAGAGTGATGGTTTGTAATATGTCGCTCCATGCATATATTCATGGATGTACTAAACAGTGGTAAGATCGAGAAAAACTCATTTGTGTAAGCCATGTAAGTAGATGGATGAACGCTAGGTGATGTGTCATTTAATGGTTGGTATGACCAACTCCCTCTTATGTAATGGAAAGACCTTTGGTACTGTTAGAACCTATTAAATATGCATCTAAAATGTATTCCATGTTCGGTAGCAATCTGAAACAAATGTCATGAGCCACGAGTTTAAAACTGCACTACAAACTTGGTTTCGGCTTGCAGTCTGAAATTCTATACATCTGTAGCTAAATCAAGGTATATATTGAAATCTGAAAGGAACTGGGTCAAGTGTAGTTATACCAAACTTATATATAGAGCATTTTTGGGTGCACAACTTTGTCAATTGGAGTTTGTTCTGAATGTGCCTTGTTTCAAAGTTATGATCAAGTTGCTTTGAACTTGAATTCTGAACTGAAGTAGCACCTGAAGGAAACATGCATATTTTACCCAATTATTGAAGGATTTGATCTGGGATTTATATACCAAATTTGTAGTGTACAAGGTGTAGAACAACTTTGCTATATAAAGTATCTCTTGGAAGTGTTTCGATTGTGAGTTATAGTCGAAAACATTTGAAATCAGAATCTGGGCAGAAATGACATGGATTGACAAACAATGGAATATGACCAAGTGGCAAAAGAAATTGATCAAAACTTTATATGACAAAGTTACAGAGAACAAATTGTGGAACAACTTTGCTATGTATGTTATCGTGTGAAAATGCACAAAATTTGAACAGTTTAGTTTTTAAACTGATGGTCGTCCCAGTTTTTGCTGAAAACCATAGTGCTGAATGTAAATCGAATTTTTCCTCATGGTCCCAATCAGATTGTTCAAAATGATCTATATGAAAGTTGTAGAAATTAAATTTTGAACAACTTTCATATTCTAACTTTCACCCAGATCGGTCATTTAACGGTCAGATTGTCGAAATTCAGAAGCTCTGTCTTGTACTTCAAAACTGAAAGCTTGCTTACGGTTATGATATGCGATTTCTAAACATTACAAGATGAAGGCTACCACTTTATGTGAAAATGAGTGATTCCATTTGCTTACATGCTTTCATGTATTCAGAACATATCTTGGATGCTATGGTCTTTTTATCACCGCATATATTACACAAAAGTTGTGGGACTAAGCATGATTGGCCTCATTCTTGCAGATGGTGAACACTCACCATGGGCGGCAACCACACGATGCCCCACCTCTGCCGGAGTTGGGGACTTTGGTTGTGCAGCAAGCAGAGCAGATCCGCATGCTAGCGGAGGAGTGTCAGGCTCGTGGGCCGCAGCAGCAATGGGAGCATCAGCCATGCAGCATCTCCTACTAGGACTTTGAGGGGCTGTGACCTCCCATGTTCACCACTTGTCCTGAGCCACTTGTTGTGGATGTCTAGCTCCGCACTATCTAGTCAAATTTCACACTTCTTCCTAGGGATTTCCGAGCGGGAGAAGGCTAGGTTCACTGCACAGTTGCTGCAGGGGCCAGTGGGAGTGTGGCACGCCATGTTTCCTGCTATGCAGCAACAGGGTGATGAGGCCACCTAGGAGAAGTTCTGTCATGCTTTCCGGGCCCACTACATTCTAGCAAGTTTGATGGAGCAGATGCAGTGTGAGTTCTGGGACCTCAAGCAAGGAAACAAGACTGTGATGCAGTATGTTTAGTCTTTCATTCACTTGTCCCATTACTCACTAGAGGGCGTCACTACTGATCCTCACCGAACTGCCAGGCTCTTGGATGACTTTGACCCCACTCTCTGTACACACTTGGGCACTGCTATGTGAGCTTCACCGACTTGGTGGACATGGTGCTTGACATGGAGAATCATCTCCGTAATGCCAATGAGGACCAGAAGTGCAAGAGATTAGCCAACACTACAACAGTCAGTTCTTCACAGAGGTAGAAGATAGCATACAGGCCTCCACAGCATCAGTACCAGCAGCCTCGCTTTGTGATCCAACCAAATCATCTGGGTTGGATCCACAGGGTGCCATAGTAGCAGCAGTACCCCACCTACAGTGCATCGACGCAGCTTTGAGCACCATCGCTTCAGGGGCTGGTTTTTCTTTCTACAATTGTGGCAAGATCGAGCATTCAGCAAGGACTGTAGGGCACCCCATAGGATCTAGAGTCCTACCCCTGCGGGTGGCAGTCAGCAGGGCAAACCGAGGGGACTGGTGCCTTAGATGGGTTGTGGGCACTATGTTCACATGGAGTTCACATGGAGTAGATTCCTACTAGAGAGCTGGTACTTGCTGGTATATTCATGATCAATGGTCACCTAACCATCGTGTTATTTGATTCAAGGGCTACTCATACTTTCATCATCAAAACTTATGCATTGAAGCACGGAATAAAAACTTACAAATTGAAAGAAAGCTATCACATCACTGCCCCAGGTTCACCTATTCATACTAGTTTAGGGGTTAGACACCTGAGGTTAAACATTGGCACTGAATGTTTTGTTATCAACCCTGTGGCGCTGCCACACCAAGGGATTCATATAATCTTGGATATGGGATAACAGAAAACAATGCAGTTCCGGATATTGGTAGTAGGACATTGCAATTAAGGTCTAGTATCAGTGGAAAAAATTTACGAGTGCACATGCCAAATTAGAAAGACATGTCACCCACAGTGAATGCAACAGAAATGCAAGAGACTAAAAAGATACCGCTAGTATGTGAATTCTCGGATGTGTTTCCAGAGGAGATTCTAGGGCTTCCACCAGATAGTGATGTGGAATTTGAGATTGAGCTTGTTCCAGGCATAGCACCTATATCTAGGAGGCTGTACAAAATACTGCCTGATGAATTGAAAGAGCTAAAAATACAATTGCAAGAATAGTTAGACAACGGGTTCATTCGACATAGCTCGTCACCATGGGGATGTCCAGCCCTCTTTGTGGTGAAGAAAGACCATGGAGGTAAAAGACTATGTGTTGATTACCCACCATTGAATGCAGTCACTGTCAAAAATAAATATCCATTGCCACACAGTGTCATCTTGTTTGATCCGCTAGCGGGGGCTAAGGTCTTCTCAAAGATTGATCTAAGGTCCGGCTACTATCAAATAAAAATTAGATAATAAGATATACCAAAGACAACTTTCTCGACCAGCTATGACTTGTACGAATATTTGGTCATGTCTTTTGGGTTAGCCAATGCACCGGCTTTCTTGATGTATATGATGAATTCAGTGTTCATGAGCGAACTTGACAAGTTCATGGTGGTGTTCATTGATCTATTCCAAAGATGAGAAGAACACAAAGAACACTTGCGGATGGTACTCACTCGGCTTAGAGAACATAAGCACTATGCCAAGTTCAGCAATTGTGCATTCTAGCTGAAGGAAGTGGGTTTCTTAGGTCACATTGTGTCAGAAAAGGGAGTAGTAGTTGACCCTAGCAAAGTAGAGGATGTTCTGAATTGGAAGCAACCTGAAACAGTGACAGGGATCCGGAGTTTCCTTGGTTTAGCGGGCTACTACCACCGCTCCATCAAGGACTTATCCAAAATTGCAAAGCCAATGACATCGTTGACCTAGAATAATGCAAAGTTTGTATGGGGTCCAAAGTGTGAAGAAGCCTTTCAAACACTGAAGAAACTATTAACCTTAGCACTAGTGTTAGCACAACCGGGCATCACTAAACCATTCGACGTACTGTGATGCCTCCGTCAATGGGCTTGGTTGTGTTATAATTCAAGAAGGGAGGGTAACTGCTTATGCTTCCTGCCAACCAAAATGCACGAAGCAAACTACCGAACACATGATCTTGAGCTAGTAGCAGTTGTGCATGCATTGAAGATATGGAGACTGAGAGCCAATGGACCGGCTCCATTGCCTCTGGAGTGATGAGTGATTGTCAATAGAAGCCAAAGATCTAGAAGGACTTGGGCACAAGACCTCCGATGGACAAGAGGCCCTCTAATGGACTAGAGGTGGATGGAAGTCCTCCGAAGGACTGGAGGCATGCTCGACGTCGGTCGGCCATGGGAGTTTAGTACATGAAGGAGTGGCACGGTGACGGCAGGAGTAAGACCTCAGAAGGACTACGAGGCGACTCCAATGGACTGGGGATGCTGGGTGCCACTGCGGTGCTCTACCCTGAGTACATGGCGCGAAGATGGGTGAGGGCGTTGGCGGATTCGTTCAAATCTGCCACCCTACTACCAAGTTACCAAACTCAGCGAATGGGCTCATTCTTAACGAGATAGAGTGGAGTGGGCCGTTCCAGGCCCAAGAAGGAAACCCTAAAGTTTTCTGATTTCTGACTACAAAACCGGTGGTCGATCGGTGGATTTGGACTACTAGCCACGTGGACGTCATCCGGGAGATATCTTGCAGACGAAGAAGATCAAGACTCCGTCGCGGTCGTCCATCCCCAAGAAAGTCGAGTCTTTTCTGTTTTGGCCCCTACAAGCGTTTCTGTAATATAGGGGTCTTAGTGTAAAATGTGTCCATTAGGCCTAGGCTATAAATACCTAAGTGGTTGGACATTTAGATGACTCTTCCACCTCAAGAAACCATAGGCTTAGTTTCCAACTAGCCAAGAGCTTAAGATTAAACCGGGTGCTTAGCTTAGGATTAGTGAGTCGCGTAGGTGAGTACTTTGCATTAGTGGGAGGATGAAGGGTGGTAGGCTGAGTTGAACCTTGTAAGCACTGATTTCCACTTCTAATCAAGGCAAGATTTGTATCCAAATCGTGCTCACGTGTGCAGCCATCTCCCTCCCGCTTTTCTAGTTGGATTTTGGATGAAACTCAAAGGCTTTTGGTGATTTGCTTTGCCCATAAGTTAATCCTGTTCTTTTGGCTCTTTTGGACTTGCTAGGATGTGGAGATTATGATTTATATCATCTCAATCCTGCTGTATTGCCACAAGCAAGTCCCTCTTGAGTTTTCACAATTCTTTGCCCAAACATTGCGATCTCACGAGATCTGAAATTCCCACTGATACCATGGTCATTTTGAGTTGATCTTTTGGGAAAAGCTTTGGAATAGGGATAGATAGCCTGTGCAAAATTTCATGAAGATTGAAAAAGATTTGGACAGATTTGGGTGTGAAAACCCCCTTTCCTACGACTTTACCGGACTATCCGGTAGAGCCAGCAGACAGTCCGGTGGAACCAGACTATCCAGTGGCCCTCACCGGACTGTCCGGCTTCGGGTGCCTAGGCCAGGATTGCACCGGACAATCCAGTAGCCCATGCCAGACTGTCTGGTGGAATTGGACTGTCCAGCCCCTGACACCTGACTATCCGGCGTGTCCAGGGAAGGAGCCTCTCTCTGCTGTCTGTTTCTTCCGTTGTGTTTTTGCTGCGGATTTTTGCATCCTCCACTTTTAGACCATTCTCTTTACTTGCTGTGAGACTGTGAGACGCACTTTGGTGCGTTGAGTGACATGTGGTGGATTTGCAAGATCCGTTGCCTCCGTGCCTCTGTCGAATTGGCTCATGGTTTTCTCGCTTGGTGCGTATCCTTTTAGTGGATGACACCTTGCGCTGCTAGACACGTATCTGTACAGTGGATGGTGTGTAGTTCTTCTCTCAAGCACCAATTTCGGGGGTTGTGAGTTTGAGTTTTTAAGTGCTCCTGTTCACCCCCCTCTAGTCGTACGTCTCGGTCTTACAATTGGTATCGGAGTCGGTTAGGTTTCTTCATACCTTTACCGGTGAGAAACCAGTAGCGACTATGGCGCACTCTGGGAAGGTTTCGATTCTCGACTCAGATGGCTATCCCTACTAGAAGGGTAGGATGAGGGCTTTCTTGCTTAGCCAGAGCGAGGACATATGGAATGCTACACAGAGTATGACTTTCATGATGCTCCCCATTGCCGACCGTACCACACCGGCGCTAGTTGCTCAGCACGAGGCAAACTACAAGCCGGTGAACTTTCTCTTCTCTGGACTTGGTCTAGCGGATTATGAGAGGGTGAGCCACCTTGATACCGCCCGTGAGATCTGGTCCCTGCTCAGTGGACACCATGAGGGGACGATGACTATTATGGGTCAGCTTGTTGAGACTTATCGACACGAGTATGAGAACTTCGCCCAGAAGCCGGGAGAGTCTATGGATGCCTTGTTTGATCGTTTTTAGTAGATCATCAACAAGCTTCATGTCAACTCTACCCCCGCTGCTCTCCCATACACTGACCATCAGCAAGCTGTCAAGCTGCTGTATTCCTTGGACAAGAATGTGTGGGAGATCATGAAGAACTCCATTCTTGAGTCAGCAGGGTATGACACCTTGGGAGTTGAGGAGCTTTATAGCAAGCTCAAGGCCATAGAGGTTGACTACCAGATGATGGATATGTTCAATGGTACCGGCTCCAAGAGCCTGGCCTTGGCTTCCAGCTCCAAGGAAGTTGCTACTAACCCCCCCACTTCACGGTTTTTCGTTCTCTGCTTCGATGTCTGTGACAAAGATGCAGTTGGCGTCACATGGGGATGATGAGCTTTGTCTGGTGTCTAGTCACTTCCAATGTGCCTATGACAACCGGATGAGCAAGAAGAGAGGCGAGAATCCCAAGTGCTTTGAGTGCGGAGAGGTCGGCAACTTCATCGCCGAGTGCCCGAACAAGCAGAACGACTACTACAAGAAGGGCAAGAACCACTCCTGCGATTTCAGCAAGCACTGCTTTGGCAAGTAGGACTACGACAAGCGCGACCACACCAAGCACCGCTCCGGCAAGATCAAGAACTTCAGGACAGGCTTTCAGGAGCTACCAAAAGGACAACCGAAAGCGGGACAAGGCCTTCTTCGCTAAGCTTGGTGGTCTTTGTAGCGGATTGTCCTCCTCCTCCACCTCTTCTTTGTCACATTCAAGCGATGAGGAGATCATCACAAAGCGGGACAAGAGGAGGGACCAAGGCGGTCCAGTCAGCCTCTGCTTTGTCTCCACCAAGTCCAAGAGCAAGCACATGGTGAACCGAAGATCGTTTTGCTCCATAGTGCTTGAGGACAAGGATGACAAGGGCAACGACAATGACTCCTCCGATGAAGAGGTAACTCCTGAGCAAGCTGAGATCCTTGATATGCTGGAGAGGAACAGTCATGAGTTGAAAGCCCAGGATAAGTTGTTGGAGAAGGCAGCCAAGAAGCTGCAGAAGCAGAAAGCCAAGTTTGCTGAGGCTTTGGCTGAGATTGAGAGGATAAAGAGTGTGCAAGCCCAGCCTAGTGTGTTTGAGTGCCCTACCTGTGAGTCCCTCATGAGTGACCTTTGTGAGCAGAAGAGCAAGTATGCTCATCAGGTAGAGGAGACGGATAGGCTGAAGGTTGAGTTTGGGAAGCTCCAGTCTAAACTGGATGAGCCTACTTTGAGTGAGGTGCTTGAGTGTGAGTCTTGCCTCCACCTAGCTGTTGAAATAGCTGAGCTGAAGGTGAAGTGTGAGGGGCAGCTCAAGGATTTGGAGGAGCTAAGGGCTAGTCCCACACTTTTGCACAATCGGTCCTACCTTGAGGACTGAGCTTGACCAGGTGGGAGCTGACCTTGAGGTGCTTTCAGCACCCTCTGATACGTGTCAGAATTGTCTCACTTTGAGGCTCCTAGTTGGTGGAGAAGGATGACACCATTAGGAAGCTTGAGAAGTCTGCTCCTATGATTCCCTCTCTAGACTGTCCCACTTGTACTGCCCAGACTTTGATTCTGGAGGATCTGAGAGAGGAGAAGTTGATCCTTGAAAAGGACTACTGTAGGTTGAGGGAGGTGTTGAGCTAGATGTATGCCAGGGAACCTTAGGTTAGGATGATCATAGAGGCAAACAAGCGTGGTGAGGGTGACACCAATGGACTTGGGTTAGGAGAGTGTAGTACCTCGGGTAAGAAGAAGAGTTCCCCGATCAAGCTTAACATTGCCTCTACTGAGCCTGACTCTACTGTTGATGGGGTTTACCATGAGCCTTCCAAGGCTGCCCCAAGGAAGTCATATTGGACACCCAATCCACGACAAGCCAAGCTGGACAAGATAGCAGAACAAGTGCTTAAGCCTTTAGGCAAGAAGCAAGTCCAGCAGCTAGCACCACCCAAGGCTTCACCACCTCACTAGAAGCCTAAGACCCAGCCCCATCCTATGCCTAAGAGACCTGTCTATCACTGTGACTTTTGCCAGCGGAATGGTCACTTGGAGGAGTTTTGCCTCAGGAGGAAGCAGGCTGAGAGGCAGGAGAGAGCCTGGGGGAACCAGGATTAGTTCTACCAAGGTAGTAGGTAGGATCCTCCCCATCATGGTGAGATGAGAGACCGCTTTGCTGGTGGTGACAGAGGAGGTGGCTTTCAGGCCTGTGCTCCAAGTGGTGAGAGACGCTTTGCTGGCCGAGCTCCTAATTGTTTTCAGCGCGGCTATGGACCTCATGACCGAGGCTTTGGTAGAGGGTTTGAGAGCCTACACTTTAGAGGCCGTGGGTACCAGGATCATCGTGATGCTTACTTTCACTGTGCTTTCCATACCTTTGAGTAAATTGCTCGACACTGGTTCAGCAGTTTCACTAACCCAGAGCCGGACCATTTGCTCACTCTCGCTTTCCTTGATTTTGGAGGCTCGAGGCCTGGAGGAGATATGGATCATGGACTCCGGCTACTCTAGGCACATGACAGGGCACCGCAAATGGTTCTCTAGCCTCAACCCTGTGAGCACCAAGGAGTACATCACATTCGGGGATAATGGTCAAGGTAAAGTGTTTAGTGTTGGTTCTGTTGCGCTTTCTGGCAAGCTTTCCCTAAAAGAAGTTGCTTTGGTGAGGAATTTGGGATTCAATTTCATGTCTGTCTCACAACTTCTCAAGGAAGGGTATGAGGCTCGCTTTAAGGAGGGTTCTTCTCATGTGCTTGATGCTAAGGAAAACCTTGTTTGTCGGATTTTGCCCTATGGGCAGGTTTCTAAGGTTGACCTTGCATCTGTTTCTAGCCCTCCTCAGTGTTTGGTAGGTGGTCCTTCTGCTGATATTTGGAAGTGGCATAGGAAGCTAGGCCATTTGAGTTTTGATCTGCTTGCCTGGTCGAGCTCAATGGGTCTGATCTGAGGATTGCCCAATTTGAAAGCAGAAAAGGACTTAGTATGCGACCCCTATCGTCATGGCAAGGTGGTTGCCGCTTCTCATGCACCTGTCAATCAGGTGATGACCTCTTACCTGGGTGAGCTACTGCATATCGACACGGTTGGTCCTACTCGGGTACAGTCGGTCAGTGGGAAGTGGTATGTGCTTGTCGTTGTAGACGACTTTTCTCATTTTTCGTGGGTGTTCTTCATGGAATTCAAAGATGAGGCTGTTGACGGTCGTTATTTCATGGTTTCGACCATCAATTCCTCGGTGAATAAATGGGGTATAGATAAAGCTCTGTGCATTATTTACCAAACACTAACGAATTCCATGAGTTTTGGTGGTTTTCGATGTATCACAGGGAGATGCTCAAAGTCCCAGCAAAAGAACATCATTTGGAGCAAGAGAGAATCAGCACATAAAAGGGGTTGAGAATGAATTGCAAATAACATCACTATGAAGTATCTCAAATGCCCACAAGGACCAAACCATTGTAAAGAGCTCATCGAGATAATCAAAATGGAGTTTTGGTTCACTCAATATGGAGTCCGGACGCTAAAGTTATGGCCGTCGCATGATTGACAACACGCGTGGGCTGGGAGAGATGGCTGGGCAGCAATGACCTTGGCCGAGAGGCCAAAGGCATGGCCGGGCGGCCATGCACTCTCCCAAAATGTCTTGCCCTTCATCTTATTCATCCAAGGAAGTTACCAAGAGCCCAAATACACATGGCCGCTCGGCCACCTCAAATGGCTGCCCGGCCCATCACTCAGCCCACTGTGGCAGGCCAAGAACGGTTTGGGGGTTAATCCCACCTTGGGAATCCATGTAAGATCCCCCTCACCTCAAAGCTATAAATAGATGGCACCCCCTCTCTTACAACTTGTACTATTCACCATGTGAACTCTCTCTCTCTAGGCGGCACCCCACGGGAGGTGCTTCCACTCTGAAAGTAGTGTTTTGGTAGGAGTTAGAGGTAGGGCTCCATCGTTTCGGAGACGTCTGCAGGAGTTCAGTATGAGTTATTTTCTATCTTTACTTTCCTGCAAGACTTGAGCTATTTAATATATTTATCTTTCTTTACTTTTGTGAGCATTTGCTACATTATTGCTTTCGGTATTAATTGTGCCTTAGCACGGTAACTTTTAGACTATAGTTAGAGTTGCTTTGAGAGGTAATGAATATTTAGTTTGTCATGCTTATAGATTCCTCGTACTGCTCTTTATAGCACTTGACTATATGGTTGTGTATGCTTCTATTCGTGAATCCAAGTAGAAATAGTGCACGCAAGCGAAGACGTGGTGTCTACAATTATGGTCACCTTGGTTTCGCACTCAACCCCACGCAGATTTGGGTAACCCAGTGTGCATATAGACCAGGCGCACTTGGCTTTGGTAGGTCCTCTTGGTGACAGCGAGAGTGTACCCTATGTTGTCCACCCCCATCGTTCGGGTTGCTTGTAGCCGCATAGCCGAGTCCCTGCGACACCCGCCTTTCTCGTCTGGGTTATCAGCACTCTGGTGCCTGGAAGTGGTTAGCAGCCTTGGTGGCTAAGTAAGTATCCTAGACAACTAGATAAGTCATTACCACAGTCAGAGCAATGTGTTGGTCTAGCTTAGTCTATCTGGCTCACCATAGTATAGAAAGTCCTCATCAGGAATCTGAGCTCTCGCATTGTTGTCCTCCTATCTTTACCTACTTTCTTGCCAATGGTTCTTGGCCGGTATCCCATGGTGCTTGGAGTCAATCATCCCTAGCTATCGGTTGACGTGACTGAGTAGTAACAACTGGATGAATCATAGTTTGATATCTCTATCTCAATGCTTCCCTGTGGATAAATACGATACCTTGGAATACTCCTGGGTGAAAGGTTACAGCGGTCTCCATGCGCTTGCAGAGTAAAATTCGTAGGCTAAGAGCTGCCAATAGAGGCTTTCAGTTTGGATCTAGTCTTGAGGTTAAGAAATGAGAGTCATAAGGCCATGAAGGCTATCCGCAGCGACAATGGCGGAGAATTTCGTAACTCTTGTTTCGAAACCTTCTGTCGTGACCTAGGTCTTGATCACCAATTCTTGTCTCCTTATACCCCACCTCAGAATGGTGTCATGGAATGACTGAACCGCACACTTGTTGAGATGGTGCAGACGATGCTCGATGAGCATAGGACTCCGTGACGCTTTTGGGCTGAGGCTATGAAGACGGCCTGTTACATTGCCAACCGCATCTTCCTATGAGCTTTCTTAGGGAAGACTTCATATGAGCTATGGTTTGGAAGGCAGCCTAGCATTAAGCACCTGCGTGCATTTGGCTGCAGATGTTTTGTGCTCAAAAGGGCGAGAGGAATTTGGACAAATTTGAATCTCGCTGCTTGGATGGTATTTTCCTTGGGTACGTCTCTAGCTCTAGGGCATATAGAGTGTGGATCCTCAATACCAAACAAGTGGTTGAGACCTATGAAGTTTCCTTTGATGAATCTATGCCTTGCACAACTCCTGCATTTGAGCTTTCAGGTGATGATGAAGAAAGAACTCCCATCTTTGAAGATGAGGAAGTTCAGATAGATGCTGGTGATGTAGGAGCCACTGCACCGGCTGCTGCTCTTACCCCCTCTGCTACGAGCTCTGAAGACGAAGGAGGACCTTTGCCAATGGCTTCCTCCTCGTTCCCCTGATTCCAAGCTCAAGCAGAGGTTGGCCTCACTGAGGATGCGGGCAGGTGACCTCCGAGATTGTTCCATCTCGGCAGGTCCAGCGGGATCACCCTCCACATGGGATCATTGGTGATTTGCTTGTGAGGACCTTGAGGTCCTAGACAGGTTCTATCACTTTCTTTGCTCATGCTGCATTTGTTGTGTGGCGGAACCACCGATTTAATCTAGACTAAGCACACCTGCCACCTCTGGCTTGCAGTGTGATTAGACCGAACTAAACCCGGTCGTCTGTCGAGAGTCATTCGGCTCTCGATATTACCCTTTCCCAAAGGAACCGACATCATACACATCCAGCCCACAATGGAGCCACAACAGTTACATATCTCATGCAGTTGAATATAGTATAAGTAAACTTATTTTTACAAACCAGTTCGAAATAAAAATATAGTTTGAGGTGCACAAGAGATGGTATGAGAACTTCTCCTAGCAACCTGGTGAGAGCATCGATGGAATGTTCAGTCGTTTCCAATCGTTTATGAACAAGATCCGTGCGAATGCAAGAAATAGGGTCTTGCCTTACGATGACCATGAGCAAGCTTGCAAGCTTCTCTGTGCTTTGGATCGTAGTATTTGGCAACTGAAGAAAGAGTCTATAGTTGAGTCAGCTGGCTATGAGACCCTTTCCACAAATGAGCTTTATAGCAAGTTGAAGGCTTCAGAGGTTGACTCTCAAGCGTATGCCAAGATGAGTGGAACAACTCCTAAGAGCCTACCTCTTATGTCTGGCCCCAGCTGTGGTGGTGCTGCTAACCCTAACCCTTCTATTGGTTATGCTTTTTCTCTAATTTTAGCTATAGAGGATGAGCTTGAAGGACTAGATGATGAGAAGTTATGCCTGCTGTCCAACAAGTTCCAACGCCTCTACTCCAACAGGATGAGCCGCAAAAGATGTGATAAGCTCCAGTACTACAAGTGTGGGAAGACGGACCACTTCATCGCCGATTGCCCCTATAGGAGAGCTCAGGAGAAGTACTCCGCCGGCAAGCACAAGGGCGAATACGTCTCCGACAAGAAGAGGGGTAAGTACAAGGATGACAAGAAGAAGTGGTCGTTCTTCAACGAGAAGGAGTTCATCAAGTAGTACCAGAAGCATGCCCAAGGGCGCGACCGTGCTTTCCTCACCAGCCTCAACGACTGTGAAGACTGCTCCAGTGACTCTGGTTCTAACAGTGATGATGATGATGAGAAGAAGATTGTTGGGCACGCTGGACTTTGCTTCTTCGGTGATGAGATCAGCTACTGCACCATGGCGCTTGCAGGAGATCAAGCTAGCTCCACTGATTCAGACGTCTGCAACAAGTCCAATGCCGAGCTTCAGGTAAGTGATGATGATGATGAAGCTATGCTCACTGCATTGAAGAACGTGGATTGCTTGCTTAGAGTAGCTGCTAAGGATCTTAGGCTTGCAAATGCGAAGGTTGCTACTCTAAAGGCTAAGCTTGAGACTGTCAAGTCTAAACTTGCATGTGCTTTGGATGATCTTGCTATGGCTAAACAAGCTTGTGCTGTTGTTGATGAGATAGAATGAAGTGATTGTCAGGTCCTAGCTGTTGAGTTGGCTGAATTATGCTCTAAGCATGCTAGTAATGTAGATATGCTTTTCTCTACTACTGCAGCGTTAGACGAGTTGAAAGCTAGGCCGACTTTGCTTGTTGCTTGTGCTGTTTGTCCGACTCTTAGGAAGGAGTTGGAAGAGACTAGGGCTGCTTTCAGGAAGTCTGAAAAGATTGCTAGCCTTTTAGTGCTGATTGTCCTAAGTGTGATGGCCTTAGAGGTTGTCTTGATGATTTGGCCATTGAGAAGGTCCAGTTAGAAGATGAGAATACCTATCTTAGGGCCATTTTCAGTTGGATTTCGGCTAAGGAGCCACAGCTTGGCATGATTGTTTCCTCTTTCAAGTTGAGTGACAAGTTGGTGGTTGGCAACCACTACACCTAGGCTGATTTTGATCAGTTGTATGGGAAGATAGGTGACTTGAGTGGGATTCCCATTAGTGAAAAGTTCCTGTTACCCATGACAAGCCCTACTTTGAGTACGGAAATCCTAAGGATGGTGTGTGGGTAGAAAAGCCAACAAAGCCACCCAAGAAACAAGTATGGACTCCCAAGCCAAACTTTGTCAGGAACCCACTTGACACTGCTCCTCCTAGGCCCACTCCTTAGCTTAAGACCCAGAGCCAACCTAAGGGTGCTCCACCCAAGAGCTTCAGGTAAGCGCCAAAGGAAGGGTCCCTTGGTGGAGTTTGGCCACTGCAGGATGAGTGCTAAGTGTAGAGAGGTTGAGTTGAGGAATGGGGATAGGTACTACAAGGGTGGTAGGCCTGATATGGCACCTCAGCGTGGGGATAGGCGAGACCACTGGCCACGTCGTGTAGGTGGAGCTAGTGGAGACCGTTTTCCTCGTGGTGCTCTAGGTGGTGGATGCTTTGCTGGCAGGGCATCGGGTCATGCTTTGCTAGCAAGGCATCGGGACAAGAGCTACAACGGACCACGCTTTGCTAGACAAGGTGATCGGCGGTCTCAGTTTGTGCGGGACAGGTTTTTTGGGATGTTTGAATGTGATATTGCTAACCCTTCTTTTGAGTAGATGGCTCGACACTGGTTTGCTTCTTGTTAGACTAACCCTAGTGTCAGACCTCACCCCATGAACCACTATTGATACAGGACAGAGGCCTAGAGAACATATGGCTCATGGATTTCAGTTGTTCGCGCCACATGACCAGCAATCACAGATGATTCTCTAGTCTCACCCCAGTGAGCTCCAGTGAGCACATCATTTTTTTGGATGAATGTACAGGTAAGATGAAAGGTGTTGGCGCTGTTCTTATTTCTAAGAATTTTGTTCTGAGGGATGTTGCTTTGGTTGCTAACCTTGGTTACAACCTTCTCTTTGTTTCACAACTTCTCGATGAAGACTTTGAGGTTCGTTTCAATAAAAGTTGTTCGCGAGTTTTGGGTGCTCGAGAAGATCTTTTTTGCCCTATTTTGCCTTTTGGGATGGTTTTTCTTGTTGATTTCTCAAGCTCCCCTGGTCCTTCTCGCTGTTTGGTGGCTAGTCCCTCCTCTAATTTGTGGAAGTGGCATAGAAGGCTAGGCCATTTGAGATTTGATTTGCTTGCAAAGCTTAGCTCACTTGACATGATCCGAGGATTGCCCAAGTTGGAGAGTGACGTGACCTTGTTTGCTACCCCTGTCTCCAAGGGAAGATGGTTGTTGCCTCCTACACACCTGTGAATCAGGTGATGATGGCTCACCCCGAAGAGCTTCTGCATATGGGCACAGTTGGTCCTCCTCGGGTGAGGTCTGTTGATGGGAAGTGGTAAGTTCTAGTGATCGTGGATGATTTTTCTCGCTGGTCTTGGGTTCATTTCATGGAATCAAAGGATGAGGCCTCTGAGTTTGTTCATGACTTCGTTTAGAGGTTGAGAAATAAATCCAGTCATGCCATGAGAGCTATACATAGTGACAATGCCTTAGAATTCAAGAATGATCGTTTCAAAGCCTTTTGTCATAGCCAAGGTCTTGAACACCAGTTTTTGTCCCCATATGTTCCCCAGCAGAACGGTGTGGTAGAACACATGAATCGGACCCTTGTTGAGATGGCTGGGACGATGCTCGATGAGCATAGGACTCCTAGGAAATTCTAGGCCAAGGCAATTAACACCGCGTGCTACATTTCTAACCGCATTTTCTCTGAGCTCTTCTCCACAAGACCTCATATGAGTTGCGGTTTGGACGGCAGCCTAAAGTGAGCCACCTATGGGTGTTCGGCTGTTGGTGCTTTGTGCTCAAGCAGGGCGACTTGGACAAATTCGAACCTCGCAGTTCTAATGGAGTTTTTCTTGGCTACACAAGGCATTCGTGTGCATAACGTGTTTGGTTCTTGGACTCCAACAGGATTGTTGAGACTTGTGAAGTTACCTTTGATGAAACCATGCCTTGTACAACCCCTGGCTTTGAGCTTGCAGGTGATGCTGAGTTAGGTACTACCATCTTTGAGGAAGATGAGGAAGAATATGAAGGTGTTTCTGGTGATACTGCGCCTGCTGTAGCTACAAAACCTTCTGTTTCACTTTCAGAGGATGAGGAGGGAGCTCTTGTACCTTCTCCTTTGACCACTTGGGAGCTACCTCCACAAGATCCACCAGAACATGCAGCAGGGCCCACTAAGAATGCAAGGGAGGTGACCTCCGAGCCACAACTATCTTGGATGGTCTAGCGGGATCACCCTTCAAGAAACATCATCGGTGGACTGCATGAGAGAGTTATAAGATCTAGGAACACTTATCTTGCTATCTTTGCACACTCTGCTTTTGTTGCTTCTTTCGAGCTCCATGATGTTGGACACGCTATTTCTAATCTGAATTGGGTCAATGCCATACATGAGGAGCTAGAAAACTTTGACAGGAATCAAGTTTGGGTTTTAGTCGAGCCTCCCCCACACTGCAATCCAAAAGGTACCAAGTGTCTGTTTAAGAAAAAGCAGGGAGAGGATGGAGTTGTGGTGAGAAACAAAGCTTGGCTAGTTGCTTAGGGGTATGGCCAGAAAGAGGGGATAGATTATGAAGAGACTTTTGCCCCTGTAGCCAAATTAGAAACCATTTGCATTCTTTTAGCTTTTGTACCTTTGAAGGGGTTCAAGCTGTTCCCAAGAGTGCATTCATGAATGGGTATATAGAGGAAGAAGACTATGTAAGGCAGCCCCAGGCTTTGAGCACCCCAAATATCCTAACCGAGTCTTCATGTTGCAGAAGGCTTTTTATGGCCTAAAGCAAGCTCCCCAGGCTTGGTATGAGAGACTTAGGAAATTCCTAGTTTCCCAGGGTTTTGAGATGCAGAGTGTGGACAAGACTTTGTTTTTGCAAAAGCATGGCAATGACCTTTAGATCATTCAAATATATGTGGATGATATCATCTTTGGTGGCTCTACTCATGCACTTGTGAGCAAGTTTTTAGAGCAGATGAGGAAGGAGTTTGAGATGAGCATGATGAGGAACTGTAGTTTTTCCTAGTGCTCCAGATCAGGCAGACTCCACAGGGTACCTTCATCCACTAGAGTAAGTACATGAGGGATCTACTCCAGAAGTTCGATATGGCAGATGCTTCGCCTCAGATGACACCGATAAGTACATCAACCATGCTAGACAAGGATAAAGATGGTGAAGAGGTTGATCAAAAGGTGTACCGAGGGATGATTGGGTCGTTGATGTACATGACTACCATGAGGCTAGATATACAATTCGCTGTAGGTCTGTGCACTCATTTTCAGGTGTCTCTGAGGGCGTCACACCGCACCGCTATGAAGCGGATCATGCGGTACATCAAGTTCACCCCGAAATATGGTTTGTGGTGCTCCGTGGATTCGTCGCTTTCCCTCCTTGGCTATTCTGATGTCGACTTTGCAGGATGTTGGTTGGATCGCAAGTCGACTTTCAGTACCTGCTAGTTCTTGGGTACCTCTTGAGTCTCTTGGTCCTCTCGCAAACAATCTTGTGCAGCTCAATCCACTTGTGAGGCAGAATATGTAGTTGCTGCTAGTTGTTGCTCCCAGATCATATGGATGCTTGCCACTTTAAAAGACTATGGCCTAACCTATGGGAGGATACCACTCTTGTGTGACAGTTCTAGTGCCATTAGTGTTGCTAAGAATCTAGTGCTCCATTCTAGAACCAAACACATAGATGTGAGATATCACTTTCTAAGAGATATATATGAGAATGGCCTCATTGATGTAGTGCATGTTACGAGTGAGAACCAAGTGGCTGACATCGTAACTAAACCCCTAGACCTAGATAACTTCACCCGTTTGCGAGGGGAGTTAAGTGTTTGCTTTTTTAGTCAGGGGAGCTTTGTTAGCTTTTAGGTTTTGTTTCGAGTTTCTTTTTTTTGGTTTTCTTTTGCTTCTTTATGCATTTTGTATCATACTCATGCATTACATCATGTACATTTGTAGTATACACTTGCACTTGGGCTCGATTGGAATGACTTGCTAGTTTTTTCTCGTGCTATGATGTATAGTAGTATGCTTGATCATGGTTGGCTAGAGCTCATTTGGATGTATTGTATACTATGTGAGAGACAAGTCACTTTAGTTTTCTTGAAAATCATTAACTTGATCACCACTTGACTTGGCAGCCTAGCATGTGTAGGAAGTTGAATGCTTGTGCTATCTTTCCATGCTTGGTTGTTCTAGTTGCTTACTTTGTTAGTTGATGCCTAAGCTTTCCTGATACTTTGTCTAATCTGAAATCTAAACTAAATGCTTAAAATGGTATCTGTTTGAGCTAAAATGAAAAAGATCTAGGTGGAGTTGTCTTGCCTCGCTGACTTGGTTTGAGATTGCCCACTTTTGCACTTGGGTGAGAACTCGGACTTGGCTGTGAATTACTAAAACCTTGTCTTAAGCTTCTGATGGTCTTCCTAGGCCTAGGCTTGGCATTGGTTGGTAAGAAGTGGCATGACAAGCAAATAACCCCTGGCACATGTTAAGGTTTGAAATGAAAAATGCTAAATCTGAAATTGCAAGTCTCTGAATTGCTTATGGCTTGTTGGAAATGCTTAGGTTAGGATTAGCACACCTTGTATGCACTGCTAGCATTTTGTTGTTTATGCCTATCTTGCTAGATGCTATTCATGTTAGTGATGCTTTCTTTTGAACTAAACTTAAAAATCATGCTTTGCTCTTGACCTGAGATAGGTTCTCTTGAGCTTTTTGCATGTCCCATTACTCGCACATGCCCTATATGCTAGAACTTATATCTACTAGCTTTCCATCACTTTTTAGCTCTTTGTTACACCTAGTTGCTTTGCACTACATTTTTCTCATGGGACTTGATGTGTGCATTGTCAACAAGGGGGAGAGCGGAGTCACCAACCAAGGGGGAGAGGTAACCTCTTGGAGAGTTGGGAGAGTACATCATTCCAAGGGGAGATCTTGCATTGTGAGATGGGCTGAAATGCAGGGGGATTTGGAGTTGTAGCATGCTCTTTTGGCCAGCTGTGTCAAGCCTTTGCCTCTTTCTGGAGGAGCTGGTCCTTTGCTTCTAGCATGACTGTGTTGAGCCCTGCCTCTTTCTTGAGGGATCATGCTTTGTTTATTGGCTATGTTGAGCAGTTACCCATGTCTTAGGGGGGCGGTCTTTTGGTTTTGCTTTTTTTCTCTTGTAATGCTCTCATTTTTGCCTTTCTTTAGCTTTTGGGCACTTGAGTGGATTTTCTTTGTTTTTTATTTCTTATGTTTTCTTTGTTATGCTTTTCTTTTCTTTGCCTATGATTTCAGGTGGTTGGTGAGGGTGTTGACGAGGCACTCATCCAGGGGGAGATTGAGGGACTCAAGTGTATCGAATTCGGTCTTTCATCCTAGCAGTGATGAGCGCTTGCCAACACCAAAGACTTGCTGAAGGACGAGTGAGCACCTCCTAAGCGTGACCTGGTGGATAGTCCACCTAAGCATGACCTAGTGGCGGCGCCTGAGTGCTACCGTGGCGTGACAAAATCCCTGCCAAGCGGACTGGCAGGTGGCTTGGGTTGAGGCCCAAGTTAGGCTCGGTTTATAAGAGAGACCTTGGGTGCGGGATGGTGTCGTGAGCCGTAAAATCACTCAAGACTGGAGGCCCAACTATTATTTCTTGGTTCAAGCATCCAAACTAGGGGCATGGTTGCTGGTATCCGAAAACCGAAGTTACCCTAGAGGGATGAGCTACTGGACATGTGGAGGACATCGGGACAATACGGAGTAACTGAAGTTGCAAGGACTCCATTGTGGTTGTTCATCTGAGTTATTGCGGTCTTTTCTAGCCCCTAGGGGCCTTCTTAGTGTTATAGTATGTATCTTAGAGGGTCTAGCTGCAAAACTGGCTTAGGGCTTAGTCTGTAGTTTAAATAAGGAGGTGGCTGCCATTAGCCACTACTCTTGGCTGGTTTTAGGGTTGCTTAGGCTTCGGTTTAGGCAGCCATTTTCGTTTCCAAGTTTGAGCTTCAAGTTTAGAGGGTCTTAGAGTGAACTAACTCCATTGTAAGAGGGTAGGAAGTGGGAGGCAGCTTGGACAATGAGTTCCACCTTGTAATCTATCCTTGTGACCTGTTTTGGAGTGCAATAGAGTGGATTTCGTGGCCAAGTCTTGAGTGCTTGTGTGCAGCAATCTCTTCCCCCTTTCCCTTTGGTTTTTGGCTGATTTCTCAAGGGCTTTTGGTGCTTTGGTTTGCCTATGAGATTTCCCCTTCTCTTTTGCTGTTTTAGACTTGCAAGGACGTGGACATTATGTCTTAGAACATCTCAATCCCACAGGATTGCCACTAGCAAATCAGATTTGAGCTTTCCCCTTTCTTGTCAGTACGTGCTACCGGATAGTCCAATACGTGCTACCAGATAGTCTGGAGGGTGGCTGCGAAGGCAGCTCTACCAGATAGTTTGGAATGCTACCAGACAGTCCGATGTGTGCTACCGAACACTCCGGTGTTGGCCAGACTGTTGCCTTCCTTTGGCTCTTTTTGCTTGGGTGTTTTGCTGAAGACTTTTGGCTGGTGTCTTTCTACTGCATGCCCAGACTCAAACTCATCGGTTGATTCGGAGAGGTTGTGTAGAGTGGCTGGTAGGGCTAGCTAGCCTATGTTTTGGTCTCTTTCGCTTTCATCTATTCCGTGGGCATTTGAGCGACTCTCTTCTGCTGTTTCACTACCTCTTTGAGTCCTAGGGTCAGTAGCACTCAGTTGCTATGTGAAATTGCTCAATAGAGAAGAGAGGGGTTTTGGGGTTGCAAATTTTAGGTGTCGACCTATTCACCCTGCTCTAGGTCGCCCTTTTCTGACATCACTAGGTCGCCGGTGCATTGGTTAAACCAAATGAAATCACTAGGTACTAATATAAGCCATATTGAGTCGATAATGTTGTCTTGGGAATATCTTCTTTTCTGATTTTTAATTGATAGTGGCACGACCTAAGATCAATTTTGGAGAAGACCTTAGCCCCAGCTAGTTGATCAAATAATATATCAATATGTGGTAGTGGATACTTGTTTTTTCACTGTGACAACATTCAAATGCCTGTAGTCAACACATAATCTCTTGGAATGGTGTCTCTTCTTCTCAACAAACAATGCTTTATAGCCCCACGGTAATGAGCTAGGACGAATGAATCCCTTGTCCAACTATTCTTGAAGTTGTGTTTTTAGCTCTTTTAATTCATCAGGAGCCATTCTATGTGGCCTTCGCATGATGGGTGCGGCTCTAGGTAAAAGATCAATGGCAAACACAACATCCTGATCAGGTGGAAGGCTAGGAAGCTCTTCTGAAAACACATCCGGATACTCGCGAACCACCACAATATCTTTAAGGCTTTTGGCCTCCATTGCATTCACCGTGTGTGCAAGTGCATTCTAACTAGTTAAGTTAACCAATGGTACAAAATCATCAGATGGTGTGTTGAAATAAATGGATCGACAAGGAATGTCCAACAGCGTACCATGTTCCTTCATCTAGTTCATACCCATGATAACGTCAATCCCTTGATTCGGAATAACTACAAGATTGACAAGAAACGCATGCCCACAGATATCAATAGATACCTGCCATACAACCTGACTTGTGTTTATGGGAACACCACGAGCTGTGATACATTAATTTCCTCATGTGGAGCTGATCGTAAACCCATATTTCATTGCAAATGATCTGCTGATGAAAGAATGTGAAGCACTAGAATAAAATAGTGTGGTGGAACCTCTGACTTAACCAGGTTCAAGCACATCTGCCATCCTTTGGCTTGCAATGCACTTGAAACAGCCTAAGCCCGGTCGTCCGCCGTGTGCCCCGAAGGATCCTCGATTTAACCATAAACATCTATGGACCAACATCATACACGTCAAACTCAAGAATGAGCCACTATGATTACAAAAACCCATCATTTCATACAAACAAAGCTTAATTTATTACAAAACCTTTATCAAATAACACACAATCCTATTGAAGTAGAGTTCAAAATAAACTCACAACAGAATATATATTACAAGTATGAAGTAATGCAGCAGAAACAAAACACCGAGACATGACATTGAGCCCACCATTGTCATTCTCAATCACACAAACACCTAAAAAATATCAACAACAACGCTGAGTACGTGGGGTACTCGGTAGGACTTACCCGTGCGTCTTATATGCCCAACTCATTTAAGGGTATGCATGGCTTTATGTGAACTGGCTGGCAATCCTGCTCTAAGCAGCTTGCTATTTATTTGATCCTTAGCTTTTGAAATTTACAAATAGTTATCATATTTAATCAACTATACACGATTCATATCATTCAAAAATAATTGTAGTATTTGATAATTAAACATGTCATATGTGAACAAGTAATAAATGAAAGCAAGAATAATGGAGCATCATTTTAATTCACCAAGTTTCTCAAGTACTTCTACTTTGAATGGCATTGATACAACGTGCTCAAAATCTGGCGAGCTACAACGATTTGAATCGATTTTTAACTTCTGAAAGTATTCCATATCACACGACATATGCTTAGTCACCGAAGCTTTCGCACATATGTCTACTCCAACACAATTACTGCCAAAGTCTGAACTGCACTTGCCAAACCCCTAGGTTATTGCCCCCATGGGGGATTCGCGGCGATCACCAGCCCCCGTGAGTACTAAGCTCCGCTAGGCCTCACTACCTCCTTCCAACTGGTAGGTAACAATTCAAACCTTTGGTGTGCTCGAGAGGGGCTTCGAGCAATATGCATTCTGTTAAGAGTAAATGTTGATCCCAAGCGACCAACGAACAGGCCTTAATTGACACAGGCGGGGTTACAAGCACACACCATCGTAATAACATATAAACATCAAATAACATCATATGCCCCACCCCATCCAAGTAAAAATACAATTCATATCATTCTCTCATCATATTCATTTTATTTGTTGGCAAAATTTTAATGCGCGGCGAGTGAATCCATCTCACTTGTATCTAGTCAATCCTACAACTAAGCATGTGACCGTCCTATTTATTCTAGCAAGGATACTAAACATGGAATACTAAGGATTATTTATGCATGTGGATTTCTAAGCAACTCCGGAACCTAATGCATTTTAAAAATAGGTGACAGGACTCTCTACAAAGGAGTATGCTTAGGGGCCTACCTTTGCATGTTTTTAAGAAACCAACAAACTAAACTAATCTTAGTTTGCCGGGTTGTGGGGCTTTGCCCCATGAAACCCTTTAAATTGGGATGAATTTAATCAGCGACACGTCATCTTCATCTTGATAACAAAGCCCGGCTCCTGCTTGAGTGATTATCATAGTTAGTAACCTTATATGCATGGTATGAATGCAAATGCTCATGCATGCAAAATAATAAAGTAATTTAAATGAAAAGGTATAATATAAAAACAAGTTCTATTTCACAAAAGACATCGCTAACTGTTTTCACTTAGCTATGCAAATGCAATGAACACACCAAACATTCACATTCTGATTATAATCATGCAATACAGGAACTTATTATCCGAAATTGCAATCAGAAATAGCCTTTATACCTTCATCACGAGACTAGAAAATGTCATTTTTAAACATTTAAATTAGCATAGAATTTGTCTTTTTCATTCTATAAGTTATACAACTCCAATACTTCTCAAATATTTACTGTGTGAACATCTATTGGTGAAACACTTTGACTTAATTATTTCAGAATTTATAGAGCATTGCTTTAGGAATGAAAATTCAGATCTGTAAATAAACTAAAAAATTTCATATTTTCATTCCAGAATATGTATATATTTTCTGGCACTCAAACTTTTTGTACAATTATTTCGCACCAAGATGAGCCTACTGGAATTTTTGTAAGATTTATAGGCATGTGCATCTAGGCATATAGTTTCATCACGCATTAACACTAGCAATTAAAATATTAGGTTACAATGGTCTTTTATATATGCTCAAGGTGTTTTTTTATTAGACACTACAGTACCTAACATGAATATCATAAACTTTCCAAGATTTATCAAGCAACAAATATATACATACTTAAAAGATTAAAACCTAGGCATTGTCATTTGTCATTTTTAAAAGTGTTGGGGACCTGTCACTTAATCGAAACATAGCAACAAGGCAACACCAATAAGAAGGATATCACTCTTTGGAGTGCTTGAGGACAAGTGCAAACATAAAGAGTGAAATAGGGGACTCTTTGCCTAGAATCCTAAATGCATCGGACTACTACTTTTAAAGGTAACAAACAAATGGACGAAGCAACATACACAAGACAAAAGGAAAAGGTTACCTTCGAACTTAAGCCGTTAGGGATGATGTCACATATCTTAGAAAGTGTACAAGTGTCACTGCCAAAAGCTTGGCCCTTGCCGGTTGGTCTCCTAGGTATTTATATGGGTCAACCGACTCTCTACATGGGTATAATTTTACAAAGTTACCCTTATCCATTCCTTTAGATACATACAGCTTATGTAATACACATTTAGTAATTTCACACATATAGTCAAGTCCTTTACGCAAGCCTTCATTGAGTTCCTTCGGATGTTGGTATCTTTAGATCACATAGAGCGATAACTTCCAACTCGAGCTTCCCAGCACTTCGAATCTTCATTCGAGCACCAAGGTTGGTCATGGCACTCTTCGCATCTTGCCTACGCCTCTTGAGGTTTGAAACTACCTTCGGACGGGGCTTCTTCATCTAGCGGAATGCTTGTGTTTATCCATTCTATCCTCCAAAGCCTAAAATTCGAAGTCAAGATAGAAAACAGATAACAAGGCCTAGGACCTTCAGCCCCAACACTAGCCCCTCGTGGGATTAGTTTATTTTTTGAAATAAGCTCAAACCGTTATCAAGTAATTAAGCCAAGGGTCCAATGCTTGTATTTTTAGCTTTGGCCATACGACAAGTCCCCGCCATTTGAGCTTGTATTGGAAAAGATAGAGACAGCCGCTTCTTGGTGCACATGCCCGCACGATATGTCTTTTTGGTTTCCGTGTCTGGTTTACTATATAAGGGGGGAAGAAGGGACCGTTAACGACTCATTTGACCTCCCACGATACCTCACTACTGCTGCGCTCCTAGCCTCTTTGAAGCTTTGTTTTCCATGTTGCCTGCTCATTTTGGATCTCCATGCTATCACTAAGGTAGACTTCAAATGTTTATGTAATAGTTTACACCTCTAACGGACACGCTATACGTATCTGCTTTCTTACCTCTCCGTGCCTTTATAGGTTTAAAATGGCTAGGATTCGCACCACCTCCACATTAGAGCAACTTTCCAATGCTGAATCAGCAGGTGACCCTCATCGCGCAACTAATTGTGCTCTGGAATCACCATAAAGAATTTCTTCGGAATGGCCGGCCCCCGAAGGGCATAGAGACGAAGATGCTACAAGGGATGTCGAGGGTGACGAAACAATTCAAGAACTGATTGAGGAGGAAGAAGAGGAAATAGAAGAGAGTTATGAGGAGGGCGATGACAAAGCACTTTGCCCCCAAAAACCCAGTCACCTTATCTTTGGGAGGTCTAATGTTGTTGAGAAAGATTTTGAATATTACAAGAAAATGGGATTTGTTAAAGACCCTAACTGATGCCTGTGTCCAATCAACGAGGAGACTCCAGTCCCACAATCAGGTGAGGTTATCCTATATGAGTGTTTCTACAAAGCTGAGCTGCGGTTGCCGATGCACCCACTTGTGCCAAGGGTGTTAGAGCGATTCGAGCTGTTTTTTCATCATCTCACCCCCAATGCATTTGTGCGGCTTGGAGTGTACATATGGATAATGGCTAGCCATGGCTTGGAGCCTGACCCTGAGTGCTTTTGTCATTCTTATGAGTTGCACTATCAGACTCATGCTGAAAAGAAGATCTAGTTCATCCCAACTTCGAATGCTACAATTTTCGAAGCCGCAAGGATGTGGTTGGTCCAGTGTTGGCTTATCGAAACAAATGGGCCAGCGGTTGGATCTAAAAATGGTTCTATTACAGGGTAGAAGTAAAAAAGAATCCCAACTTCGCTCCCTATGTGCTGAGCCCACTGAAAGCAATGTTGGTTTCAAGAGACCCATGTGTTCACAATCTAATAGAACTATATTAGCCATTGCAGCTTATAGAGTGGTATGCTCTGAGATTCACATGCGGTGCTTAGCTGAAGAGTTTGTGGCGGCCAGAGTTTTGCCACTTTGAAGCAAATTTACTATGCCACAACCCACTGAGCCATTTGACCCAACTCAGCTGGTTCGACTACCATATGCATTCAAATCTTTTGGCAAACATAAGACTCTAGATGAGACATGGCGAGAAGCCATAGAGAAGGCCATTGTTATGATGCTTGGAAACTACACCATTGGCGAATACAGGTGCTTGAACCGTGCATTTGGTGGTCGGGCTAAACTGAGGATTAATCGTGTATTTGATGCTCTTGGCGTGAATTACCTTGATTATGAATGTTTTTCTTTGGACGCAACTGCTTTAAAGGATAAAAGTCTCAAGCGCAAGCTTAAGGACACCATGGATGTACACAACACCGGCGCTACAAAAAAGACCAAGAAGAAAAAGAGTGCTCAAACTGTTCTAAAGAAGACAGTCCATCGGATTTTCAAGAAGACCGCCATCGACTTTTATACAACTTCGAAGATGATCATCAATGAGGCTGCTGTTTGACTAGGAACTCAAGGCGTTGTCACTTCGGCGATTGTCCCTATGTCACAGGGACAAACTTCCAAAGCTAACAAGATGCTAGGTTCCATGATCAGGAGCTAGGGTCCTTCAAATGTTTTGAGTCCGCTTGGTTCTCGTACTATTGAGATGGCGACTCGCAAGCTGTCCCCTACTGTTTCAGCCATGGACTGCAAAGGAATTCCTCAGATTCCCGATCCTTTTGATCTATTTTGGGACGAGGCACTCAACGGGGGTATCCTCTCATTGTGAGGGGCATTTTTCTGAAAACTTTTCACACCCCCCCTCAGCTGGAGTCATTCCGGAACAAAAAAATTTGTGCAGAAACTACAAATGCAGAGGGGGCTGCGGGTGAGTTAGGTAAGATCATTGGTTCAAATAGGAATGATGTTGCTAGAGATGCTGCTTCGGAGGACATAGCACATGTTTTGACCACATTGTGCTAGAGCCCAATTGACTGTGGACTTATATGAAACAGTGGGGCAAGGTTCATCCTAAGGACTTTTTGCCAGCAAAAGCTTTGGATTTATTTGTAACCTTGGGTCTAATGCTATCGGGGATGAAGAGGCCAAACGCTTGTATGATCTTACTAAGCGACTTGGGCATAAGAAGGACTATGTTATCTTTGGGGGTGGTTCTCCGAAGCCACTGCACTATTTCGGTACTGAGGCCGAGATGATGTGGCAGGAGAGTTGGGGAGGTCTTTTTGCTTCCCTGACACCAAAAAAGATTTTATTTCTCTTTTGTGTAGCGAACTGGCTGGGAAACTAAACACCATTTGTGCGAAGGTGAGCTATGGTTGTTGTTTTTTTTTTTTTGAAATACTAACATATTTTTGACGTTGGTTTTGTTCATGGTCTACTTCTTTTAAAGTCTCTTTCCAAGAAGCAGCTGATGGAGAGTGTTATGCAAACAACAGAGATTGATGATCTTCGAAAATGCATAACCAAAATTCGCCGTCTATGCGAGGCGCACGAGAAGGATGTCAAGGAGTTGACCAATGAAGTTGTTGCTCAACGAACCAATGCCAAGAAACTTGAAGACGAAAACTCTATTTTGGCTGCTCTTGAGAAACAACAGAATGTTGCTTCGGAGGCATCTGCTTTACTTGAACTCGAGAAAGAATTGCAGTAATATGTCGAAGTTGTGGCTCAAATTCATAAAAATGATGCTAAGATGAAAAATCAAGAGATTTTAGAACTTCAGAGTGATATTGAGAAAAAAATGAAGAACTCTAGGACCTATGTGTGGAGTTGATTTCACTAAAGCGTAAGAAATCCAAAGATGACCAGGTGGATTTTGATAAAGTTTCTTCATGTGATGCGTATGTTTCCTTTTTGGTGTCCAGTACTAGGGCTCGTCCTCGAACACAGAGATTCGAAAGTGGTGACTCTCTTGGAGCCTTACAATGGATTCAAAAGGAGGTGACTGCAATTCTCGAAGTCATAATCTCCTATGGAAGCTGTTGTGCCATGGCCGAAGCCAAGACAGTTGTTGTGTCTCTTAAAGCCCGACGCTACCGAGACATTTCAAAGGCTGGGCACCATCTTTTCCACGTTGTGAGGTCAGGGATGTCGTTTAATGTTCCCATGATTGAGAGAACCTTGACCAGCGTGTGTTTAGTTTCGTGTGGAAACATGGCCTTGAGGCTAAAGTTAATGAGAAAGTTCACACTCGTTGCAAGGAGGTAGGCTATAGTTATTATTTAGAACGCTTACTAATTTTCCACTCCGCTTTATTTTTATGGCTTGCCTACTACTTGTCTTGCTTTTTACTTTTAGGCCAAAGAAGTGGCCCACAAATGTGCCGAGAAACGACGACGCGTGGCTGATGACCATGGTGCCCCTGTTGCAACAAGTGCCAAAGCTTCGGATAACTTGGAGGTTCCTAAGCCCCCGAAACTAATTTCTACTACAAAGCTGCCCCCAAGGCCAAGTTATCCAACGGAAGAGCCCCGTAAGTCAGGAGATGAAAATTTAGAGGTGTAATTTTGGATATCGATGTTTTTTTGTTTGCTGTGACTTGTGGGTTGCCTTTTTGTTCAATGACATTGACTGTGATACTTGATGCATGTTACATTTGATGGGTGTCAGGCACCATTGACGAACACTGCGCATGGGGAGATGATTGTGTATGCGGGCCAGAGTCCTTATGACTTTGTAGTGAATGTTCTAAGTTGCTACCATGCAGACCATCTTATTGATATCGTCGTGGATGATTTGCTCGATGAAGTTGCAACAGAAGTTGTTGCCGAAGAAGATGATCTGTGTGGCGGAACCGCCGATTTAATTCGGACTAAGCACACCTGCCACCTCTGGCTCGCAGTGCACTTAGGCCAAACTAAACCCGGTCGTCCGTCGAGAGTCATTTGACCCCTGATAGTACCGTTTCCTAGAAAAACCGACATCATACACATCCGACCCACGATGGAGCCACAACAGATACATCATCACAGGCAGTTGAAATAGCATAATAATAGACTTAGTTACAAATCGGGTTCAAATATAGTACAAATCCAACATAGAGTTATAAAGTAGCAAGTTCAAAAGTTTCTCGCAGTGGAATGGTAAAGTTCAGAGGTCACCATGACATCACAAAAGATTTGCATTAGAAGTAACAACATCGAGCCCACTGATGTTGCCCTTGTGCCACTCATGCCGATTCATCCTAAGTGGGGGCATGCACCACCTCCGACACAGGTGCAAACCATGAACTCCATACCAGCGCTCAAAATATGGGGCAAACCCTGAGTACTAATTACTCAGTAGGACTTAATGGATTTGGCTTATGGCTGACGCGAAGCTGCTTACTAGTAAGTGGATCCTTAGCCATTAGTTTTAAACAGTGTCATGATCAACATAAGTAAACAAGCTTTCATCATTTGTATAACCATCATCATAATAGTAATTTGCAATAAGGTAACAGTTCAATACAAACATGTGATATTCAAAATCATGAGTATTAAATACAGAGTGTTGAAGTAGTTACTACGTTGCCCGTGTGCGTTATCAGCATTCCCACACCTGGTAGGCATCAGCGATTCGAATCAATTTTAATTCCCTGGAATAACTATCATGCCAGGGGTATATGCTTACTAGCCATCGCGTTCCCACATATAGTCCCGATCTCCACCTGTCTTGTCCCAAGATTCAAGGCGCCCCCACCTAACCCTCGGGTTGTGCCCCCTCAGGAGCGATACCACAGTGCCCTGGGTCAGCCCTCCTTTGAGTACAAGCGCCCCCGGGCCCATCGGCCTCCAGCAAGTGGATGGGCGGAGCCTCAAAAACTCCTGACAAACCCAGGTAAGACTTCACCGGTCCCATACCCCGGTTAAGCACTCTAGCAATGTTATGCTGAACAGCAGGAGAACAGCGGACGGGCCTTATATGACTCGGGCGGAGTCCAAAGTGCAACATTATGAAAAGTAAATAAATCTCCGCCCGGTCTCCATTTAAATCATGAGCAATAGTAATAATTGACATAATAGTAATATATTGTAGCTTTGAAAACACCTGCGCGATGAGTCCACACACTCGTGTCTACTCGCACCTAGCACTTCTAAGCATACTCATCTTGCGGACTCTAATTATAGGTGCTAGGGCCAGGGCGACCAAGGAGTCCAATGCAATTGGTTTCAAACAAACCCTAATGCACATGCCTAAATCATCAAATATAACTTATTTGTTAGGTTAAGTATGGTCCTACCTACCTTCCTCACTAGGGTCAGTAGCTGTCTCCTGAGCGAAGTCGGGCCCCTGTTGCCAGTCTTCCGGCTCCTGGTGTAGCTCCTCCTCGGGCTCCTCTACGATCGGTTGGTCCGGCGGCTGTCCTTCGCTCGCGGGATCTATATGCATGACATAGTGCAATTGGAGCATGTATTAGTGCAATGCTTGCTTCATGATGCGAGTGCGATGCAAGGAATCATGATTTATGGAATAAAGTTATGCATTTTCGTGATGAAACTTGTTTAGCATTAAGAAATCGTACAAGCCATCACCTACGGTAACTTAGCTTATCACATATAACAACGTGGGGGTGTGTGGTGAGGTAGCATCGATTCATGTGAAGCGACTGAAGCTTACTTAAACATCCATTTTCCACATAGCTAACTTAGCATTCCTAGCATGCATTTCTAAACAGTAGTGAAGACCTATATTGCATTCCAAAATCAGTGGCTAAGACTTACATATTCCTATGTTTCAAATATGATCCATTGTGGCATTTATTAAATATACTAGTCTCACATTTTCTATTATTTACGTAAATATGCATTATTTCTACCATTTTTAAATCAGAGCCAAAACCTTACATGCACCACCTCCTACTCTAATAGTGAGTCATGTTCATAACCTAGAGCTCATATCAAGCCCCTGAAGTCACCTAGAGCAGTTTTCACCATAGCAACCTTTTCTTAAATTAAATATATGCTTGAATACAAGACAAGGGCAAAATAGTAACTAATCAGTCAATGCTAGGGCTACCAAAATTTATACAGAGCCTACACATGCTAATAATGCCTCTGCCCAAATTTCAAAATTTTTGAAGCTCATTTAACCCACATTTCCTATTTATTAAGTTAAACATGCATGGATTTATTATTTTCAATACACCAACTATACTTGGCATGCACAGTACCCTATTTTAACAGTGAGCTATTTATATCACAGAGAGCACAATTAAAATGTGTAAAACCATCTAGAGCATAATTTTTTATATTGTTACCATTTCCACATTTACTTTTATGCTAAAAATCACATGCAGGGGCAAAACAGTAAATAAACCATGCATACTTGAGCAACCAAAAATCACAGTGAGCTTACATACCCTATGAACACTACTGTCTAAGTTTCACAATTTTTGGAGACCATTTAGTCCACATTTCACATTTATATTGATTTATCATGCATGCATAATATCAGGGGTAAAACTATCTTTTCCTACTCAACCATCATACTCAGCAGATACATCTTCTAACAAGGGTTACAATGCAACTTAGTTTCCTATTTTTGGATTTTTATTTGATTTTCTATGATTTTCCAAAGTTTACTGTCGATTTTTAAAAGAATAAAAAGGAAAATCGTAGATCCAGGGACTTTAATGCAATTAACCTTAGATCCGAGGGGCTAGAACGCGAGATCTACAAGACTCATACAGCAGTGCGGCAGACCGATTCGAAAAAACGGAAAACATCAGGGGCTAGACCGCGAAATAGTCATCTCCCTCCCTGGGTCTTCTTCTGCCTCGCGCTAGTGACGGGGACGACGGCGACGCTCAGCGCGCTGGCCAGCAGGACCCCGCGGGCTCGCCGGTGGCCGCTGGGGAGGGAGAGAGGAGGTCTGGGAACCTCACCCTACTTCCTGCTTCGACGTGGAGCGGCGGGAATGCCGCGGCGACGGAGCTCCTGGGCGCGGCGACTTCGGCGTTGAAATGCAGCTCGGTGGAGCGGAAATAGCGGCCAAGGACAGGGGGAAACGGTGGAGTGGTGGATGGGGAGGACTGGTACGGTGGTGGAAGGGCGCAGGATGGAGCAGAGTAGTGCCGCCGCGAGCTCAGTTCCGACCGGCCATGGCGTCGAAGAGAAAACAGCGAAGGGATTGAGAGGAGAGCTCGGGAATGGAGAGTGGACGAAAGGGAATGGTGGTGGAGGGCGTTTTCCACTTAAGGGCGCGACCGGAAGGCCGATCCATGGCCGGGGCACGCCGGCTGTACACCGGCGGCCACGCGGCGGCTAGCAGCTCGGCAGCGTGGCACCCCCGGATCGGAGGGCCCACCTGTCAGTGAGACGACTTTCCGAAAATAGAAAACCCAGTTTTTCTGTTTTTGTTTAGGCTCTGAAAACTTCTGTTTTGACCTATTTGGAGGCCGAATTTGAAGAGGATCCAATTAGATGAAATGTTTCTCCGTTTGTAATCTACAAGTTTTTCAAAAGGCTCAAGTTCAAATTCTGAGCCTAAATATGATTTAAATTCAAATTTGTCTCAGGTTTTCAGATTTGCCCTACCCAGCCATTTTAAAGAGAATTTTAAAAGTCCTATTTGTGTCCAAAATCACCTGAGATGCTTCTTGACAATGTTGTTTATAATTTCAAGACCTACAACTCTATCAATTAGGGCTTTGCATGAAAATGATTGTAGGTCGAGGAAAAAGTGAGATCTTCAAACTGTTCAGGTTTGGACTGTGTTTGTAGGCTGACAGTAAAAGACTCATTACCCTATGCAAACTTCATTATCTATCTAAGCACCCATTAACAAAGTTGTTCATCACATCATGACCTACAGGTTTGGTATAAAAAGTTTCACCTAAAACTCAATAGGATTTAAGTTATGATGACATTCATAGTGTCATTCATGCAAAAACTGAGTGCATCACTTAGCTATTTCCATCATGCTTGTTCATATGAGTCAAATGCACATTATCATGAGATGAGATGATGCTTATGAGATGTTATTAAGTAAAGGATGCACATGATAATGCTCTGGAGATGCCCAGGGCATCACAATCTGCTCAGCCAAAATTTTGCTAGGAAATAGTTTACTCCGAAGTTTTGATGGAGTGACTTTTTCTTGGACTTCGCTATGTATGAAGTAAATATGTACATTTATAAATGTATGCTTTATGTGTTTCTTCCACTGCAGCCTTGGCCGACTTCTGTGGTATGCTGGATTGCTATGCCTTGTCGTGCATTTCTGCTTTGACAAAGGTCACTTTTATCGACGCGTGCATTTTTGTGCATTCTCTACAATGTCACACTTTTTGGCACGCGTGATTTCATTCATTTCATCAAATAAGACTTTGGCGATAGTCAGACACACTACCGGACTGTCTGGTATCCAGCACCGGACTATCCGGCGTTGACAGAACCAGCCAACGCTGCTCAGCCTTGCCCCCCGTGTGTCAAGCCTACGCTTTGGTTAGGGACAGAAATTTAGCACGATGATGGGAAAGAATTCATCGGCTATGGCAATCACTGAGAGCAATTATATTTTATAAGCTATAGAACTAGCCCTCATGAAAAGATGATCACATTAGCCAATTTAATAAAATTTGAGTTCAGACATTGTCTATACGAACAAATGAACAATTTACTTGAAACTATTCGGCCACACTGATTATTCATGTAGTTTGTAACTTAACAACATCCGAATAGTAACAAGCAAATACTATGAGCACGCTCATCCCAAAAATAAGTATAACCGAAGTAAATCACACCAGGCATCATGAGAATAATAACATAGCTACAAATAACTGAAATACTTCGGCTTCATATTCATATAAGTAGCAACATAGCGCAACTATCTATATGCATAATAATTCGGTTGCACCCCTCCATAATACAATGACATATATTGATCAAAATAAGACCATGAGGGGTAACCGAACGTACCTTGGGATGAACTGTACGGCACACTCATATGTTGCATGGCTGAAAAATATGGATGATGTAATGACCAATAGCTATGATGATTTGGAGCAAACCTTGTGCTTGAGAATCTTTTAGTTCCTTCTTTCTTCTTGTTTGCTTCCACTTCACTTCCTCCTAGTGCAACATCATCCTTGCCTTGAACTGGAGAACTCCCCTTGGGGACCCATGCCATGCCTCTCTTCTTACTCTTGTGCACTGAATTTTTCTAGCTTCTTCCTGTGCCAAATTGATAAACCGAGTGGGCTTCTTGGCCACGATTTAGTTTTGGATAGCAGCACATCTTTCTCAACATTGGCACATGAAACTCTCTTGGTTCAGATTTCGTGCTTGAAATATCGTAAGCTAATTTCTCTACTGTTTTAACTCATGAATTTAGATTGACTAAGTTTAGTAAATGAATACCAAACCTCAGTTAGCCTCGGTGGTTTGCCAAGACTTACCTAATCTTGACAAGTCTTCCCATCTGGATCGAGCTCAGGGCCAACTCTTAATAGAGCCTAGATATTACAATATTTACAACAACTTTATTGAAGGAACAAAAGTTTTTACAACCCAAGTCTCATGTTAAAGTACAGAACAGAGTAGAGCAATTTCAAATACAACAAAAGGATGTTCTACTCTAACGAAAGTACTCTTTGAAGAGCCTTAAATTCTACCCAACAATGTAAGACTGCTGATGAATAGTGGGAACATACTCGAAGAGGATGTATTCAGCACCTGGAGAAGATAAGAAAGAAGAGGATTGAGTACTAATTACTCGGCAAGTCTTATCCGACCACTGGGTATAAACCCAATTTCTAATCTGAGGCTATTTGTTTAGGTCTACTCACACTACAGCAGGCCTATAACTAGATCCTAAGCTTTTAGGGTATTAACTTCTTTTAGTTATTAACTATTATTCTAGATTATGCCTATTCTATTAACAAACATAGCAAGCACTCTATAGAAATCATTACTTAACAAGGCATTGTTCTTCTTAACTACGATGTTGATCGCAATCAAGCTCTTACACCTGGTATGCCCAGCGATTTAAATCGATTTTATACTCTGGAGATTAATACTCAAACACCAATCATATATATGTGTGTACAATGACTCCACATATGATAGTCTACACATTCATTGTCACCTAGTCGGAACCATCTTACCAAACCCGGGTATATGGTCCGTCAATACCCGTCCATCTCTGTGATACTCCGTATCTTAATTATGCTTTCAGAGCATTTAGTCATGTCATCATGTGCATTTTTTTAAAAAAAATTTTGGGAGTTCAACATTTGAAATTCTTCAATCAAAATTTTAGTTCAAATTCTTTCAAAATTTGGTTTTGTCCAAGGGCAAAAGTGCAAAGTGGTAGTTAAAAATATGCCCTTTCACTTTTGTATTTGGGCCTAAGTGAAATTCTGCTGTAATATGGGGTCAAAATTGCAAAAGTGTTTGTAAAAAAAAAAGAAAAAGAAAGAGAAGGGGGGCGGCGGGCCGCGTGCCACATGCCGGCCCAGCAGGGCGGTCGGGCTGCGCTGGCCGCTCCCGCGCGCGCCACGGGGGCGGCCCGCTGCCACACGGGCTGACAGGTGGGCCCGCCTCAGGTTGTCTTCCTCCTCCGGCCAGGGAGCGAGGGGACGACGCCCTCACTCGCCCGCGCCGTCCCGCCCGACCCCGTCGCCGCTCCACGCCACCGCCACCTCCTCGCCTCCTAGCCGCCGCTGTCGGAGCTCGACTCCACCACCCTCGACCCGGACCTCGCCTTGCCGTCCCCGTTCAGCAGCTCCCGCGCCGTGCGCCCCCTTTCGCCGACGCGCCTCGCCGTCGCAAGCCGCTTTCGCCGCCTCGTCGTGCCGTCCGAGGGTGAGAACGCGTGTTCCCCTATTCCGCCTTCCTCCTCCACCTATCCTCGCCGAGGATTAGGCCGGCCCGAGCTGCCCCTGCGTTCCCCGCGCGCAAGCCCTAGTGGCCTCTCCCTCACGCGCACGTAGTGTGGAACGGCCCTGCGCACCTCGCGCGGGGGCCCCCTGGCCCCGTTCCGGCCTAGTGCCAGCCTCGCGCGCCGTTCGCCGCCGCGCTCTAGCACGTGCGCGCGATGTGGGCGCCGCGGTCGCCGCGGGCAGAGAGGTGAGAGGGAGGAGAGGAGAAGGGGAAAGGGGAGGAGAAAAAGGGAAAAGACACCGCCGCGGTGGGTCGCCGTCGGCCGGGACCCCGCCGGCGAGGCCGCGCCGGTGAGCGCGCACGCCGCCGCGTTGCGCGAGCCGCGCGCGTCACGCGCGTGCGCTACCCCGCGCCGAGCCCGCCGGGCGAGGCCGGTCAGTTGGGCCACCAGCCCAGCTGGGCTGCCCGCCCGGCAGGCCGGCCAGCCGGCCCGCTCGGCCAATGGGCCGAGCTGAAAACGGGAGGGAATTGGGCCGCGCCGGGGAAGAGGCCGCCGGCCCACTTAGTGGGCTGGGCCAGAGAGGAAGGAGCCGGGCTGAATTTTTGGAGGGGGAAATCATAACTTTTTGTTTTGTCTTTTTTTCGTGGGCTGGGCCGAATTCCAATTTCTATTTCTGTTTTCTTTTTCTTTTTAATTCAAATTAGTTAATTAATTTTAGTTTATATTAATCTGTTTATATTGATTAATAAAATTATTTATTAATTCATATAAATATTTTATATTTTCTAAAAAAGAAATTAAATTAAAGTTTATATAATTTTAAAAGTTAGATGTTGTTTAAAAATGCAGAAAAATTCATAAAAATGTATTAAAAATATAGAATTAATTCTAAAATACATTTGAATTATTCAAAAATTTCTAGAAAATTTATTTAAGCTCTTAAAAATATTCAAAAATATTTAAAAATAATATAAAATTCATTTGAGCCCTAGGACAGTCAGTTACGCCCCGAAAACCTAGATGTTCAACCCCGACCACCCTTTTTCTTTAGAAAATTGTACACTTTACTTTTTCAACAGGTTGATCATCCTCATGCTTTCAAACTCCTGCATGTCATTCATGTTAGGCACGTTGGTTCTTATCTTCCCAGTTGAAGAGTCTTCCGAAGGTATCCCGATGTGACATCCCGAAGCCGAGCCTCCGGACCGTCAGGTGTCCACTACCCTAATCCCCGAAGTGATTTCAAGACTCTGAGACCTTTTCTAAGGCAAGCCCCGGTGCATTACCTATTTTCTTTAAGTCCTTTAAATAAGAATGGGTTATGCTTGTGCATTAGAGTCAGGAGTTGGTTGAAACTCTAGAGCATAATTACCCCAATCTTCTGCATGAAGATCCTATACGCAATAAATGGCTTAGGTGGCATAGGCCTAGAACGGAATTTCTTTTATTAAAGTTAATTGGATAAGAATGAGAAGGATGTTAAAAATTTGACAGGCATGCGGCGGGATCAGTTTCGCTTTCGTATATTGTATATTGTGATTATTGCCATGGACCCTGATCCTGCTTGTGTCGCATAAGGCCGTCTGATGTGCGGCCTGGTTGGGCCGAACGCGCCTCATTCACTTGCCGTCCTTAACGGGCTCCGGTAAGCCTCTCATCCTGTTGTACCTAAGCGCGGAACTAGACGAGACCAACTGGATGGAGGAGGTTGGGCGGGTGTCGAAGGACTGACACCCGGGTTCGGTGAGGATGGTTCCGGCTAGGTGGCACTGGATGTTGGGTTGTCATATGTGGGGTCGGTGTACACACATATGACGGGTGCCTGAGTATCCCTCTCGAGAGGTGGAAAAAAATCGATTCGAATCGTCTGTGGCTTGCCGGTTGTAAGCTACCTGATCGCGACCAACATCGTAGTAAGAAAGTTGATCTTGTTGATAAAGAATGAGTTCGCAAAGTGTTTGCTCTTGTTTGCTAATAGAATAGGTATAACTTAGTCTGGATAGGTAATAACTAAAAAGTAACTAAACTCCAAAAGCTAAGGATTTACTATTAGGCCTGCCGCAGTGTGAGTTGACCTAACCACTCCGGCTATAGGATAGAAAGTCGGGTTTAGACCCAGAGGTTGGGTAAGTCTTGCTGAGTAACTAGTACTCAGGCTTCTTTGCATATATTTTTCTCAGGTGCTGAACACTCGCCACAAGTGAGAGCTTTCTTCTATCGCTCCCCAGGTCTTCCTTTTGAGGTGAGCTGCATCCTTGGGCAGGATGCAAGTTTCCCTCCCTGCAGTCATTTTGAATAAAAGATTGTACAAATCAACCTTTTGGTTGTAATAATTTATTTCTCTTAAGCTATGTATGAGATGTAAGATATTGTACAAGAAGAGAAGGTTCTATGAGTGTGGTGAGTTTGGTCACAACATCGCCGATTGTCCTAAGAAGAAGGAAGAATCCAAGGAAAGGAAGAAGGACAAGTACACGAAAGACAAGAGCAAGAGCTACAAGAAGAAGCAATGAGGCTGTGCTCATGTGGCTGAAGAGTGGGACTTGGATGATGAAAGCTCAAGCTCTGATGAAGAAAGGATAGCAAGCATAGCTATCCTCAAGCCATCATCAACTCCACATCTCTTCACCAACCTCTCCGATGATGAAGATGACAACACTATCACTTGCTTAATGGCAAGAACCAAGAAGGTACAATCCAATGAATATCCTCTAGTGATAGTGATGATGAACATAGAGCCGAGCAAAACATGATAAAATAATTTGGTTTAAAAGGATATAACTTAATCAAGAAGCTAATGAAGAAATTAGAGAAAAGGGAAATGACTCTTGACAAGCAAGAGGAGTTGCTTATCCTTGAAAATGAAAGAAACCTTGCTTTAGAGAGATCATTAGCCGAAGGTAAGGAGAAGATGGAAGAATTGACTAGGGAACACTCCCTAGCCAAGTCTACCATAGAGGAGAAAGATGAAAATCTTGCTAAGGCAAACTCCTCCATGGACAACCTAAAGAATGCTAACATTGAACTTCAAGAGAGCTTATCAAGCTTAAGTATCTGGTTTAAGGACCTTGAAGTGCAATATAGCACTCTTTGGGAGACCACTTCTTCTACCTCACTAGCTATTCTTGACTCTAATGTCTCCACTAGCAAAGGATTTAACTGGTGTTTTGATCATTATATGGATGCTTGCATGGCTAACCTTGATAAGGTAGGGAAGTTGGAAGAGCAAGTGATGTTGCTCAAGTTTATGGTGACAAAAGAGATGCACACAAACCAAGAGGGTTACAAGAAGGAACTCACCAAGTGTCAACCACCCATACCAAACCAAGGAAAGAATGGGATTAGCCTCAAGGATGTGGTGAACGCAAGAGAGATCATCAATGGGAAGGAATGCCCCAAGTGGACCGAGGGAACAACCTTGTTTGATGTGATGAACAAGATCCACTCACCTTCCTCCACAACCTCCACATCACAAGAGAAGGTGAAGAAGGGCAAGCAAGCGATTGAGCAAGCCAAGTCAACCAAGCAAGAAGAAGCTCAAGTTCCTATCTCTAGATCTTATGGTTGTGATTATATGTTGACTTGGGACCATCATGATAAAATGGTTGTCAAATATGTGGGTGCCTACACAAAGAAAACATTGATCAAACGGAGTGTATGGGTGACGAATTCTCTTCTAACTAACTCTCAAGGACCCAAATCTTTTTGGGTACCTAAATCTAGAGCATGATTTGTTTTGTCGGATTACTCCTCCGGTGGATCAAGTTGGGTGCTTGATAGTGGATGCACAAATCACATGACCGGATAGAGAAGTATGTTCAACTCCTTGCAACTAACACATGACTCACAAGAGATTGTCTTTGGTGATAGTGGCAAGGGTGAAGTTCTAGGTCTTGGTAACATTCCTATCTCAAATGATCAATCCATTTCAAATGTTCTATTGGTTGATTCGTTAAGTTATAGTTTGTTATCCGTATCGCAACTTTGTGAGATGGGTTACAATTGTCTCTTTACAGATGTGGGTGTGCAAATCCTTAGAAGGGAGGATTCCTCTATTGCTTTTATGGGTCGTTTGAAGGGCAAATTTTATCTTGTTGATTTTACAACAACTAAGGTGACGCCCTACTTGTTTAGTGGCAAAATCCGATATGGGTTGGCTTTGGCACCACCAACTCGCCCATGTTGGCATGAGGAACTTGGCCAAACTTCTAAAGGGTAAGCACATCCTTGGACTAACAAATGTTGTTTTTGAGAAAGATAGGGTTTGTGGAGCATGTCAAGCGGGAAAGCAAGTGGGAGTACTACACCCCGCAAAGAACATCATGTCAACAACAAGGCCATTGGAATTGCTACACATGGACCTCTTCGGACCCATTGCTTACATTAGCATCGGTAACAAATATGGTTTAGTCATTGTTGATGATTTTTCTCGCTTCACTTGGGTGTTCTTTTTACATGATAAGGTTGAGGTACAAGAAGCACTCAAGAAATTCATGAGGAGAGCTCAAAACGAGTTTGATATGAAGATAAAGAAGATAAGAAGCGACAACATTAGAGAGTTCAAGAATACCGGAGTTGAAGAATTTCTAGATGAAGAAGGGATCAAGCATGAGTTCTCAGCTCCCTACTCTCCTCAACAAAATGGTGTTGTGGAGAGGAAGAACCAAACACTCATCGACATGGCAAGGACTATGCTTGATGAGTACAAGATTTCGGATCAATTTTGGGCCGAAGCCGTCAACACCGCGTGTCATGCAATCAACCATCTATATCTCCACAAGATTATGAAGAAGACTTCCTACGAACTTCTAACTAGTAACAAGCCTAACGTGTCTTACTTTAGAGTCTTTGGGAGCAAGTGTTTCATACTTAACAAGAAACCCAAAAGCTCTAAGTTTGCACCTAAGGTTGATGAAGGATTTCTATTGGGTTATTACTCAAATGCTCATGCCTACCGTGTCTTCAACAAAACCACCGGTTGTGTTGAAGTAGCGAGAGACGTGACATTTGATGAAACTAATCGCTCTCAAATGGAGCAAGTTGACTCATGTGTGCTAGAAAATTAAGAGCCTCCTTGTGAAGCCATCAAGAAACTAGCACTAGGTGAAATCAAGCCTCAAGCAAACCAAGTGCAAGAAAATGAAGAATAACCATCCTTGTCAATAAGGGTGGACCCTCACAAGTAGCATGGTGACCAAGATCAAGGAAGAGCTCTTGGTGACGATCAAGAGCAAAGCCAAGATCAAGATCACAACAATGGAGGGACACATGTTGATCAAGCAAATGATAAGGATGGACCAATTCAATGACAAGATCAAAGACCACACCCAAGAGTGCACCAAACTATTCAACGGGACCATCCCGTTGACAATATCCTTGGGAGTATTCAAAGAGGGGTAACTACTCATTCTTGTTTAGCAACCTTTTGTGAATTTTACTCGTTTGACTCCTCCTTGGAGCCACTTAAGGTAGAACAAGCACTTGAGGATCCGGATTGGGCGTTGGCAATGCAAGAAGAATTGAACAATTTCAAGTGGAATGAAGTCTGGTCCTTAGTGGAGAGACCCAATCAAAATATGATTGGAACCAAATGGGTCTTCTGCAACAAGCAAGATGAGCATGGCATGGTGACAAGAAACAAGGCACGGTTGGTAGCTCAAGGCTTTGCCCAAGTGGAAGGCTTGGATTTTGGAGAGACGTATGCGCCCGTGGCAAGGCTTGAGTCAATTCGGATCCTTATAGCCTTTGCCACGCACCACAACTTCAAGTTGTATCAAATGGACGTCAAGAGTGCCTTCCTCAATGGGCCAATCCAAGAAGACGTGTATGTGGAGCAACCGCCGGGCTTTGAAGACCCCAAGTATCCTAACCACGTCTACAAGCTTCATAAGGCGCTTTATGGGCTCAAACAAGCTCCTAGAGCATGGTATGAATGCCTTAAGGATTTTCTCTTGAAAAATGGCTTTGAAATAGGGAAAGTCGATTATACTCTTTTCACTCGTAAATTCGATGATGATTTATTCGTGTGCCAAATTTATGTCGATGACATAATATTTGGAAGTACAAACAAAGCTTTTTGTGATGAGTTTAGTAAGATAATGACTAAAATGTTCGAGATGTCCATGATGGGTGAGCTCAAGTTCTTCCTAGGATTCCAAATCTGGCAACTCAAGGAAGGCACTTTCCTTTGTCAAACCAAGTACAAAAAAGATATGCTCAAGAAATTTGACATGGAGGATGCAAATCCCATCAAAACACCCATGGCATCAAATGGACACCTCGACTTAAATAATGAAGAAGGTAAAAAGCATCGATCAAAAGTGCTATAGGTCTATGATAGGTTCTTTGCTTTACTTGTGTGCATGCAGGCCCGATATTATCTTAGTGTGTGCATATATTCAAGGTTTCAAGCTAACCCAAAAGAGTGCCACTTGGTGGCCATTAAAAGAAACTTGAGATATTTAGTTCACACACCAAACCTTGGCTTGTGGTATCCCAAGGGCTCCACTTTCGATCTTCTCGGTTACTCCAATTCGGACTATGCCAGTTGCAAGGTTGATCGGAAGAGTACAACGGGGACTTGCCAATTCCTTGGTCGGTCCTTGGTGTCTTGGAGCTCCAAAAAACAAAATAGTGTTGCACTATCCACCGCCGAAGCCGAGTATGTTGCAGCCGGCGCTTGTGGTGCTCAACTACTTTGGATGAGGCAAACCTTGAGAAACTTTGGTTGTGAGCTTAGCAAGATCCCTCTCTTGTGTGACAATGAGAGTGCGATTAAGCTAGCTAACAATCTGGTGCAACATGCACGCACCAAACACATAGACATCCGCCATCATTTCCTGAGAGACCACGAAGCCAAAGGAGATATTGCCATTTGTCATGTGAGCACCGAAAATCAACTAGCCGATATCTTCACCAAACCCCTTGACAAGGAAAGGTTTTGTGCTTTAAGGAGTGAACTAAATATTTTGGATTCTCGTAATGTCATTTGATCCCTTGCACACACACTTGATTGTTTATATTTGTAGAATTCTAGTCAATCCATGTTAAATCAAATAAATAAAATGTTGGCTCTTTTCGGATCGTTGGATCCTAACTTGTGGAAAGTGACTATAGTTATGTATTGTTCTTTGTGGCTAGTCACCTGTACACAAGTCTCTCCAAACATTTTTTTCAAAAATATCCTTGAAAACCCCTTCAAAATTCCCTTTAAAAGTCAACTTTATTCAAGTTCTTTTGTGTCCCACCGGCTGAGCCGGTCGGACTGGCTCCAGCCGGTCTACAGGTTCTGCTGACCTACCAGCTGGACCACCGGCTGAGCTGGTCAGGCGGCCTCCAGCCGGTCTGCAGGTTTTGCTGACCTACCGGCTGGACAACCGGCTGAGCCGGTCGGGCGGCCTCCAGCCGGTCTACAGGTTCTGCTAGCCTACTGGCTGGACCGGTCTGCCGACCAGCTGAGGCGGTGGGGCGCCCACGAGCCCCTTCCACGCATGATCCTTTATAAAAAAAATCTCTTTCAATTCTCCTGACTAGCTCCTTCCCCACCCGACCGGCTCGCCCTCGAGCCTCTTGTGCCACCGCTCGGCCCCCGCCCTTGTCACACCCGCCCGCCCCCGCCGCTCCTGTGCTGCCCTTGGCCAACGCCCGCACCTCCCTGCCGTGCTCGCCTACCCCCCTTGCCCGCCTCTGCCAAGTACCCCCCCTCCCGCCCCCGCGGCTATGCCTATGTCGTCCGCGCCACCCCTGGCCTACGCCCACGCCTCCTGGCCAACCCCAGGCACCAACTCCCTCCTCCTCATGGTCCTACTCTTTTTCTTCGCACGGGAACAGCTCCTTTTGAAGGTATATCTCAATTGATGCCCGATCTCTTCCTCTCCTCTGTTCTAGATCATTCCCCTTGGTAGAAAGGTCACATTGTATAATGTTAACATGGATCTACAAGGGTGTGAAGTTTGCATGGTTAAATCTCAAGTTTCACAAAATTCTTGTGAGCACCTTGCCCGACCAGCTCCACCGATTCCCCACTGGCTCAGCCGGTGGGGAGGCTGTTTTACCCTCTTTTTACATCCCTTTTTACAAAATCTTTTACCTTCAACTTGTCCTAAACCTAGTGCTGCATCTTTTTCTTAGGGTGTGTTCACCATGCCTCGTCGTGATGATGATGTTTCAAGTGAGAGTAATGATGACATTCATGAAGAATACCATCCCTCACCACCTCATCGCAATCCTCCACGCCGATCTGTCTCCAAAGGCAAAGAAGTGGCTCAGTCCTCTCAACAACCTTACAAGAAAAAGGTCACCGGCAGGAAGAAGAAGGCGGGTCCGATATATGACAATGAAGATGATGTTGGGTCACCTTCTTCGGATGTCGAACTCATTGCTAATCTGATCTTAACTGACCCACAATGCTCAGATCATGAGATTCAGTTCTTTGGTCATCAACCCAAAGGGAAGGCTGAGAGGATCAGGGAAGCAAGGTACACTAACCCGCTTCTCCATCACAAGGCTCGATTCATTAATGATCATCGCTTTTACAATGCCTTGCATGTGGAGTTTTATCAGAATGTGAGGGCCAGAACCCAAACAGTGATTCGGCAATGCTATATAGATTGGGAAGGTTGTCGCAAGATAAATGATTTTCATCTCAACCAAGCTCTTGATGCTTTCGAATAGCATGGCTTGCGGCACATCATCGAGTTCAAATGTGATTGGAATGAAAAAGTGATTGCTCAATTTTATTCCACTCTTCAGATTACTGAACCAAATGAGGAAGCCGGCACTCCTCTTTATAAGAACTTCCTCATCCAAGGTATTCATTACCCGTGCAGCTATGGCAAGTTTGCAAGAATCCTTGGTTTTGATAAGACTGATCTTGCCAAACGCTCACTACATGACTTTCGGTTCCCATCCTCAAATTATATGAGCAGCATCCACTATGATCTGGTAAATCATCTTTGGGAGACCTCCAACATGAAGCTGTTCTATCGCTACCTCAATTCACTTTTCAGGCAGACTCTTCTTCCAATGGGAGGTAATGATTTCAAAGTGCTCTCATACAATCAGAACATTCTCCTATACTTCAATCCCCAGACCCAATACACTTTCAGTTGCTTTGATCTTATTTGGAAAGAGATCCTCAATGTCTCTTGGGATTCAAAGAAGAGCTTGACTCATGCACCCTACATTATGAAGATGATTGAGGTAGTCACCAAATACCGCTTTGATCCAACAGTCAAGCATACATCTTACAAGCCCAAGCCTATTCTTGATGCTCCTCCCACCACTCCAGGGGCTCGTCGTGCTTCTCCATCACCTCATTCCTTTGGTGAGCCTACTCCATCTCCTTCTCGCCATCAGTCCTCCTCTTGTGCTGCTACTTCCACTCGTCCGCGTATCCCCTCTCATGATGCGTGGCTAAGGTCTCATGAGGGTGGCTTGTTTCAGAGGTTAAATGCTATGTTCAAGATTTGCCGTGACACTCACAATGATGTGATTGACAACCGCATTTACCTTTAGGAGATTAGAGAGCAAATAAAGAGACAAGCTTTAGGACAGCCCTTAGCTCCCATGTCACCTCCTCGTACCTATGAGCAGCCGGCTCGTCCTGAAGAAAATGTGGAGGATCAGCACTTTTGGCAGTATGGTTATCATCCAGATCACCCCCCAGCATATCCTAGTGGTTTTTCTCACTATGATTATGAGCAGCCTCAGAGTTCCTCATAGCCTCCTACTCAGCAATCCCAGGATATCTTTGATAAGGCTAGGTCCAGCATTCATCAGCTTGGTGAGAGCATCTTTGGGGGTCATATCTATCAAGGTCCCCTTCTTTACCATGGCTACATGCCTCCGTAGCCGCAGTAGCACCATCAGCCACCTACAGCTCCTGCAGACACTTCTTCGTCCTCTCCTCCTACTACCTCCGGTTGGCCCGATTGGAATGCACCACCTCCTTTTTCTCTGGGTCGTGGTGGTTGGGAGTGAGTTTCAGTGGCTATCCTTCTCTTTTGGTTCTTGTTGCCAAAAGGGGGAGCATGTGAGTGTTGCCTTATGAGAGATGTGAGTTCATCTCTAGTTATCATGTATTTGTATCCTTGGTGTTGTATTGAACTACATATGGTGTGCGTGCGAGAACATAATTTGAACTTGTAATAATCCTCTAGTTGGTACCTTGTTCTTGCTACTTATTTGGTTGTGAACTCTTTTGTGTAATCGTTATGGTTGTTGGTTATGGTTTATGGTGTATTGTTGTTTTATCTCTTTTCTTGGACTATATATCATGTCATATGCATCACGGATTTTTCTTATGACACTTCTATGTGCACCCCTCAAGTAAAAGTGTATTGTGTGGCTTTCACCTTCCCTTTACTTGTGCATACATTGGCATTTGAGGCCATATGATGAAATATGATACATGCATAAATTTATGGGGAGTCACATATGCATTCTTACTCAAAAGCTCATGTGTTATTTATATCTATGTTCAACACTTTTAATGGTTTCTCAAAAATCACCAAAAAGGGGGAGATTGTAAGTGCAATCAACCTTTATGAGGGTTTTAGTGAATGTTGACAGTACATTAAAAGTAACTAATGAGTTTACATGAGGATGACCATAGTGAAAAATCAAGTGAAAGTGCTACACACACTCATATCGAGCAAGGTAAAGTGAGCTCCATGTATACAACCAAGCAAACAAGTGCTAAGGTGCATTGCAAGCAAGAAAAGAGGCCCCTCATTTATTTGAAGCAAAAGAAAAGCGGTTCAAGCTCAAATTTGAAGATCAAATAGATTTACTAATTTATCTCTTAAGTATAGGAACCACCGTACTATCAAGGGGGGTCCAAAATGAGGTGCTACAAGAATCATAAAGCTCACAGAGTTCATTCATCTCCACACACACAAAAGCCCTAGCCACAAAATGTACATTCCTATTTTCTGTGCCCCATCGGCTCTCCCCACCGGCTCGGCCAGTCGGGTGCCCTGAAGCTGGTCTGCCAATTCTGCTGGCTTACCGGCTACCTAACCAGCTCAGTTGGTTGGGCACCCTGGAGCCGATCTGCCAATTCTGCTGACCTACCAGCTCAGCCGGTGCCCCACCAGCTCAGCCGGTGCCCCACCAGCTCAGCCTGTGGGTTATTTTCCTGCACTGCAACGGTTCAAAATGGCTGGTTCGAGAGGGGGAGCATATATACCCATTCACTCCCCTTTTTTCTCTCTCTTGGCCACTCCACCAACCTGAGACAAAGCTTGTTCGTTCATTCTCTTCTCTCTCTCACTCTCAACTCTCTTGAGCTCAAATCCTCCATAGATTTTGAGTGCGAGTTTCTGAGTTCTTGAGAGAGCATCGAAAACTCCGTGGTCATGTCCTCCTCTCTCATGTTCTTTGTGAGCTTTGGTGAATCTTGAAGCAAACTTGGTGGACTTGTTACTCTTGGAGCCTCGTGCTCCTAGACAGCTAGGCGTCGCCCGTAGAAGCATCCGTCTCGTGTGGATTGCTCTGGGAAGTTTGTATTACCCCTCATTGTAAGTATCTCTCCGCCAATCTTCGTGATTGGGGAGAAGAGGATAGGGTTACGAGCACAAACCCTTTGTGGGTTCCTCAACAACGAGGACATAGGGACGCCTTTGTGGTGTGCCCGAATCTTGGGATAAATCTGTCTCATGTGCTTTCTTGTGGTGCTTGTGTTCCTCAAGTTCATTGTGTTCTTGTGCATACTCACCTTGTTTTGGGAAGTTTGGTGTGGATCTATCTTGTGTGTAGGTTGCAAGGCTAGCCCCTCTCAGATATGCAAGAACAACCTCCAAGGAACCTCTAGAAAGTATCGGTATCAAATTTACTTCCATAGATTTAGAGATCAATTCAAGATTCCCTTTTCCCACAGCTGAGCTGGTGAGCATTGGCTCAGCCGGTTCGACCAGCTGAGCCGGTCCGCACTAGTCTAGCCGGTCAGTCACTGACTTTCGCCCTTTAGCTTGTATAATTTTTCAGATTAGCCTATTGACCCCCCCTCTAGGCTACTTTCAGATCCAACTGAAGGGTATCATTGTTCATTGTTGTACCATCACTAAATTCATATTTTCCATCTCATTGCAAAGTGATTCTTCAAAAGGATATAAGGTAACACAATTGCACTGAGATTTTCGAATTAAAGCATCAGCAACCACATTGGCTTTTCCTGGGTGATAGTGAATTTCTAACTCATAATCCTTTATTAATTCTAACCATCTTCTTTGTCTCATATTTAACTCACTTTATGTGAAAATATATTTCAAGCTTGGTGGTCAGAGTAAATATGACAAGGACTATCAAGCAAATAGTGATGCCAAATCTTTGAAGCATGCACTACAGCTACCAACTACAAATCATGGGTAGGATAATGTTCTTCAACTTTCTTCAATTGGCGAGCAGCATAGGCTATCATATTTCCTTCTTGCATTAACACACAACCAATTCCAATACCTAAGGCATCACAATATATATCAAAGGGTTTGGTAACATCAGGTTGAATCAATACCGGTGCAGTAGTAAGTTACTTCTTCAAAACTTGGAATTCTTGATTACATTCAGGACTGCAGGTAAATTTGGCATTTTTCTGAAGCAACTTGGTCATTGGATTTGAGATTCTTGAAAAGTCTTGGATACATTGACGGTAGTATCCAGCCAAACCCAAGAAGCTTCTGACTTCAGTTACAGTTTGAGGAGTTTCCCATTCCAAAACTTCTTGCACTTTTTCTGGATCCACTTCTATTCCACCTGCAGAAAGAATATGGCCCAAGAAAGAGATCTTCTTTAACCAAAATGCACATTTAGTAAACTTGCTTATAGCTTATGTTCTCGTAATCAGAACAATACTATACGCAAGTGTTCTGCATGTTCAGCCTCCGTTTTTGAATAGACCAAGATATCATCGATGAAGACCACCACAAATTTTTCCAATTCCGACATGAATATAGAATTCATCAGATACATGAAGAAGGCTGGAGCATTAGTTAATCCAAAAGACATTACCAAAAACTCATATAGGCCATACCGAGTGGTAAAAGCAGTTTTAGGTATATCTTTGTTGACGGTCGTAATCTCATGATATCAACCGTCAATTGTCCACCAAATGAGGCAAAACAAGTGAATAACAATGGACTAACCTTGCTACTAATGAGTTTCACAAGATGTACATGAATATTTGGATGTAGGTACCGAAACGCACACAAAATGGTTGGAAATACAGCAAAAACCAAGGATGAGCAACATTGGTGCAATGGCATGGCCGCCCGGCTATGAGCCATGGCTGCCCGGCCATAAGGTGTGGCCGCCCAACCATAGGGTGTGGCTGCCCGGCCACCCCTCAGGCCATGCAGAGCCACATCACCGTGTGACATGGTCTCCCAACTGCCTAGGTTGCCACATCATCGATCCTACGTACAAACAAACACAAAGTGGTGAAGATCCAACCATACATGAGAGCATCCAATGTATCCAAGGGTCACAAGCCATTGGGATGAGGATTGGTGATGTCAAGGATCCAAGGGAAGTAACATGCAACAAATCGGGGGGCAGACACATGGCCGCCGGACCACATGCCATGGCCGCCCGACCACTCCTCGGAGCATTTTTCACATGCAACTAACCCCCTCAACTGCCAACCGACCTAGGGGAGCAACATCAAGCATTGGATCTTTGAAGTCGGTGCATCAAGTGGCCGCTCGGCCATGTAGGGTGGCCGCCTAGCCACCTACCTTGGCCGCTCGGCCACCGACCTACCCCCTTAACCAACCTAGCACACCTACAAATAACCCCCTCAGTTTCTAGGCTATAAATAGACCCCGAGAGCTCATTTGTAAGGTGTGGAGTTGAGTTCAAGTTCTATATTAGAGTGCTACACTATTCTCTTAGTAGTTAGGATAGTCTTGGGAGTTAGAGTTGAGTTGAACTTTGCCTCGGAGTCTCCGGAGTTATCTTCGAGTCTGTGGTAAAACTCTTGTATCTTTTGGATTCAGATTACCTTCAATATAATTTCAGTTATGTTTTACTCTAAGTCTATCTCCTGAGAGTGTGGTGTACCTTTCTTTTGCACACTTGCTAGGCATAGGTTGTGTTTAACTTTGTCATTCCATTCTTGTTATTCTTGCCTGTGCTATAACTCAACCCTAGACTTAGACGCTAGGCTCTGGCTAGATCCTCTCCTCTGATCAAGGACGATCTATCGTTGTTCAAGCTCCGCTTGAACACGTTTATAGCGTGCCATCCTCTCCACGCAGCTTTGCTTGGTAGCCCCACTCGGTGACAGCGTGTGGTGTGCCTGTGTAGTCCAAGCCCGTCGTTCGGGAGGCCCGTAGGTGTTAGCTAGACTCTCCTTCGGGACCAACTATCTACCCCTGGTATCCTCGAGACTCTAGAATTTCGCTCGACGCAACACCCTGGCTAGTTAATTGAATTTCTTAGTTATTCACGGATAGCCTTTGCAGCCGATTAGAATTAGAGTTTGGTGACTTTTTCTCACTCGTTGTCCTCCAAGGCAACTATACATTTTCTACAGATATCTTTGATAGACTTACCTCTCCCACCATACACCTATCTTTATCACATTTACCCCTGTGTACTACTAGTTGGTATAATTTATCTAAGTTTACAGTTTATTCGATTTGAGTATATTCAATTACACTCTTGAGCCTACCGCTTCCGTATGGAAAGTTGACGATACTTGGAATACTCTGAGTGAAAAGGCTACAGCGAATCTCCGTGCGCTTGCAGAGTAAAATCTGTTACGCTAAGAGACGTCAACAAGCTTTTTCTGGCGCCATTGCCGGGGAAGCAATTGGCCAAGAGATAATTGATACCTCATTTCGAACCTATATACTTGATAAGTTTTACCGCTAGTTGTTAACAGGCTCACTTTGCTCTGTTGTTTTGCTGTGGTTGCAACAGAGAGGTGTATGACTAGTTTCGACCTACCAGAAAACTACCACAATAACCCAGAGTCACTGCTTAGGAGAGTCCGTGCAAAGACTATCCACAGGCAGCGACCTGTACCAAGGGATCTAGAACCAAGCATTTCAACCAGCACTCCAGTTACCACTATGGCTGAAAAGACTATCCGTGAGTTCTCCATCCCCTCGAGCAACAACATCCCTATGGGACCTGAACTTCAAGTGGGGGAGAACTTCGAGATCAAACCAGGAGTAATTCACATGGTTCAAGCTATCCCTTTTTGCGGACTGGCTACGGAAGATGCCAATAATCATCTGCAGCAATTCTTAGAGATCTACAAAACATTCAACATGAAAGGAGCATCACCGGACGCCATCAAACTTCGTCTCTTCCCATTCTCTCTTGTTGGGAAAGCAAAACAGTGGTTCTACCTCAACCGAGCATCACTGACATCGTGGAACGCATGCTCCGATGCATTTCTTGCGAAGTATTTCCCGCTGGGAAAAACTAACGCATTGAGGAACAAGATATCGAGCTTTCAACAGCTCACTGATGAAACCGTGGCGGAGGCCTGGGAAAGACTCCAGGAGTACATCGCAGCATGCCCCCACCACGGCATGCAAGAGTGGCTCATTATTCAGAGTTTCTTCCATGGGCTCAACCGCTCAGCACAACAACACCTGGATGCAGCCGCTGGAGGATCCTTCCTCTCCTTGAGCAGTCTCGGCGGCCAAGAATCTCATTGAGAAGATGGCCACCAATCAAGGTTGGAGAGAAGAGAGGTCTAGTACCCATTCCTGTGGCATCCATCAGATTGAGAGCACTGATATGCTTGCCGCAAAGATGGACTTGCTGCTGAAGAAGCTAAACGACGCTCCAGAAGCCGCTCCGGTGCAAGCCCTTGACTCTCATATGACTTGCAAAGTCTGTGGGAATACAGGACACTCAGGGAACAGCTGCCCTGAGACGCAACCCGAAGATGCGAACTTCATCAATAATAGCGCCAACGGCTTCAACGGGAATCGTCATCAGCCAAGGTGGAATTCAAGACCAAATCTCCCTTTCTCTGGACAAGGTAACTCTTTAAATTCACAGCAATTTTCTAGAAATAATTATAATTTTGATAAAAAAGCTGTGAATGATAGCATTAGTAAAAAGTTCCATGCCAATGATAGAATGTTTGAATCTATTTCGTTGCAAATGGAAACTTTGAATAGTGCTATGAAAAACCAACTTAGCTTCAATAAAATGCTTGAAACTCAAATAGCTCAGTTGTCTGCTGCTCTACCTAACCCAAATGCGGGTAAACTGCCTAGTCAACCTGAAGCTCCTGCCAAGGAGCACATAAATGCAGTAACCACTAGGGGTGGAAAGTCCACACAGGACCCCCTGTCTCCTAGTCATGCAGGTAAAACGGAGGAGAAGACTGCCGAGTCAGGACCCCCCATCTTCTAGTCATGCAGGTAAAACGCAGGAGAAGACTGCCGAGTCTGAAGACAAGGTTTCTGATGAAGATACACTTGGGAAGGAGGAAAAGCCAGCATCGAAACATCTACCTCATGAATTCTACGACACAACGGTGATACCATTTCCTCCAAGAAACAAAAAGGCTGCCGCTGACGAACAATATAGTAAGTTCGTTGAGATCATTAAGAAGTTATATGTCAACATACCCCTGCTAGATGCTATGCAGGTACCGACATATGCCAAGTACTTAAAGGATATCCTCAACAACAAGAAACCCCTACCGTCAACGGAAATTGTGCACTTAACGGAAGAGTGTAGCACAGCTATACTCAAGAAAAAGGACCCTGGAAGCCCTACCATCTCATGCTCGATTGGTATCCAGCACTTCGATCAAGCGTTGTGTGATCTTGGAGCCAGTGTTAGTGTAATGCCGAAGGTCATCTTCGACAAGTTGAATCATGACGCACTCGCTCCCACAGCTATGTGTTTACAGCTTGCGGATCAATCCGTCCGTTACCCTGAAGGAGTGGCAGAGAACGTTCCAGTGAGAATCTGGAATTTTCTCATACCAGTACACTTTGTGGTACTAGATATGGAGATTGATTCAAAAACTCCGCTCATCCTTGGGCCGCCGTTTTTGAGCACTGCCGATGCAAAATCGATGTCGGAGCAGGAAAGGTTCACCTGAACATTAATGGCAAGATGGAAACATTTGCCTTCAAACCAAAATTGAAACAATGCAACAAGGTGAAAGCTTTCAAGTACCAGGCCAAGAAAGATGAACCCAAGGTCAAGACCGGGACCAATCAGTCAAACTCAAAAGAAGACAATCTCGTGGCATTTATGATTAAGAAATTGAAAATCGAGACTGAGATTCAACAAATGGAGTATGAGAGGGCAATGCAAAGTAGAAGATCGAGGAGCCGAAAGACGAGGTTCGACAGGCCTAGAACTGCACCAGGAGGCAAAGCTCCTGAGAAGAGATACGGTGCTGAAAGAAAATTGACTACGCCAAAGTGGCCAACTCAACCAGCACACGAGAATAAGGTCGGCGTCGAGGATAATGTGGCTAACCCAAGGCAACGCAGAAGAAATAGAACACAATGGAAGGCAGCCCCTAGCCACAGTTTCTATGAAACTCCGAAGGGCAAGACATGGGCTCCCCTCACCAAAAGGTAAATTGGCACACTACCCATCGACGGCACATTTAAATTTCTGCACCACACACATCCCCTCTGCACTCTACGAGCATGCAGGGCTGTTTGGCGCCTTGGGCATGGCCGCCCGGCCACCTAGCCTGGCCACCCGGCCACCTAGCCTGGCCGCCCGGCCACCCTAGTGCTCCTACTCACCTAGCTCAGTGCACCAATCAGCAACGCAATTGCACTCTCCTCTCCCTCTCTTAGTCTCCCATTTAGTGTTTAACTAAGTTTCCATGCTTACTAAAATAATGCCCGAATAAAATTGGGTTAGCCAAATAAAATTCTGATAACACTCTCTCTCAGTTGTGCAAAAATGAGAACGTTTTGTGGAGGCTCTACCCCACAGGGACGCTGATTTTTTTCTCGGACGACTAACCCACTAATGCTAATCTTTATTGTCGTCTGTCCTTCGGGTATCGTGTGTTGTTTTTGCTCTGTCTTGCAAGAGGAAGGGCGTGCTCAAGAAGGCAAAGAAGGCCGTTAGCAAGACATCGTCTTCCGACGGCTTCGGCCCCGCTAGCTGGCATGCTGCCTCTGAGAGGATGTCCATCAGCTCAGAGGAGCCTGAAGAAATCCAGACGTCATTTGTCCACTGACCCGTACTCATCCTCGAGTCGCAACTCATGCCGCGTGGTCAAGAAGAGGCCAAGGCATTAAGGCTTTTGAACCAAAAGAATTATGCCTTGACCAAATACTTCGACGAGGACCTCCTCGTTGACACCGGCATGCGGGAGGAGTTCAATGAGGTGTTCCAGGCTGTGGGCTGGACTAACTTTGCAGAAGTCCCAGAAGGAGGAATCATCCTTCTCACTAAGGAATTTCTCATGACGCTCCGCACCGACAATCGAAGGGAAGGTACATTTGTCTGGTTCCGCCTTTTCAATACTGATTATGAGCTTGCACTGTGCTAGTTTAGCAACTTGCTAGACTTCTCACCACAGTGCTTTGTGGCTGAGGATCCTACTAGCTATAATTCACAAGAGTTTTGGAAAGAGCTAGCTGGTCCTAATCCTCCTAGGAAAAAGAGCATCACTTGCATCACGCACCCTACCATGCGGTTTCTTGCCTGCTGGCTTACCATGGTCATTTTCCCATGGGAGGATACCCGCTGTGTCACAGTAGAGGATATTAGGTGTCTTTATGCCATGTGGAAGAAGAAAAAGTTTGCACCTGTTGTTAGCATGATCCGCCATTGGCAAGGCCTAGTTTCCAATGTTTCTACAATTTCTATCACTTCATTTGTGACTATATTGCCAATGGGTTAGGAGTGCTAACGAATGCAACTGTCACTTTCATGCCTAATTATCCCTCACGTGTGGTTAAAGATTCACACTTCACCCATGCACACTTCCTGAGGAAAGACACACAGGGAAAATATTACATGACATATAGAGGTTGCGATGTTGAGCTACCGCTCCCAGCACCGCAGTTCAAATTGTACTCTGTGAGGACACTAACCGTGCAGCTAGAACTCGCACCTGCACGGGAACCTGAACCAGCAAGAAACAGTGTCGCCGGAGTTATGACTCGCGCCCAATGACGTCAAGCCGAAGAAAGACTCTGCAAGGCCTACGAGGAAGCATAGAAGCCAGGTGCCGAGCCTGCTTGGGCTCATCCAGGCGCTGGACCCACCCTGGTTAACCCAGGAGGCACACCCACTTAGGGAAGCCAGGTAGAATCATGGCACAGTTCATGGAACTCCATTGTACCTTTAGTGAACCCGACGCCATCCTACCACGGTGGAGGTGAGCCATCTTATGAACAAAGTATAGGTCCATCCCACTCTGCCCGTTAAACTGGTGATGGGTACACGAGGAACATCAATGCCCTCTTCGGGGCAATGGACCTCCAAGAGCACCGCACCTTGGGGATGATGGACATCATCAGCCAAATCCAGGAGACACAAGAGGTCGACCACAACATGCTCTTGAAAACAAGAGCAACTGTGGAACGCATGCAAGACCAGAACTTGAGCTACTACAACTGGACAGGGTTCTACCCCAACTAAGCTTCATTGAAGCTTGGGGGGAAGAACCGCATAAGCATATGGTATGTATCCCATCTCGCCTCTTGTTCGTCTCTGTGCTTATCTATAAGCTGCGCCACGCCAAACGTCATTTCTGCCCACTTATGAGAGTAGTGCCTGTGTATTATTTAGTCCTAGTTTTCTAAAAAAAAGTGTGTATCCTAATAAATAACTCCCATGCTTAATTGTTAAATTCACTTGCTAGCTTCATTTGGAAATGATGAATAGTTGCTCTATCAAGTGAATGGTTTAATTCTTGCATGACAACTTATGCTTAGCTTAGTCCTATGTTGGTGAATAAAGAAAAGCAAGCCTGAGCTTTACTTTGTGGATGCCATTTGTGATAACAAGCCTAAGTTGTTGTGAGATAATGATATGACTTAGCGTGGGATAATTCTTTCAAGTTCCTAGTAAGATGAATTTCTCAGGTTTTTATTTTGAAAATGACAAAATAAGCTCCCCATGGTTTAAAATTCCTACCAGAGCCAAATATGCTTTACACGTTCAAAACCACCTACAAAGAGCTACTTAGATATGTTTTGAGCTTGGTCAAATTTTGAGTCTCTTTGAGTAGAAATATCATCTTCTGTTGATAGCTGGAGTACAAAAATCAAATGCAAGTGATCCATTCTAGACTGTACATCCACCAAATGTCTCCAATTACTTCTCATAACCCCATAGCCTTCAAATTTCAAGGAGTAAGGGTATGGAGCCAAAAATAAAAAATAAAAAAATAAAAAAAAGCATGCAAAAGCATGTCAAAAGAAAAAAAATGCGTGCAAAAGCACGACAAAATGAAAAGCATGCAAGTTCAAGCATGGCTAAAATAAATAAATGCTCCATATCCCCTCCAATTCCATACAAGGCTATAGGGATGAAAATCTAGAGAAGGAGACAATTTATGCCACCACTCATACTCTAGTGATCAAACAAAAGAATTGATAAAGTATACTCTTTGGTCCAATCTTTGGCTTAGCAAAATAACCATTCTAAGTGTGCCACATTTATTCCTCACCTAAAGCTCCTCAAAGGCTTTAGTGTAGGAAAAATGTCGGCCAAAATCATGGCCATTAGTAAGGAAACACTTCTGAGCGATCGAGAGCACCAAGGGGAAGCTTCTTTGTTTTGAAAATCTTGAAAACACCTGAGAAGGACATCCAAAAAGAATGAGTTAGAATTTCTCCCACAATAAAGTTGTTCTGTCTCCCAACCACCCAAGGCAAGGTAAACAAAGAGATGCACCACAGGTATTGTATCTGGTAAGCTTTGATTATTTTACCACTTGGGGCAAAAGTTCAAGTGTTGAGTTGCATATAAGAATTATCCTTCATCCTTGATACAGTAGCAACTCCTGATCCACCTTCAGTCTTAGCTTTGCTCGAGGATGAGCAAAAGTTTAAGCTTGGGGGGGTGTTGACGGTCGTAATCTCATGATATCAACCGTCAATTATCCACCAAATGAGGCAAAACAAGTGAATATTAATGGACTAACCTTGCTACTAATGAGTTCCACAAGATGTACATGAATATTTGGATGCAGGTACCGAAACGCACACAAAATGGTTGGAAATACAGCAAAAACCAAGGATGAGCAACATTGGTGCAATGGCATGGCCGCCCGGCCAAGAGCCATGGCCGCCCAGCCATAGGGTGTGGCCGCCCGGCCACCCCTTAGGCCATGCAGAGCCACGTCACCGTGTGACATGGTCTCCCAACTGCCTTGGTTGCCACATCATCAATCCTACATACAAACAAACACAAAGTGGTGAAGATCCAACCATACATGAGAGCATCCAATGTATCCAAGGGTCACAAGCCGTTGGGATGAGGATTGGTGATGTCAAGGATCCAAGGGAAGTAACATGCAACAAATCGGGGGGCAGACACGTGGCCGCCTGACCACGTGCCATGGCTGCCCAACCACTCCTCGGCGCATTTTTCACGTGCAACTAATCGCCTCAACTGCCAACCGACCTAGGGGAGCAATATCAAGGGTTTGATCTTTGAAGTCGGTGCATCAAGTGGCCGCCCGGCCATGTAGGGTGGCCGCTCAGCCACCCACCTTGGCCGCCCGTCCACCGACCTACCCCCTTAACCGACCTAGCACACCTACAAATATCCCCCTCACTTTCTAGGCTATAAATAGACCCTGAGAGCTCATCTGTAAGGTGTGGAGTTGAGTTCAAGTTCTATCTTAGAGTGCTACACTATTCTCTTAGTAGTTAGGATAGTCCTGGGAGTTAGAGTTGAGTCGAGCTTTGCCTCGGAGTCTCCGGAGTTATCTTCGAGTCTGTGGTAAAACTCTTGCATCATTTGGATTTAGATTACCTTCAATATAATTTCAGTTATATTTTACTCTAAGTCTATCTCCTGAGAGTGTGGTGTACCTTTCTTTTGCACACTTGCTAGGCATAGGTTGTGTTTAACTTTGTCATTCAATTCTTGTTATTCTTGCCGGTGCTATAACTCAACCCTAGACTTAGACGCTAGGCTCTGGCTAGATCCTTTCGTCTAATCAAGGACGATCTATCGTTGTTCAAGCTCCGCTTGAATACGTTTATACCGTGCCATCCTCTCCATGCAGCTTTGCTTGGTAGCCCCACTCGGTGATAGCGTGTGGTGTGCCTGTGTAGTCCAAGCCCGTTGTTCGGGAGGCCCGTAGGTGTTAGCTAGACTCTCCTTTAGGACCAACTATCTACCCCTAGTACCCTCGAGACTCTAGAATTTCGCTCGACGCAAGACCCTAGCTGGTTAATTGAATTTCTTAGTTATTCACAGATAGCCTTTGCAGCCGATTAGAATTAGAGTTTGGTGAATTTTTCTCACTCGTTGTCCTCCCAGGCAACTATACCTTTTCTACAGATATCTTTGATAGACTTACCTCTCCCACCATACACCTATCTTTATCACATTTACCCCTATGTACTACTAGTTGGTATAATTTATCTAAGTTTACAGTTTATTCGATTTGAGTATATTCATTTACACTCTTGAGCCTACCGCTTCCGTGTGGAAATTTTACGATACTCAGAGTACTCTGAGTGAAAAGGCTACAACGAATCTCCATTGCGCTTGCGGAGTAAAATCTGTTATGCTAAGAGACGTCAATAATCTTCCTTTTTGATTTTTATCTGATGATAACCAGACCGAAGATCAAGTTTGGAGAAAACCTTTGCACCACGTAATTGATCAAACAAAATGTCAACCGAGGGCAAGGGATATTTATTCTTGATAGTAATTGCGTTGAGTGGCCGGTAGTAGATACACATCCTTAGTGACTTATCCTTTTTCTTTTCCGCAAAAGTCACGGGACAACCCCTTGGAGAAGAGCTAGGGCGAATGAGCCTTTTGTTTAATAGATCATCTATCTGCTTTTTCATTTCAACCAATTCTCGAGGGGCGATCTTATAAGGCTTCCGATAAATGGGAGCTATGCCGGGCACCAATTCAATAGCGAACTTGACTTCTCTATCTGGTGGAAGTCCTGGAAGATCATCTAGGAATACATCTGGGAACTCACATACTACTGGAATTGATTCTAACTTAACATCTTTCAAAGTATAAGTCATAGGAGTATCCTTCTTCATGCAAGGAAGAGACACTTGTACTGAAGCATCATCTTTACCAGTCAATTGAATGGTATGATTTTCTAAATTTGTTTCTTCAACCAATCCATTCCTAAAATGAGTGGAATCTTTCCTCCAGGTAAAACCAAAGGTTAAGTGAGGAAAGATTTTCCTCCAATCCCTAAATGTAAACCTTGAACTATATGATCAGTTAAAATCTTAGTTCCAGGAGCAGTAATGAGATATCCAGTCTTAATCCTTGTTAAAGGAAAACCTTGACTAATGACATATTCATTACTGATAAAAGTATGAGAGGCTCTAGAATCAAATAGAACAAGAGCAAGTTGGTTGTTAATCGGAAATAAACCAGTCATAATACTTTCACCCTCTGGGAGTTCTTCCATCTGAACAAAATGAACTTTGCCCACTTTAGGAGCAACCCCTTTCTTCTTAGGAATATAAGTTGAATTTCCTCCGGTTGTAGGAGCAGTGGGTTGAAAACCTATATTCTGACGTGGATGCGGGCAATCCTTTACAAAATGAGCTGTTTGCCCACAATTATAGCACGCATTAGGAGGCACTAGGGCACGAAGATTCTTCATATTTGGAGCTAGAGGGCAATATAACTGCGGCTGAGGCCTCATAACCCATCGTCGGGGGTTTTGATTTGGCTGAGTAGTTGAACATATTCCCCACGAAAGGCGAACCACTTGCTGATTAAACCTAGGTGCTTGTTGCACCCGAAAACGTGATGCTGAACTTTCAGCAGCATGCTTACACTTTTTTGTCTTCGCTAAATACCCTCAACCTATCTTCCAAATGAATGGTGTCATTAACCATTTGATGAACATTGGGGTAATTTATACTCATCTTTGCCCTCATTTTCGGAGATAAGCCTCTGGAGAAATACATTTTTTTTGGAATCATCTAAGGCCACTTGTGCTGGATCAAATTGAGCCAAGTCATTGAAAGTATTGACATACTCCAACACAGTCCTATCACCTTTTTGAAGACTCAAGAATTGCTGGAGCTTCATCTCAACCAATCCTTCTGGTATATGTTGGTCTTCAAAAGCCTTCTTAAATTCCACCCATGTGAGTTGTTGATCTTGTTCGAGAGAGGCTTGGTATGTCACCCACCAAGATCCAGCGGGGCCTTGAAGCATGCATGCAGCATACAACACCTTCTGCCGATCTGAGATATTTGGCAGTAGGTCAAACATTCCTTCAATTGTTCTTACCCAATGTTTAGCCTCCATTGGGTCAGGTGCAGTTTGGAACACTGGAGGATGGAGCGCTTCAAAATCTAAAAATGTCACTTCCGCATTTCTATCATGATGCGGACGATCTTGACGTTGCTGGAGTTGATTTTGAGCAAGCAATTCAATAAGTAGATCTTGACATTGAATCACTTCGGCTATAGTGGGATTAGGTAGAGGGGGTGGAGGAGGTGGAGAGGGTATTCCCAAACCTCCAACATCCGCCATCTACAAGAAGATCATTGAACCACAAAATTTTTAAAACAGGTGTTATTTAATAGATGGTATTAAGATACCAAAAGATTACACATGGGGAGTATACATCAGCTAGCCCTTCAAGATTACATCAAAATTTTTACAAAATTTTTAGAAAGAAGAAGGTAAAAGAAAATTTACAAAACATTTTACAGAGGGTTCACAAACCCTCAACTACTTTTAAACACCACTCTGGTTCACTGAGTATTCTTCTGTAGATCCTTTAGAGTCATAAGCTCTATCAGGAGCAAAGTTTAAAGGTGGTCCTACAAATCCAGAATATACCCAAAAAGATCCCTGAGTAGGTCCTGAATCCTCAAGAATTATTTCTTCTGGGTCTTCTTCAGAAAGGTCTTCTTAAAGTTGATCAATTTGCAGTTGCATAGCAGCTATCCGCTCATTGAGATCATCAATTACATGATGATTATGGTCAAGGAGATGAGCTTGGGTTTCTATAGTAAGGTTAGTAGTTTGAAGCTAATCCCAGAGTTCTCTTATTTCTTGTTGTTTTGTGTGAATATGACAACCAAGATTAATGATCTCTTTGTTGTCGTCATGTTGTTGCTATTTGAAATGTTGGTTTTGTCGGGAAACCTCTAAGATGTTATCACGAGTATCCAGATAGGACTCATGATGATGTTCATAAAGAGAAGCAAGATCAGTGGCATAGTGGACTTCTTTCATTTGACGCTTCTGAAGGCCTCGTGAAGTACGATCAAGCCTACGGATTCGGTGTCCCTACCCAGATTGGGTATGATCAGATGGAGCGAAGTATATTGCATTAGACCCATCTAAGTCATCAGAATGCACAGTACAGAGCCTAGCCAGGGCCCTGCAAGCTGCATCTGAAATTGCCTCCTTTTCGGTTGCCCCACCACCTTCTATTTCAAAAGAATATTAGGGTGTCGAGGCATGAAAACCTACACCCTAAAATGTATGTCAAAGAGGAGATCAACAGTACTAATGATATATCTTGGGCAAGTATGATATCCTAATTCCTTGAGACGATAGTGAAGGTTCATAGCAAAGGGGCAATCCTTAGGACACTTAGTGGGCCAGGCACCTCTGGCGTCCTGTTGAGGGACAAAGGAGTGCAACATCTAAACCAGAGCAAAAATGCGTTAATTACTCAAATAATTTAATTACTTATAAATCAGATAGATCTAATGCAAGGATGATGCATGAAATGCATTAATTAATTAATCTAATGAACTCTACAGAAATCCATTTCACTATCGTGTTAATTTAAGAAGAAGGATAAGATTGGGCATGCTAGTATAGAAAGGAAATTTTTGAAAGCATAATAATCTCTCCCAATAAGCTCGGCTCTGATACCAGCTGTGGCAGAATCGCCGAAATTAACTAAGTTTACTAAATGAATACCAAACCTTAGTTAGCCTCGGTGGTTTGTCAAGACTTACCTAATCTTGACAAGCCTTCCCATCTGGATCGAGCTCAGGGGCAACTCTTAATAGAGCCCAAAGATTACAATATTTACAACAACTTTATTGAAGGAACGAAAGTTTTTACAACCCAAGTCTCATGTTAAAGTACAGAACAGAGTAGAACAATTTCAAATACAGCAAAAGTATGTTCTACTCTAATGAAAGTGCTCTTTGAAGAGCCTTACATTCTGCCCAACAATGTAAGACTACTGAGGAATAGTGGGACCATACTCAAACAGGATGTAGTCAGCACCTGGACAAGATAAGAAAAAAGAGGATTGTGTACTAATTACTTGGCAAGTCTTATCCGACCACTAGGTATAATCCCAACTTTATAATCTGAGACTATTTGTTTAGGTCTACTCACACTGCAGCAGGCCTATAAGTGGATCCTTAGCTTTTAGGGTGTTAACTTCTTTTAGTTATTACCTATTATTCTAGATTATGCCTATTCTATTAACAAACATAGCAAGCACTCTGTAGAAATCATTACTTAACAAGGCATTGTTCTTCTTAACTCTGATGTTGGTCGCGATCAAGCTCTTACACCTGGTAAGCCCAGTGATTTAAATCGATTTTATACTCCCGAGAATAATACTCAAACACCAATCATATGTGTGTACAATGACTCCACATATGATAGTCTACACATTCATTGTCACCTAGTCAGAACCATCTTACCAAACCTGGATATACAGTCCGTTGATACCCACCCGTCTCCCTCCTTCAAGTTGGTCTCATATAGTTCCAACTCTTAGGTACAATGTATGAGAGATTTATCGGAGCCCGCAGTAAGGACGACAAGTGAATGAGACGTGTTCGAAGGCCGACAGCATGGCCAAACATCAGACGGCCTTATGTGACAAAGGCAGGGTTAGGATCCAATCCATGTTCATTAATTATCCGCAATTATCAATATTCAAAAGCATAACTGATCCTGCCCAATGTCTCCAATTAATATCTCAAGAAACTTTACTTTCCACATTCTTTTTTTAAAAGAATCGTAACCTATGACGTAACCTAACTAAGCATCTAAATTATTCATATAGGAATAAATACTGGAATAAGGTTAATCCATGCACTAAGGTTCCATTCAATTCCTAGACTTAATGCACATCCATAACACTTAGATTAAAATGCATAAGCAAAAGGGAGGTCTGTTGATGGTTGTTATTTCACCATTTCGACCGTCAATTCCTCGGTGAATAAATGGGGTATAGATAAAGTTCTGTGCATTATTTACCTAACACAGACGAATTCCATGAGTTTTGGTGGTATTCGGTGTATCACAGGGAGATGCTCAAATACCGTGCAAAACAACATCATTTGGAGCAAGAGAGAATTTACGCACAAAAGGGCTTGAGATAAGAACTGCAAATTCTATCACTAAAAAGTATCTCAAATGCCATCAAGGACTACACCATTGCGTAGAGCTCGTCGAGATGATTCCAACGGACATATTGTTTGTCTCATTTGGAGTTCTGTGGAAAAGTTATTGAAAAGAAAAAATTCCAGCACCGCCCCACCGTACGCAGCCCACCACGGGCCAACGCATGGCAGCAAGCCACCAGCACCTAAACCAAGCCACTCCCCTCCGCTCAGCCCAGCTAGGCCCATGGGGCAGCCCAAGAATGGTTTGGGGGTTAATCCCACCTTGGCAATCCATGGAAGATCCCCCTCACCTCAAGCTATAAATAGATGGCACCCCCTCACTTCCAAAATGTACCATTCACCATGTGAAGTCTCTCTCCCTCTCTAGGAGACGCCCCATGGGAGGTGCTTCCACTTTGAAAGTAGGGTTCTGGTAGGAGTTAGAGGTAGGGCTCCATCATTCCGGAGACGTCTGTAGGAGTTTAGTGTGAATTCTTTTGTATCTTTACTTTCCTGTAAGACTTGAGCTATTTAATGTATTTATCTTTCTTTACTTTTGTGAGCATTTGCTACATTATTGCATTCGGTATTAATTATGCCTTAGCACAGTAACTTTTAGACTATAGTTAGAGTTGCTCTGAGAGGTAATGAATATTTAGTTTGTCATGCTTATAGATTCCTCATACGGTCTTTATAGCACTTGACTATACGGTTGTGTATGCTTCTATTTGTGAATCCAAGTAGAAGTAGTGCCCGCAAGCGTAGACGTGGTGTCTACAATTACGGTCACCTTGGTTTCGCACTCAACTCCATGCAGATTTGGGTAGCCCAGTGTGCATGTAGACTAGGCGCACTTGGCTTTGGTAGGTCCTCTTGGTGACAGCGAGAGTGTACCCTGTGTAGTCCACCCCCATCGTCTGGGTTATCAGCACTTTGGTGCCTGGAGGTGGTTAGCAGCCTTGGTGGCTAAGTAAGTATCCTAGACAACTAGATAAGTCATTACCTCAGTCAGAGCAACGTGTTGGTCTAGCTTAGTCTATCTGGCTCACCGTAGTATAGAAAGTCCTCATCAGGAATCTGAGCTCTCGCCTCGTTGTCCTCCTATCTTTACCTGCTTTCTTGCCAACAGTGCTTGGCATGTATCCCATGGTGCTTAGTGTCAATCGTTCCTAGCTATCGGTTGACATGACTGAGTAGTAACAACTGGATGAATGATAGTTTGATATCTCTATCTCAATGCTTCCTTGTGGATAAATACGATACCTTGGAGTACTCCTAGGTGAAAGGCTACAGCGGTCTCTGTGCGCTTGCGGAGTAAAATCCGGTAGGCTAAGAGCTGCCAACAAGCTTTTCTGGCATCGTTACCGGGCAAGCGCCAAGTTAGAATTTCATTCTGTTGTTCATCCTTTTGTTATTGCTCTTTCATTTTATTTGAAAACCCAAAAAAAATATTACAAAAAATAACCATTTTCTTCGATGATGCTCTATCCGTTGTGTAATTCTTGATCATGTGTGGTTCTTGAACCTCTTTTTCATGCTATCCAAAGTCATGGGATGCCAAAATTTACATGATATTTTATCGGAACATAGCTTGGGCCAGATCCTAACGTGTGCCTAGGGGCTAATTTTCAAACTAAGCGTGGTGCTTAGGTTGGAATTAGTCGCTTTATATCAAATTTGATGTAATGTCAAGTTTGGTAGATGAGCTATGGATGATCTTTGGTAGTGAATGTTCCATTGCTAGTTCATGAGCTACAATTCTTGAACTAGCTGGATCTCTGAAGTTTCAATGGAGACACAAAATCCCGGTGATGTTCAAAAATTCAACCCGTTTTTTTTTACCGAGGATTTGAGCCAAAGTTGAAGAAATGGAAGTCATGGTTTAGCAACATGGTTTGTGCTAGGTTTTGTTTAAGAATATTTTGCTAGCATTTTGTGAACAACGGGTCCAGTGGTTAATTCTCTTTATACATATTTTGGACCCCTGTGTATGTTGTCCACTAACCTGTTGCAGGAGTCATTCATTCCCCACATGAACATGAGAGAAAAGGCCCTGTGGTCGACACTCTCGTGCTCAACATCTTGTGGGCTGTCTAGCCCCTTCTTGGGAAATGAAAGCATCATGATATGTTTACCAAAGTAAATGGTGGTGGTGAGCAATGGAGAAATCTGGAATAACTTCTGCACCACAAGAACGCACCATGAGAGGGTGACATAAAAAGGCATATCACATTATGCTATCATCCATGCTTAAATTTGCAAGCTAGTTGGCCACTGGCCTACTGCCCCTGCGGGAAAGTTACGTGCCCGATGGAGTTCTAGCGGAGATCCCAAAAGCGGCCGACAAAGACGCCTCTCATTCCGGGGGAGCTCTGTCTCAAGCACCACAAAGGCAAATACAAATCCTACAAGCATGGTGAAACATCGATGCATGATGTGCAGTTGATGCCTATGTGGCACAAGGGCAGACAACGACTAGTGGCCCATGTCATGCATGACAAGTATCAAGCCCAAGATAAACATGACAGGGACCAAGCTTGAAATCAACATTCAATGTAGAAACCATGGTTGGGGGAGCAAATTGTCTGGCATATGACAAGCTTTCTACAAAATAACCAGAATTGCAAGTCAATGAAGCAGCACTTAAAGGACATCCGCTACAGTAACATTCCAGTTGACCAACCATGGAAAGAGAAGGACGGAAAGGTTCTTCGCGAATCACATCCTACCCCGATGGACCTCTTAGGAGGGTACATCCTCAGTTGAGATGGAGACATCCTGGGTGTCACTCTCTACCGTGATTAGGCAAGGCCTCCCACTGGAAACAAACAAAATGAAATGCGAAACTCAAATGGCTGTTTCATGGCACCACAGAATCAAGTTTGGGGGAAGGATATGCCGAGAAGCACCCATCCTCCAACCCAACCCCTGAGAGGAAGGACCTCGATACTCAAGCTACGACAATGGTAGAGGGCTTGAAGATGCTCTGCACTGAGTTGAGTAAGAGTGTTAGCATCGATCTTCTCTACCCGTTGGATGTGACAGGGACTCAACTCCAACATATGTCCATCTACCAAAGACCTGTGCCACACGAATAGGAATGGATATTAGATTTGACCCCCACAACATTCATCTCTATCTTTCCCACTCAATCTGTTTGGGAATGAAGAGCCTACTCAAGTACCTTCTGGGAGGGACCAAGGCTTTGCGAAACATGATGATAGTAGCAGCAGCAGAAGAGCCTCTTTAGAAGTACCTAGCCATGATCGCAATTATGTCATTTGGGAAGAATGTAAGACTTCAGGCAAACATGATGTTGGAGCGGGAGATCCAACATCAATGCAGGAGCCATTCACCAAAACGGAGCAATACCATGGGGCTGAATTGACACTCCCAACACTATGCAGACGATCCAAAAGGCAGCAGGACGGAACAAGAGTAGAGAGAGGTTGACCTAACAAAAGTGAGCAAACACAAGCATCATCGTCACCCAGGGAGCAAGCAAGCTTGGGGAAGGCAGTGCCAGGTAATATTGAAGCTCAGTTTCTTGGCAACCACTTGCAAGAACTAAGCTTGGGGGAAGATCACCAGGTGAGTACCCTGAATGCTCTAAATTGAATATCTTAAATCCCGAAGGCTTTGTGCTGAATTGCATATCTTAAATCCTGAAATACTGAATTGCATATCTTAAATCCTGAAAATTACCATGACACAAAAAAAATATTTACTTTTTTTATCCAAATAAAAGAAAAGCTACAAAAATTTGCATAATTCAAAAATAACAAAAATATTTGCTTTTTACCATGAATAAACTAACTCCTAGCCTTAATGCTAGAACTTTGCTTATACCCTTGCTGAAAGGAAATGATGAATCGTTGCTCTATTAATTCCTTGTAAGTATTTCATTTACAACTTGACATTCTCATGAAATTTGAACTTATTGGCATGTGTCGTGATCCTACCTTTGATCTTTAACCTTGTCGGAGCAAGTGCTTTTAAACCATGTCTAAGTTGTTGTGAGATGTGATGTATTCAAAGTACGAGTTTAACCCATCTTGATCCAAGTAAGGTGAATTCTCGAAGTTTTCTTTTTGAAAATTAAAATGACAAAGTTCCTCAGTGGTTTGAAATACCTATGAAGAGCCAAATGCGTACATGACGAAACCTATACATATCCTACCTATTGTTGTGTTGAATTTAGTCAAATTTTGAGTTCTTATGAAGTAGTGGCACTTCATGTTTCGATCAAAATCCCTCATGTCCACCTTCATTTGCTAGCCTTTCTTTGTCTGGTCATGCTTAAATCTACACTAGATTCAAGCATCCATCTACATTAGACATTTCTCCGCCATATCCACCATCATCCGGATACCTATCCACAAACATGGTCTTACAAATAAATACTCCAGTCATATTCCAGCAGTATCCCCAAAGTTCTCATACAAGAAGGAGACATGGAGCTATCGAAAAAAAAGAGAGAGATGAAAAAAAGAGAAAAAAAGAAGAAGAAAAAGGAACAGAAAAGAAAATGATAGCTGCATGTGCTCAAAAGCTTCAAAATTTCTAGAGGGGATTCATCGAATAAGGAGTTTTCATTCATAGACCATATCCATCCACAAAACCAATGCATTCTCCTTTGATCAGGATGAGAGGTACCATTAACTTCGCTAGGACCAATCTTTGACTTAACAAAATACATGACATAGGTAAGCTAACTTTATCCCTGCCTTGAGCTCCACATAAGCTTTTAGTTGATAGGGAAAAGTTTGGCCAATGGCCTGGTAAGGAAATATACAACCACTTGAGTGATCGAGGGTACCATTTGAGGAACTCAATACTTCCATTTCAAATTTTCCAAAACCCTCCAAGCATGAAACCAGAAAAGAGATAAAGTTTGGTGACACTCTACTGAGATTGTTCCATCTCTCAACCACCGAAGACAAGGTAAAAAAATGCCAGAAGCCCCACAGGTGGATAAAAAGGTTGGGATACACTTATGCCAATTTGTTCAGACATTAAGGTAGAGTGTTGGGTTATGCACTTAATACTTGCAGGACATTGACATTGATGCAACTCCTGGTCCACCGAGCCTAAATCTAAGCTTTGCTCGAGGAAGAGCAAAAGTTCAAGCTTGGGGGGTGTTGATGGTTGTTATTTCACCATTTCAACCGTCAATTCCTCGGTGAATAAATGGGGTATAGATAAAACACTGTGCATTATTTACCTAACACTGATGAATTCCATGAGTTTTGGTGCTTTGTGGTGTATCACAGGTACATGCTCAAATACCGTGCAAAACAACATCATTTGCAGCAAGAGAGAATTTATGCACAAAAGGGCTTGAGATAAGAACTGCAAATTCTATCACTGAAAAGTATCTCAAATGCCATCAAGGACTATGCCATTGCGTAGAGCTTCTTGAGACAATTCCAACGGACATATTATTTGTCTCATTTGGAGTTCCGGTGGATAAGTTATTGAAAAGACAAAATTATAGCGTCGCCCCACCGTACGCAGCCCACCATGGGCCAACGCATGGTAGCAGCCCACCAGCACCTCAACCAGGCCTCTCCCCTCTGCTCGGCCTAGCCAGGCCCATGGGGCAGCCTAAGAATGGTTTGGGGGTTAATCCCACCTTCGGAATCAATGGAAGATCCCCCTCACCTCAAGCTATAAATAGATGGCACCCCCTCACTTCCAAAATGTACCATTCACCATGTGAACTCTCTCTCCCTCTCTAGGAGGCGCCCCATGTGGCGGAACCACCAATTTAATCTGGGCTAAGTACACCTGCCACCACTGGCTTACAGTGTAATTAGACCAAATCAAACCCGGTCGTCCGTCGAGAGGCTTTCGGCTCTCGATATTACCTTTTCCTAGAGGAACCGACATCATACACATCCAGCCCTCGATGGAGCCACAACAGCTACATCATCACAGGCAGTTAATACTAATAATAAAATAAAGTTCTTACAAACCATGTTGAAATCAAATACAAGTTCAAAAAACATAGCGGAAGCATTTTCAAAAACATCTCGCTGCGGAATCAAAATACATAAGTAGCCTTCATACAATGATGATCAAGGCGAGCAGCACTGATACTACACTCCTCCAACCAACTGTCCAGAAGTCATCAGTACCAGCACTCAAAATGTGGGGGCAAACCCTGAGTCCTAATTACTCAGTAGGGCTTAATGGAAGGGCTTACGGCTGACACGAAGCTTGCTTACTAGCATTTGGATCCTTAGCCATTAAATTTAAACAATGATATAATGACATAAAGTAAACAGTTTCTTCATGAGCAAATATATCATCATCACCATAGTAATAACTTACAGGAATGTAAACATAGGAGTACAAACAAGTGGAATTTGGAAACATGAATTATAATATAACATATTTAGATAGTTACTACGTTTGAACGTCAGTGGCATTGGCATTCTCACACCTGGTGAGCATCAGCGATTTGAATCGATTTTAATTCCCGAGAATAACTATCATGCCAGGGGTATATGCTTACAAGCCTTTGCGTTCCCACATATAGCCGTCATCTCCACTTGTTCCATCCTAAGTTCGATTCCATCCCACCATTCCCCAAGTTTAGCCCCCATGGAGCGATACCACGGCGCACTGAGTCAGCCCTCCCATGAGTCAAGCGCCCCTAGGCCCCATGGTAGGACCAAGTCTCTGTTCTTCGGATGGTTCAAGTAAGACTTTCACCGGTCCCATGTCCCGGATAAGCAATCTAGCAATGTTATGCCGACCAATAGGCGAACAACGGACGGACCTTAAATGACTCGGGCGGAGTCCATTGCAGAACATCATAAACGGTAAATAACTCATAAAATCTCCGCCCGGTCTCCATTTAAATCACAAGCATAAATAACATATCCACTTTAATAATTTGATATTTTGAAATCACCTATATGACGAGTGACTCCATTTCACTCGTGTCTACTCGCACCTAGCAATACTGGGCATACTCGTCCAACGAACTCTATTATAGGTACTAGGGCCAGGGTGGCCAGGAGGTCTAATGCAATTGGTTTCAATAAACACCTAATGCGGATGCGTAGTCATCAATCAAGATAATATTAGCTGGGAAATTCATGGTCCTGCCTACCTTTGCTTATTTTTTTATCAAAACCAACAAACTAAGCTAATGTTAGTTTGCTGGCTTGTGGGGCCTTGGCCCAAGCAACCCCTTGAATCACCGATAGATTTAATCAGCGACACACCCTCTTCATCTTGATGGAGAAGCCAAACTCCTGCTCGAGAGGTTACCATAGTTAGCAATCCTATATGCATGATTAAGTGCAAAATGGATGCAACGAATGCTCATGATGCTAGGGAAACATGAAAAACAATGCACAACATGTTAATAAGTTGAAACATACAACATCTATTTTCCAATATATTTATTTTAACCTATTTCTCATGTAGCTCAAAACAGAAGCAATTAATTTCATAGCACTACTTTTTGGAACCTAAACTTAACTATTAACCACCATGATTTTTCTCAGAATTTATTTCGCACAATAAAGTCACTTTTCCTATTATTCATTTTAATGTGCAATTATTTGTCTATTTCAAAATAGCAACAAAAACTTACATGCAGAACTCGAAACTTTAAAATTGAACAAAATAGGCAAATAGAGCATATACAAATTTCAGTGGAATTTTTGGAGCACCTTTTATGTAGCAAGTATTTTCACTCTTGTAAAATGCACAAAATACATGCATGCGGGCAAAACAGTAATTTATCAGTATATGCCAGGGTTTACAAAAATCACACAGACCCTGAATAACATGATAAAGCTACCCTCCAAGTTTCATAATTGTTGGAGTCCATTTACACCTATTTTGTTATTTCTTTTGTTTAAACTTGGAAGCAATAAACCATGGGCAAAATAGTCAATGCACAGATCTACATCATACCTAGCCTGTAGATCTAGTAAATAGGAATAAAATGAGACTAAGTTTGTATTTTTATCATATTTCTTTGATTTACTACAATTTTTCGAAGTTTAGTGCTGCAATAATAACCTAAAATGGAAAATACTCAGATCCAGGGGTCTAATCGCGAATATCTATAGAACTCAGGGGCAAGAATGTAACATTCTCAAGACTCATCGTACAGTATTCAGACTAAAATGTGAAGAAGCAAAAGAACAGGGGCTAATCTGCAAAATGGTCATCTTCCACCCTGCTCGTCTTCAACCTCGACCACATAGGGCCAGGGCGACGGCACGCCCCAAATCCGGCCTCGCGGGGTCCGGGTCCTCGATGCCGGATATCGGGGAGGGAGTGGAGAACGACGGGAACTCACCCCTCGCCTCAGATTCAGCAGGGAACATCGAAAAGAGGCCGGTGGCGGAGAGCTTGGGCATGGAAGCTTCGGCGGCGAAATGCGGCTCCGTGGTATGAAACAGACGGCCTAGGCTTGGGGAAATCGGCAGAGCGAAGGGCTGCGAGGAGCGATGTGGTGGTGGACAGGCGCAGGGCCGACCAAAGCACCAGGGAGCTCGAGCTTCGTTGTGGCGTCAATGGCGGCCGCGGCGCGGCACGAGCTTCTAGAGGCGAGGAAATGGCAGAGAGAGGGAGAGCTACGAGTGAGCGATTGGGAGTGTGGGGAGCGGTGCCTTTGTCTCGAAGGAGCCGGCTCGACTCCTTTTGGCCAGGGCATGGGTAGCGTGGCCAGCAGAGGCCGACGGCCGTGTGGCCATGGCATTCAGCCGATGGCGGGCCGGTTGGGGAGGAGAGGAAGAGGAAGCACGCGAGCCGAGTCCATGGACCAACAGCCGCTGACGCGTGGGACCGGGGAGAGGAAACGGTGCACGGTCCAATGGACCGAGTGTAAGGGAGGCGGAGTAGTGGGACCCACGGGTGGTGTCATCATTCCGCAGTGGGCGGGTACCCGATATATGGGCCCCACATGTCATAGACTCCGGGGGAGAAAAGAAAATGTGAAAAATGAAAAACTCAGTTTGACTGCGGAGACATGTTTTAGAAATTGCTGTTTTGGACACTCTAGAGGCCGAATTTGACAAAACCCAACATATAAAAGTTGTTCTACTCTTCAAGCTCTACAACTTTGTCATAGTCATGGTACTAGGTTCTATTCAAATTTTGTGAGTTTGAATGAATTCATATCTGGAGCTCAAGTTTGACCAACTATTCCTTTGATCTTTAAAATTCTGTTAAGCCTATTTATGGGCATTTTCTTAAAAAGGGAACTATACCAATGTTGCTTAAAATCTTATGAACTACAACTTTCTATAAAGTTTTGTATGATAAACACTTTTGATTCACAGAAATTTGAATTTACTATTCAGATCAAGTTCGGGCAGATTTCACAGTTTCACAGAAAATGACCCAAAACCATGTTCAAACCTTTATGCATGTCATGACACAAAATACCAAAGTTATTCCAAATGAAATGGTCTATAATTTTGGTATGTAAAGATTTATCAAATTCACATCAGTATTAAAGTTACAACAGCAAATGCAAACACAGTTTTTAGCAAACCGAGTTTAATTACTTCAAATGACCTAACCTATGCATGCACTCAATATAAAATGCCCCTGAAATGATGTAATTAAGTTAATGATGTCAGTATAATGCACTTGAGATGCCAGGGGCATCACAGCCCACCCCCCTTAAATAAATCTCCTCCTGAGATTTTGATGTGATGTGGGTGGTTAAGTTAAAAGAGAGAAAAAGTGCATTGTGTATGATTTCAAGTTAAATTTTGAAACTAAAGCTGCTGTAGCATACCCATTTCATTTAGAAGGGAGGAAGTCAGGATACTTGGCACGTAAATAGTCTTCTTGTTCCCAAGTAGCCTCCTCTTCGAAGTGATTACTCCATTGTACTTTATAAAAGTTGATTGCTCTTCGGCGTGTTGCTCTTTGCTTTTGGTCCAATATCTTGATTGGGTGTTCTGGGTATGTGAGGTCAGGTTCAATCTGAATCTGAGATGTGTCCATCACTTTCTCTGGCACTCGAAGGCATTTCTTGAGTTGTGAAACATGAAAGACATGTACTGCGGCAAGGTGTGGTGGTAACTCTAACCGGTAAGCCACTAGCCCACATCTTTCTAAGATTTTCAATGGCCCAACATATCGTGGTGCTAACTTTCCTTTAACTCCAAACCGATGTACCCCTTTCATAGGTGGCACACGAAGATACACATGATCGCCCTTCTCAAAGACTAGTGGTCTCCTCCTCTTATCAGAGTAACTCTTCTGTCTAGATTGTGCTCTTTTTAGATTACTATGTATGAATTTTACTTGCTCTTCAGCTTGTGTTACCAAGTCAGGACTGAATGTGACACGTTCACTAGGTTCAGACCAATTGAGTGGTGTCCTGCACCTTCTACCATATAAAGCTTCGAAAGGAGCCATTTCTAAGCTTTTCTGGTAGCTTTTATTGTAAGCAAATTCTGCTAAGGGTAGACACTCATCCCATTTGGTGGAGTAAGTCAAAGCACTTGCTCTCAACATATCTTCTAGGATCTGATTTACTCTCTCTACTTGTCCACTGGTTTATGGATGATATGCTGAACTTCAAATCAAAGTGGTCCTAAGAGCAGATTGCAAGTGCTCCCAAAAGCGAGACACAAATAGCGAGCCTCGATCTGAAGTTATGGTTTGAGGAACACTATGCAATGAGACAATCCTAGCTATATAAATCTCGGCATAGGTCTTGGTATGGTAAATTGTTTTTACGGGAAGGAAATGAGTCGGTTGATAATCACCCATATGGAACCATATCCCT